>JAOTQR010000007.1:3932343-3965482 GCA_025774065.1 Solanum ossicruentum | reverse complement strand
CCATTCTTGTCCCCTCCACCCCCACCTTACCTACCCCCACCCCAACCCCACCCCTCCTAACACCCAAAATCCAAGAAATTGAATTTTTTTTTATTAAAGTTGTTATCAAGATTGTATAATTCGTTGTGTATCATCAAATCATTGCTTTCTTTAGATTCTTTACGACATTATTTACTTTATTTGTTTCGCTTTATTAACACAATTCAAATTATTAAGATATAAATCTTCAAGTTATCATCAAAGGATGTGATGCAGTGGATGAGACTGCTCCTCCCTTAAGGTTTCAGGTTCGACTCTTGAAAATAGGAAAATCCTTGGTAGGGAATGATTTCTTCGAAATAGAGCCCTACATGGTACGAATCTTGATATAGTTGGACTCCAATGTGAGCACCGAACACCGAGTGAGAAACCAAAAAAATATCTTCAAGTTATTAAACTTTGATTTTTTCCCCCTTTCTTGCCATTTATTTCAAAGTTTTATATATATTGTTTGGATTAATGGTGAATCTTTTCTTTGATATGAATAATATTGATATATTATTCATTTTTCAATTTCTTTTTAAGGAAAATCTCGAATTTAAACCTTAAATTGATAGAGTGTTGTGAGTTTATTTATGTAATCATGTAGTCTTTTGAAAATGAATCTATATTTGAAAATTGATATCAACTTTTGTACTTTGGTGAATCTCAAAAATATTTTGATGACATATTATGACTCTGATCGATTGAGTAAATAAATTTTATATTCAAAAATTGTATGAAAACCTAATTGATAAGAGAAAACAAAAACAATACTGAAAAGAAAAGAAATATTTGAGTCCACAAAGTTCATTATGTGTCCATCAAAATTTCAATCCGCTCAGTAAGCTTGAAGTTATGGATTTTTACTCTCAGGATAAAAATGAATATATCTGTTAAAGAAATAGCGGTACCTCAAACTTCAATAACTTTAACAAACTCAAAAGACAACAATGAATTCACACAAAGATATTACTGTTATTTGTAGAAAATTTTATGGAGAAAATTAAATGGTCAAAAATAAGAGAAAATCCCTCTATTAATCGAAAAGGTCACAATCGTTTAGAAATGATACAATCGTTTGAATGGTCACAACTATTCAAAAAGTCATGACCCTTTAAAAAAGTCACATCCCTTTAGAAAATTCACGACTCTTCATTTTCCATTCACACCTTTTTACAACCTTACACATAATAGTTGTCCATTTTTTACATGCATTTTAAAAAGTCATAAATAAAAAGGATAATTTACTTGTTTACTTCTTAACAAATTTGTTTTCACTTTCAAATAATATTTATTTATTAGTTAACTATCCTATAAGATGGAGTTGAATCAGTTTAAGCAGGCAACAAATCGACATACCTGTTTGAGCAGCTTGAGAGTGCATTTGTAATTTTATATAGTTCTTCCGCCGTAATTTATATGAATTATTTTTAGTGTTAAAAAAAGATGTTAATCGTGATAATTAAAACTGCTCAAGCAGACAAAAGGTCGACATGGTTGCTTGAGTAGCTTGAGAATATATCCGTAATTTTTATGATCCTTCTGTTTTAATTTGCTTATCTTAATTTTAGTGTTAAAAAATGCTACCAATCATGATAATTAATGACTTAAAATATTTCTAAAAAATATGTTATGTCACAATGTTAATAATTTAAAGTATTTTAAAATTTCTATCTATATCACTTAAATTAAAATTAAAAAATAATAGATATTGAATCCGCACTAGTACGGACGGGAATGTCTAAAAATAAATGACAATTATTTTGACTTAGTAAATTGACAATTAACTTGTGATAATTATTTATAATATAAAATAGACAACCAACCCAACCCCCAACCCGGGTGCCCCCACCAAAACATGTCACATGGGCTTTGATACTCGAATAATAATTAGTTTGGAGAATGTTTTCTTAAAATTATATTATTTATTTTATAAGTATCTAATAACATTATATTATACATGTCCCACGATGTGTTTTTAATAATTCGTGGGAATTTTCCTTAGATTCTTTTGCTTGATTGTTAAAATATTAATATTTTACAATTAATAGAGCATGCAACTATATAGCACGTATAATGTTATCTAAAAGTCAATTATATTTATCAAAGTACAACAATCATGAAATGATGATTGATTTGAGGGGAAACAATAATTCTTCTCAAAATTTGTGATGCAGTAATAAGCACTTTTTAAAAATACATAGGTTCAATTTCTACTGGATGCACGCTAATGGGACCCTCCAATAAGTCTATTAGAATTTGGCTATCTCGACTTTAGGTTCTGTATATTGAATCGTCTTTAGTAAGGATCATTTTAACATTCAAGTAAAATTTTCTAATATGAATCTAAAAGAATTGAAAACCAAAATAGATATCAAATACTGAGTGAAAAATCTAAAAAAAGTGATAAAGTTTCACAAGGATTGTGTCCTTCAAATCACATATTGCTTTAGATCAAAATAAAACTCGATTTGTTGCGTTAGACCAAAATAAAACTAAGGGTTCGAATTTTTTTCTTCCCTATAAGCGAAGTAGATTAATACAAACTTAAGTAGTTGTAGAGGGTATTGCGCGATAGCTTGAGGCAAAGGAAAAAAATATGAGGTACATACGCTATTGCTTAGATATTAATCAAGTATGACAATGGATTTTCCAACAAACCTTACGAGGAGTTCTAGAAACTCTGAATGGTTGTTGTCTATTCTCCACGAGAATTTTGGTTTATTGCACTTTGACTTTCTTGTGCTATAACTTTAACTCGAAAATACAAAAATACTGTACACACTTCTTTTAAAAGATTGGGCTCGAAATTATTGAAAGAATTTATAATATCGGAAGAATAAGTTATCGTGAGAAATACAAAACGTCTTTCTATTCAGTATTTCTATGGAGATAGAAACAGAGTTAAGAAAAGCCTTTTCAGTTTGTAAATAAAGCAAATCTTGTCTAGGTAAAATTTTGAGAATAATACTTTTATTTCGTGTCTTTCAACTTCACATGTTATATATAAAGTTTATGATTGAATACGTAAACTTATTTTAATGTAATAACTAATAAATTACAGACATGAGATATAAATTACATTAAACAAATCCGATTCAATAATATTTCTCTAGAATCCAAGTTATATCTTCATTATTATGCATCAACTCAATCATTTTTTATGTAATAATTAATAATTTGAATTATTATTATTGAGATAATAAATCCATTAGAGACAAGTACCCCAACTAGATGATGTTTTTCTATAATTGTCCATCCAATTTCTTCATCATTATGTTTATTGACAAAATTAATTTTATTTATTTAGTGGCCCTAAAATATGTTCCCCTTTCCCTTATCTAAATCAAAATAAAGACATAATTCATGAACAATTATTAGTTTTGTACCTTTTAATCAAATCATTTGTTGTTCTTTCAATTATAGCAACAACATTACTCCATTGCCTCAAAAGGCTCCTGTTCATTGCAGGGTAAAAGGAAGTCGGATGTACACAGCCTGATCCCTATATTTAAAACATAGATCGACTGTTTTCGACTTTCAATTATACCAAACAACAAAAAATATCTTAGCCAATTTCAAGGAAAGTCCAAAGAAATGACAAGGCTAGCTATTAGTACTAATTATAGGATTACTAACGGGAAAAGAATTAAAAATGGAATCAGAAATTTTGAGTTTGAGTTTGGATTTGGATTTTAATATAGAATTGACCCTTGTCTTCACAAGAGAGATTTTTCATTTGAATTTGAATTAGTCGATTCTTAAGCAGATATCAAACATTGAATGAAAAATAAAAAATTTAAACGTTTTGCTGGTTATTCTTTTTGGGCCAGTTGTAAAGTAATTGATTTTTTCCCCTTATCATGGGCTATTTAAATTATGGTTTAAAAACCCAATTTTTTTAAACAAATTAAAAAATTTATGAGAAAAATAAACGATTATCTAAAATTTTGTTTGAATATACTAACATGCTATCATATGTCAAATTAAATTGATAATGCAAAAACATGTATATAGTAAAAGTGATCAAATAACTATTGCGAGAGTTGAAATTTAATTAATTGGACATCCAATAAAATTGATAAAAAATTAACCGTCGAGATTAATTTACCTTATTGTACTTCAAATAAAAAGAAAAGAAGAAGAGAAGATTTGCTATGGTCCAATAATATAATTAGAAACAAACTAGATATGTGTAACTGCTCAACATGAGTTGCTCTAGGATGATTGATATTTCTTCACTCTTAATCAGAACTCTCGTATTTGAGCACAAATTTTTTTAAAAAAAATCTTATCGAATGTATAATAGTATAAATGAGTCTTACAGTGTATGAATTCAAATCTAATCAGATATATATCATCATGAATATCAAACACTGTGTACGAAAAATCAAAAAAAGGATCAGGTGTACTTTTTCTCCTTGTTTTTTTTTTGTATGTTGAATCTTTGAGCAATGACATTTGCTAAAAGACATGTTCAAAAAAGAGCATTGAGGTGAAATCTCTATGGACAATGCAATTATTGGTTCATGAGAAAGTTCACTAAATAAAAATTGAATATCCAAAATATGATATTTTGTCAGCTTTTCTTCACATCAAAAGATAGCGTAATTAATTGGCATTAAATTATCAACAAAAGTTATTCCATATGAAAAAGTTTACGATCTTCAAGAAACAACTTCTCTATCTTTATGAGATAATGATAAGGTCTGCATACATTTTATCTCTTTCAAATTTTACTTGTGAGATTTCACTACTGTGTTATGTTTGTAAAAAAGTTTAGAATCTATCTTTTATGTTGCTATATCATTTATGATATGAAGATATGTAGAATTATATGTTATTATAAGTCAAACTAAATATTATTGTATAAAAAAATATTTAACCTATTTCTCATTTGTCCTAACCTTTGATGATCAGTGTTACCTGAAATTTATTGTTCGTGAGAGATGACAAATATCTCATAGAATTAATTGAAATACACGAAAAGTAAAAATATTTTTATATCTCAATTATCTACTGTGTACCTTAAAGTTTAGAAAGGATGTAACAAAAAAAGCTGAAATAAGAACTGAACATTGGAGAAGATTTATTCTCAGAAAAAATTGAGAATCCTTAGTACAATATATGATATGAAAATCTTGCTTCTTTCCACTAAGAACTTATTTTCTAAGCTACAATAAATGCAAATAATTGTACCAATGTATACATACATACATGTGTATGTATTGCAAATTCTATGCGTTAGAAATGTGTGTCCGCTCTGTTAAAAGTTTAAGCTATTAAAAATGATATTCTTTTCTCCACGTAATTATATTTTCACCCTATATCCATCTGCATGTGCCAACCTGATTCTTTTTATGGGCCAAATATAAAAAGAGAAAAAAAAGCTTTTTTGATAATAGGCGTTTGCAAGACTCAAACTTTTTCACTTGCTTTAATATCGCATTAAAGTGTATAATCATTTCATGTAAAATTTAGTCTTATTAAAAGAATGTTCTTATTTACTTGATTATATCTATTTGAAGTAAGTTGCAATCCTAATATGTACATGTTTAAAATTAGGAAAAACTACATAATTAGACATACTTTGCTATCATATATACTATTATTATCTATATTATCAAAATATTAGGTATCTTACCACTAATTAAGACCTTCCTAGTTTCTACCATATATTGAGGAAGATACATTTAGATACATATAGTTTTCCTGCTAGATACACTAAAAATAGGGAAAGAAATGAGCAAGATGGGTAAGAAGGAAAGTGAGATTCGTTATGTATCTCAGATAAATACGAATCACACTAGATACATGCATGTGGATATATCTAGGTGTAACTCACATGTTTCCCAAATACGTGGCGAGCGAGATGGAAGAGAAATGAATGAGAGTTGTTATGTGTCCCAAATATAATACAATGTATCTAAAATAAATTATACCTAAGTTTGACCCCACATATTCCAAGATACATGCATCTAAACTCACGTAATGAAGTAAAATGCGTAATATTGCAAACTAGAATATATATGAGTAATTAACTCTTAAACTAGTGAGATTTACGTACGTTTCTCTTAAAATTGCTTTGGAAAGCCCATTCCTCTACTGAAACAGTTTAGCTAATTGGGCCATGGGCTGTGATAGCATTTGGATTCACAACTTGGGCTAGGAATGCTTTGAGGAACACTATTTAAAACATAGTCAATGTAATTAGTTTTGCAAGTTTAACCACATGAAAATCAACTTTGATTCGCGATAAATATTCTAATTATCATGTAACATTTCCTTTATCGTTCTATTCTTTTTTACACCATAATGGTAAGAAAATAAACATTCTCAAAACAACAATATTTAGCATGAATAACAATTGCTCCAAATCACTACGCGCTTCTCATTGCAAGACACGTGTCATGTATTTCATTGAGTTAATGTAAACATCGAGTGTGATAAACGTGCTCCGTCTCTTGCTATATTATTCATCACAACATTAACTTAATAAACTCAAACATCTCTTTAAGAAGAGGACATATGAAATACATAGTAGCTAGTGCAACCATTAAACTATAGCTCAATGCCTCAAATTCATTTGATTCCAAGTCCTTTATGTGGAACATTGCTTTTACACTTTGTGTTCATATATGGTTCAAATATATATAGGAAAATCTTGAATCCAACTTGAAGAATTCAAGAAACAAAGTGAAATGTTCTTACATTGTTTGTCTTAGATCTTGCTTTCCACTTGTAGAAATAGACCTCTTCATACTAATAGGCACTTTTTGCAATGAAAGCCCAAAGGAAGAGCTTTTCATTGCTTTATACAAACTTGAATTTCTATCTCCTCTCTTTGAACTCGAACACCCTTGATCCATTTTCCTCATATTCATCATCTCGAGGTGAATCACTTGAGCCGCAGAGGAATCCATAGACACTGATCTTCGTCCTGGTTGTAGTTCATTTTTCATCACTTCCACTCTATGTTGATCAACCAAATCGCTATAAACACGATCTCCTTTCCTCCTTCCATCAAGAACCTGTGGAGTACTTTTCATCGATGGATCCATCATTGATCTCCCCTCCTCATCATCAAGGTTTTCGAGTACTCCACCCCTCGTTTCTTGATTACCCCCCTCTTCATCCGATTCAAGATTCTCTCTCCCCTCGACCACTTCACTCGGACTAGAACCATCACCTCCCCTAGCACTCGTGCTCGATACAACTTCCACAACATTCTCCATCCGAGGGGAACTATTCATATCGGAGACTATAGGAGCACGACACAACGGGCAATTCTTGTGTGATCTCAACCAAGTATCAATACAAGGAATATGAAAAGCATGACTACATTTAGGCAACAACCTTAAACTCTCATCTTCCTCAAATTCAGTCAAACAAACAGAACAATCAGTCCCTTCAATCAACAACTCATCTTTCTTGTACTTAAACACTGAAATTGAATCAATAACATCTTGTCCAAGTCCCACAGTACGTATATACCATATTGGATGATCCAAAATTGGCCCCAAATTCCCATCCATAACAAAACCCTCTCCATTCTCACCAAATTGTGAAACATCTCCCCTTATTGATCTTGAATTGGACCTATTCCTCTTACGTATAATCATGTAACATATCAACACAACAAAAGCCCCTAGGACACAAAGCATTGTGATAAAATAAAAGGGCATATGATATTTTTCACTTGTGTTCACTATAGGAGGTGGAGGAGGGGGATAATATGGACCATCACTTGGAACATATATAACATCATCACCACAATCATTGGGACAATCAAGTTTTGGGCAGCTTAAACACTTAAAACTTTTTTCTATACCAAATGGAAGTTTTTTCAGCATCTTCCTACCAAAAAAAGCCATCAAAATACATAAAAACAACACCTTTTAAGGTAACAAGAAATCAAGAATATGATGTTCCCTTTTCTTGAGTTCAACAATACCTTAAAAATTTCAAAAGAAAACTATGATTTGATGACCCTTTTCTTGGATTCTACAATACCTTAAGATTTTCAAGAAACTATGGAAAAATGGTACCTTTTTTTCTTGGAATTTATTTCCTCCATACTGCTACATCTCATGTACACTGAGATTTGCTAAGATTTTTCACTTGGTTTTCATTTTTATTTTCTTTTTGGGTGATGATAATTAAAGGGAAATTTACTAGAAATTTCTATTTTTTGGAGTCTTTGTGAGAATCAACAAGGACTTTTTAACGTGCTATACGCGTTAATTAAAATATTGTGGGGTCTTATATCACATAAAAGTCCAAAAGATGACTAAAATTGGGAAAGAAAAAACAAAATTGATTATTTTTTGTGTCTATCTTATTGCACAACGTAAGTGTTACTCTACACGTGTAAGATGAGACCTACCCTAAGTATCACCACAATATTGTGAAGTATTAAAAAGGGATTATAACTAGCAAAAATAATTGGATATATAAATAAATATTATGAGGTAAAAATGAAGTGTTAGCTTGTTGTGAAGTTAATTGAATAGAAGGGCAGACAGTTTTATTTTCTAATAATAATTATTGAAGATCGTAAATATTTATTAAAAATTAATAAAGTAATTATTATTAGTGTGGGTTACGAATGAAATTATTTGGGAGAAATTAAGGGTGATTTTTGTGGCAGATAAAATGAGAAAAGTGAGATTGCGATGGTTTGGATGTATGCAGAGAAAAAGTGTTGATGCTCCTGTTAGGAGGTGTGAGAAGTTGAATTTAGGGGTTAGACGAAAGAGTAAAGGTAGATCGAAATAATATTGGGGAAGGTGATTAGACAGGTTGTGGCTCAGCTTCATATCATCAAGGACATAACTTTCGATAGAAAGGAGTGGGGTCGCGTATCAACGTAGAAGGTTAGATGACTAGTAGAGGTAGGATGATACCTGACCTTGTGATATAGTATGTTAGTAGAAATAGTCGTGTTTTTATATATTGATTTGTTATTTTTCATCATTTATTTTGCTACTTTTATTGTTTTTATAAATTATCATTTGTTTTTTACTTTTGTTGTTTTGTTTCATATATAATATTTTCTGCTTTTGGGGACGATACTTTTGATATGAGGGTTTTTGGAAACAAGCTCTCTATCTATGTGAAATAGTGGTAAAATCTGTATATATATTCTTTCCTCTTCAGACACCACTTATAAAATTTCAATGAATATGTTATTGTAATTATCAACGTCTAGCGTCTAGCGTGTAGCATTTGACAAATGAAGGTAAATATAACAAGATTTGCTAATATGGAAAAAGATATAAATTGGGTAGCCTATTCACCAGCTTTTAATTACATTAGCAAGTCCTTTGGCATAAACTATAATATATGGGGATTGGTGTGGTTGGATTTCGATTTGAAAGTAGAGGTCGAATTTAAATTTGGATGTTGAATCTTGATTCCAAAGGGGTCGAGTCTTGAATCCATTATTGCACTTGATTTTTATGTTAGAAAACATTTTTTAGCCAAAAATAAAAAGTTCTTGCTAAAAAATATTTTTATTCACTAATCAAATAATAAAAAATATTTTTCACTTATTAACCAAAAAAAAAAACTAAAAACCAATTTATTTTCCAGGAAAACATTTTCCTAAGAAAGCATTTTTTATGAAAAACATTTTCCTTCATACCAAACGTATAAAAAAATAATACTTGAGCGTGTAACATTAGAGCGGGATTTATTCGATGTGCATTAAAAAAAATAGCAATTATGAATTTTCTTGTCATAAAGAAAATACTTACAACAGTAGGTTATCAACTGCGTTTTCATCAATCTCGGATGAAGCTAAAGATTCACTATTTTTTGACTTTGGAATATGATGGAATAAAGCAAAATGACTCTTTAAACTGTCTACGCTTCTTTCAATTGTGAAGTAGCAGTTAGTCAATGCAACTTTCAACGCTCATCATCGGTCATTCGGAAACAGTCACGCTATGTTTTTAAACATAGGGGTCAGGTTGCATACATCCGAACCCCCTTACCCCGCAATAGACGGGAGCCTCTGAGGCATTGGGGTAATGTCATTGTCGTTGTAGTAGGTTATCAACTTCATTTCTTTTTTGTAATTCTTCATCCATGGATAACTTTTTCAGAAGTTGTGAAATGATCAAAGCTTTTAGTTAATCTCACACGACAAAGCAGGTAGCCTTTCTTAATTTTAAAATAAATGTTTGGTCTGTATATGTCAAGATTATCAACTTTTTCAATCCTTGGGAAAATGTTCAAATGTTAATTAAACTTTTGTAGTTATCTGAATTCTCAAGTGTTTAAAGCTTTTAGCCTCTAATTTTAGGATAACCAAAAGAAATACTACTCCCTTTTATTTATCCGTTCTAACAAACCAATAGATTCATTATATATTTTTAATATTTTTTAATCATGAAGTAATTATATAATGTAGATGAGGGTGAGAAGAGCAGTGTACATTTTAGAGAGTCAGTTTGGATTCAAGTCGAGGCAATCGACTATTGAAGCAATGCATCTTGTTCGGAAACTGATGGAGAAATATATATATAGGAAAGAAAGAAGAACCTTTATATAATATTCATTGATCTTCAGAAAGCCTATGACAAAGTTTTGAGGAATATTGGACATCTAGAGGTGAGCAATATTTCAATGGTATATATTAAAGTGATAAAAGATATGTATGACAGAGCCAAAACTCATGTAAGAATGGTGGGAGGAGACTTAGAATATTTCTATTGAGATGGGACATTATCAAGGATTTGTGCTGAGCCCTTTTCTTTTGCCTTAGTGATGGATGAACTGACACGATTAATTAAAGAGCAGGTTTCATGGTATATGCTATTTGCAAATGACATAGTACTGATTGATGAGACTTGGGGTAAAGTTAATTATAGGTTGGAGGTTTAGAGGCATACTCTAGAGTCCAAATGGTTCAAAATTAAGCAAGACCATAACATAATATTTGGAGTGCAAATTCAGTACTGCAAGGAACAAAACAAACACCGAAGAGAAGCTTACCAACTCAATCTATTCCCAAGAGAGAAAACTCTAAATATCTTGGATCCATCATCCAGAGTAATAGTGATATCAATGATGGTGTCACATATCATATTGGGGCAATATGAATGAAATAAAGACTGGACTCAAGAGTATTGTGTGATAGGAAGACACCACCTAAATTTAAAAGTAAGTTTTACAGAAAAATGATTAACCCGTCTTTGCTCTATGGATGGAGTTTTGACCAATTAAAAATATTGCATGTTCAGAAGATGAAGGTTGCAGAGATGAAGATATTGACATAAATACTACATCCATCTCAATATATCACTTACGAAATTTTATTTAATATATTATTGCTGTTATGAAGTAATTATATAAAGTACTTAAATTTTACACATATGCATTTAAATATTGTAAAAAAAAATCACTTTAATTTATCGTAATTAATAAATTAACATATTGAATAATCATATTATGAAACACCAATAAGAATATCAACTTATTAAATTTGTAACATAAGTAGTATCACTTCACAAGAAATTAAATCATGTCGAAATCAAGAAAGTAGTACAACCAAAAAACATTTCGAAATTTCCACAAAATCTTCTTTATGGATATGCCTATTCCAAATGTTTCATATTACTAACGATCATATTATTTAGCTAGTAAACATACTTTATTTCACAAACATAATTTAATTATGTTACTCCATACTGTCTTTATCTAGATTATTATATATGATGTTCCATTAGTCCTATTTATTTGTCCTTTAATTAGCCAAACAAATTTAGTCTAAATAAATATTGTTACCTACTTATCACGATCTCATAGAAGTAAAGAGATTGTTTTCGAAATATTTCCATCTCAAAATATCACCTCAAAGACAGAAAATACTAGATATGAAACCAAACGACTAGAATGGGAAGTAAATAATAATTTGTAAAGACAATAAAAGTAATAAAATGAATGATGAACAATAACAACACAATATAAAAGGACCAAGGCTAACATACTGTATCAAAAGGACAGATATCATCCTACCCCTACTAGCGGTCTAACCTTCTACCCTAATACATGATACTTCTTTTTATCTAAGATCATGTCCTCGATGATACGAAGTTGCGGCTCCTCCCTCCAATACATTTTCGGTCTACATCTGTCCCTCCGTGTAACCCCTATATCCAACCTGTCACACCTCCTAACAGGAGCGTCAACCCTTCTTCTTTGCACATGCTCAAACTATCACAGTCTCGCTTCTTTATTAAATCGTGAGTTTAAAAATTGTGGTTAATAAATAATATAGCTAATTATCCTAAAATTAACAATTCTCAAAATCAATCTTTGCTCCTTTCTTTAATCTAAAGACAAATAGAATCTATTTTTTTTCCCAAAGCAAATAGAATATATTGACTCTTAACTTAATTTCTTTTTTTAATATTATCTTTGCTTATACTCAGGGGCAAAGAATTTCCAACCCCCTTCCCTCACCCAACCCAAAACCAATCCATTCTTACACGCATCTTATTATAAAAAAAAAAAATACTATATGTTATAAAACTAAAACGTTATCCAACCAATCAGATTGTGCCACTTCACCAGAAATGTGGGTCCCACCAATCTTTTCAACCAATCAGAAACCTTTGATCATTTTTTGACAAATACACCTATATCCAACAACCTACCATCAACCAACTTTCTTGAATTCTTGACATATTTCATCAAATTTTGCCAAAAATATTCAAGAATTTGGGATGATGGCAGGATGGTTGATGAATAACCAAAATTTAAGTCCTATGGGGTTGATGATCAACAAAGATGAGTATTGTATGTTTGGCCAAAAACAAAAATCAAGTCTTGATTTTCTAATGCAGAATTGTGACTTGCCTCCACCTCTCAAGGTGTTTTCTGGCCCTGATAAGTCAGTGTTGCTATCACCGATGAGTGATAACGTTGAGGACGTGGAACAAGGGGGTGATAGGTTGGAGGTTCTAAAGGCGTTGAGACGATCACAGACACGAGCAAGAGAGGCTGAGAGGAAGTACCTGGCATTGGAGAAGGAGAAGGAAGCTCTTTCGAATTTGATGTTGCAGGAATCAGCGCGATTGCTTGCTTGTAAGAACTGGATCAAAGTTCTTGAGCTACAAATCCTGCAGTTAAAAACACAAAAACAGCAGCAGCAGGAATATGAACATGTTGATACAAAAGAAGATGAAAATGGTACAAATGGGGTAACATGGTTCATAGCAGTTGCTTTCTGTTTAGGCATAGCTGCAATTGGTTACAGATACCTCCTTTGACGGAGTACAGACTGATGAGGACAAGTCAAAAGGCACACGATACCTTACCTTAGACATGTTGGATCAAAGCAGACAATATGTGTCATCTTTTTTCTCCTGTCCTGAAATGCTTTATCAGTCATGTTATAGGTACTATGATGTTGGAAACACAAAATTAATCAAATGCCACAAAATTAGACAGAAACTTTGTACTATTGTAATAGATAGACAGTTAACTATAGATAAGAAAAGGGTTCCGAAGACACTAATATATTGATGTCTCTACAACATAAACATCAAGATAATTACAGACATAAAAAGCTCTTGCTTACATACTCAGTGCATCTATTTTGCATGAACACGCTTACATAAACTATGTTTCCCGATTTCTCATGTAATGGACCCGTGAACAGACCTCAAATGGTTATAGCAGTTATCACTGTTGTCGAAGGAGAGCAAGCATACCCAGCAAACATGTTTCCCGCACTTACACTCGATATGATTGCAGCCCTCCACCTTCTCGATTGTAAAGCCACAAACGGGACATTTCTTTACATTGTCTTTCCCCTTGGACCATTCCTCTAGAGAGCAATCTGGGTTGTCTTTAATCTTCTGGTATGTCTCGCATGAGAGGTAAGGATGGTACTCCAGGTGGCAACTCGTACACGTCTCCACGTAGCATGCACCACAGGCAAAAGGTGCACCAACCATATCGGGAGCTGCAATGCGATAAACTGAAGGGCAGTCGGGTGAGGGGCAAAAGCGGTAGGTACTCCCATTGGCTGCAACAAAAGCCCCCAAGGAAGCCCTGAAAAGTTCTTCCAACTTATCACTGGACAGCAATGACTTCAAATCAGTAAGCAAGATGGGTTCTGCACAACCTTGATGAAGACAGCATATGGGGAAACCTTCCCGGCTTTTGATTGCAGACTCGCACTGCTCTAGCAAGCATGTCCGACAGAATACATGGCAGCAAGCTTCAAGTTTATAAGGATCCTCTGGTTCACACAAGCAAACAGGACAGTCAGCATCATCTCCCGTCGTTTGAGTTGGAAAACTTCTTTGAGCAATTTCAGAGATTATGTCCTCAACACTCTGCTTCATATCTTTAGTACCACTGATATAGATGCAATGGCGCTTTGTGTTCAGAGTGAACTCTGCCCCAGGCACCTTTTCTTTAAGTGCAGTAAGGTCTGGTCCAAATGTCTGAACAACTCTTTTCATCAGGTCATGTGGCAAAAGTCCTCCACGAAGATGCACCTCAAGTTGTTTACTTTCATGTAGCGCCAGAAGGGAATCAATAAATCTCTGTTCAGCCATATCAACATTGTCTGAAGAACCAAAGATACGAACAAGCAAGCTATGCTTTTCAAAATAAATATAGGTTCCTGTCTCCCGTTGAATTGTCCTCATAATGTTAGTTCCTTCTCGAGAGAACAGAAGTTGAACCACCGTCGGGGTAATGTCCACGTGATCTACAATTTTGCCTTTCATAAGTTGCTCCAGTGGCCTTCTCAACTCTGCCACAATTTTGGTGGCAGAGGCAGATATCCTAACTGTACAGGAACCGTTTTCATTTCTCTGTAGCTCGCATTTCCCAGCTGCAAAACAATCAGAAATTTCCCTCAGCTATCAATTAAGCAAATCCACATACAACTTCTGAAATTCTTTTGTTCTGAAATAAGGGTCAATTCTTACACAATAAATAACATTTAAGAGACACAAAAGGCTGCAGAAGAATCCCCTCATTAACCCTTTGGATTCTCTAATTTTTCTCCTCCCCACAATCAACCAACACAAAAATAGAGAGCATAATTCAACAAGCTCTTCTTCTCTTCAGAGAAATTTTCAAGATAAAAGGCAACAAAGTTTCACATCAATCAACAATCTGAATTCTGAGCACCAAAAATAAGATTGAGAATAGTGCTATAAGAATGTGAACAACATTATAAAATAGCTAACAAACCGAGCATATAAAATAGAACATTTCAGGTTCAGTTTAAAACCAAATCCGGCACTTCACATAAGCAACTAGTTTGACAGAGACATAATTTTAAGGAAGATATATAAAAATAAGTAGTGCAATTTACCCTTTGTTCGGTGGAGGTTAGCAAGTAAAGAATCCAATTGGTTCTTGATGATATGATAAACTGGTGCAGGACAGGAAACAGAGCTGTGAAACAGTCGCTCACATCTTATTTTCTGCCAGGGAAGACATCCAGGCAAAACCATGCCATCGATTTGCTCCAAGGCCTTGGCTGCTTCAAGATGAAGAGATCCATCAAATGTTATAGCTGCTCTCGTGAAATACCCAGTTAGTTGCGGCTGGAAGACCTGGACACGAACAGAGTTTACATATGGAACACTTTTAGGCATGAAGGGAGATATCACTTTCCAAAGTGCTTCTTCACAAGTAGATATGGGAGGATTTTCTACAGAATCTCCTCTCAACAAGAAGAAATCCACAATTCTCCTAGTTGTTACTGCCCTTAACACCTCAACTATCTCTGTCTCATCAATGTCCCTATCAAGTTTAGCAATGACTATGTTGTGAGGGTTCTTATTGCTTGCCTCACAATGGATAGGATTTGCACCAATCACAAGATCAGAGATGTCATTTAAAATGAAAGGAATATCCCTTGGGTCACATCTCAGAAAACCTACTCCTTTACTGTATCTACGAGGCCAAGAAACTTTAGCTCTGAGAACTGAGCGAAACATCTTTTGATCACTACCGTGTATGCTCTTGGATGAAACAATTTTCAGAAATCCACCATTAAATTCCACTTTCTTTAAGAATGCAGCCTGTTCTGCAGCATCAGGAGTGAGAAATTTTACTGTGCCCCACTTGATTTCCTCTTTGTCCTGGTCCATTCCAGAGTTCTTGTGCACCATACAAATATTACCAGATGTAGCTCTCTCCAAGCACATCAGCAGTTCCTTATCATCAATGGCATTTCCATTTGAAGGAAATATGTCCACGGTCAAACATCTCTTCTCAAGCTCCAAATGCTTAATCACAGCACCAGCTCCAAAGAGGGCAACAGAGGCTGAAGCTGTTGATCCTACATTGAATAGACATTTCTCTAAGCATTCATTCCGCAACAGCTTCCTTTCATACTCTAGAGAATCATTTACCTGGAAGGTGACACTCTCCATGTCTCTTGAAGAAGCATACAAAAGAACCTCATTCTCATCAACATTAACTTGAATGCCTATCCTTTCATCCATATGAGAAGTTCTAATGCGTGAGATAAGATTATTAATGTTGCTGTTAGATTTTCCACAAAATCGTTTGAGTAGCACAACTCCAAATCCAGACAAAACCTTCTTTTCTAACTTCCGTTCATCCATCTTCAAAAAATCAAACAAAGGGGCAGGAGTGAGGCTAACAAGAGAACTAAACTCAATTGCAGTAACACAGACCAGATACTCATTAGCTGCTGCAAGGACATCCCCAAAAACTACGTAACGTGGTCGTTGGCCAAAAGTCAGAAGCGAACAGGAAGGATGTAGCTGGACACACTTCCCAGTTAGCGCAACCTCATAACCAAGCTGATCATAACCTGAGTACACAGCAACATTTTCCGAAAGTGAAGAAAGAATTATACTTTGCAATGCTTTGTCATACTTGTTATGCCCTTGAGGATGCCAGCGCCAGTAACTGGCGACAATCATATTTAGCTCATTCTGAAGACAGGCTTCCATTTCCAGCACAGTCTCATGGCATCTTCGCATGGATTTGGCATTGATACTATTATCCCAACACCAGCTATTCTTCTTTTCCCTAGGCACAACCTCCCATTCCTTGTAAACAGACAGTAAAGTAAAGAGGTCCCCATTTGGATGGCAAAACTGCACCTTACGGCAATCAGATTTTAGCTTGTCTTCTTCAGACCCAACCCTACAGAAAATGCTGCTGGAATTTGACATAACGGCAGCAAGCACGACACCTTCTTTACCCAAATGTTGATCAATGCAACTGAGGATCATTTTTCCCAACCGAGGTTCAATTCCCAACTTCACCAGTTTTAGTCCTTCTGCAGTTAATTCATATGCATTATCTCTTTGTGTAACAGCTCCTAGTTGAACCAGATTTTGGGTGGCCATCTCAATAGCTTTGGGGCTCGGCGCATCAACAAAATCAAAATCATGCATGTTCTTGATACCTAAAGCAAGAATCCTCAGCACTGCAACACCAAGATGAACTTTCCGAATTTCAGGTTCCTGATGACAAGGCATACCCTCAAAATCACTTTGAGAGTAAAGCCTGAAACACTTTCCAGGTTCAGTTCTCCCGGCACGACCAGCTCTTTGGTTAGCAGAACTTTTGCTCACACTACAGATCCTGAGAACATTCATGCCAGAGCCAGGTTCAAACCTGCTTTCTTTAACCATGCCAGAATCAACAACATATTTGACACCGGGGATTGTCAGTGATGTCTCAGCAAGATTTGTGGTGAATATAACCTTTCTCTTCCCTGGATAGGAGAGAAACACCCGGTTTTGCTCATCATAGGATAATTTGCCATGTAAAGGTAAAGCAATAGCCAGTGGTTCTTGAAACTTCTCACAAGCCCACTCAACTTCACTCTGAGATGTCAAGAAGGCTAGAATAGCTCCCTCTCCCTCAGTTCTATGGATCTCACTCACCATCTTGATAACTTCATGGACATAAGAGGCAATTGCACCTGCAGCACGATGGGTATCAGCTCCACAGGGAACATACTTAATATCAACTGGAAAAGTTCTACCCGCCACATGGAAAGTTCCACAACCAAAGAAGTAGTTTGCAAGCTGGTGTGCATCAATGGTGGCAGACATAATAATAAGCCTCAAATCAAACCTCTGAAGAAGTAGATTCTTAATCAATGCTAAAAGAAGATCAGTGTTGAGGCTTCTTTCATGTGCCTCATCAATTACGATGCAAGAAATCTTGCACAAAGTCTTGTCACCCATATAGTGCTGTAATAGGCAGTGATCTGTCATAAACATCACCTTTGAATCAAATTGCTGACAGGATGAATGTGGTGGATTACAGGAGATCGAACCATCACCATAGCATCCCTGGCTTTCCTCTCTAACCCTACTTGCTAAAGAGTTAGCAGCAAGTTTCCGAGGCTGAGTGCAAATCATAGAACCATTGCCAGCTATTCCTGAATCAGCAAGGAATTGCACTAATTGTGTACTCTTTCCGGATCCAGTCTCTCCGACCAAAACCGTCACCTAAAACATAACCATCAAAAAATTTAAACACACCTCGAGCCCCTAAAAAAGAGACATCATATTATTCAAATCACCAAGGATACATACAAACAGACAAAAAAGCTCATCACTCAAAACCATCCACCGTTCAAAAGTCAATTACGAATATCATATCTGTACAATCAAACTACTAAATTAAGAACAATAATACAAGAGAGGGGAGGGGATCTTTCTAGCACCTGCAAACAACAAGATAAATTCATCTAAGCACAAGTTTAGCTCCTCTTTATCAGTAAAATCAATTTAAGACTCCACCGAATGTTCAAGTAAAGGTTTGACAAAAATCAACAGAAGCTTCAAACTTCTTTTGGGACAAGCGAATATAGCTGTGATTTAAATTGGTATTTCTTAAAGAGGCACCTCATGTAAATACCATGGAATAAGGTTTGATCCTATTCATGGAGGTTCCGTAAATATTCAAAAAAAGTTCGACACAATTGGTATTTTTTGGAGGAAAATTGGAAACAATTACTAATTCATGATCTGAGATGTACAAAAGTAAAAATTTCATTCTCGATTCTACGAGAATTTTTATGAAAACCTTTCATTTGCTTCTCTTCAATGGAAGTTTGATTTTCCTAGAATATATCCTAATTTTTGGCCTAATTCTTCTTTGAATGATCGGTTCAACCTTTGATCAAAAACATATACCTTGATTACATTTCATCTCTTCATCAAATTTAGTAATGAACATAACGGCCCTATTGTTCCAATGGAGAGAAACTCTAAGCCCTAGTTGACCCTTCTTCGGTCACTTTCAGCGGGGAGGAACTTCTAGATGAAATTTCCGAATTTTAAATGCTTGCTATCTGCAGTGAAAAAATTGAGAAGGATCTTCGCTCCCGGTGACCGGCTTTGGTGGACCACCATATGGCCTGGTCCACTCTTGGCTAAGCTCTTTGGGCGGGACTTTCTCGAAGTTCTCACTTCTCTCACTGACAGACTAGCAATTCGATCGACAATTCAAGAGTGTGCACCAACAAGTGTAGGCTGGAAGGATTCCCCGATAGCATTTATTTATATAGGATAAATATAGTTATAAGGTTTCCAATGGCTATCAGACGAGTCTTCCGCGACCCCTCCACGAATAAGGAGAAAAACTTATATTCTTATCTAGGAAAATTGTCGTTTTGCTGCTCGGCTGTACGACAATGAGACGAAGTATACATATCTATATCGAAGGATAAAAAACATCATAATTGTTCCTACGCCAGTGCCACTAACAAACTAATAAAGTGTACATCAGTATTAGCAAAATGAATAGCAACAACTTGCAGACCAGATATTTAAGCTCATTAATCCAACTTTTTACAAGTAAAAAGAATCACAAGATACAATGACACTAAATTCCAGTTTGGTGATCGATTTTGAAAATTCGAGTTTCTAAAGCTATCATCTTTGAAACTAGTAAGTGATAGTAAAATTTTACCTGTTGGGAGCTAATTTGTTCAAGAATCTGCTGCCTGTAAGCATAAATTGGCAAGCCATTATCAAACCTTCTGCATTCTCTCATCATGAGATAATGAATTCTATCCCAATCAACTTTTGCACCAAAATTAAACACCTTAAACTCCTTTTCTTCCTTGTTCAAATAATCAATTATACATTTAATCCCATTCTTGAATTCATCAATCCTTAATACTATCAAATCTCTTTCATCTTCAAACCCCTTCTTCTTCTTATAAAGCTCCTGGTAAACTGCAAGCCTGTTTGGTTTCCTCAACAAAAAAGAAGTTTTCCCAATCTGTTCTGCCACAAAATCCAACTTTTTCTGCCATTTTTGTACTAAAACCCCATTGATCAACCCATTCAATTTCTCCAAAAAAACCCCTTTTAATCTCTCATTCAACTCTTCTTTATCAGATGGAAGATTAATTTTTGGTTTTAAAAATGGATTATAACAATGCTCACCAGTTAACCTCAGCTCCCATAACTTCACCATAACTTCTAATGTTTGGTACCAATCAACATACGGCAGGGTTCCGACGATGATACCGGAGTCTACAACTGAAGGGTTTTCTGGGATGAAGGGTAGCTTCCTTATCAAGTTGTTCAGTATTTGCCGGTTCAGTACCCGGTTCTGTGGAGTTGCACGGAGTTCGATTATGAAATTGGGTGTTTTCCTTCTCGAAAAATCCGGCTGCCGATCAAACCGGTAATGGGTCGGTGAATTCCGGTAAAACCCATGTCCGGGTTGATTCCCCGGCCATGAAACCCGTTTTTCCATTGGAAAAAGTCGTACGAGAAGGACAGAAATTGACTCAAGAAACTGATGAAAACTGTGAAGGCGTGGGGGGCTGAAAGGTACGTGAATTACGAGAAAAAGGTCAAAAGGGTGGATGTATCTGTATAGAATTTGTACGGATAGATGAAGAAACACAGCACACAGGTAATAGAGAACAGAGAAAGTTGAAAAGCTTGTGGGGGTTTTAATGGTGGAAGAAGAAGACAAAAAGAGAAGTAAAATTAATTATTTTTTCCTTTTTTGCATTCCTAATTTTGCTTGGATTGGAATTTAGCCTCATTTTCTTTGTTGTCCACTTTTAGGGAAAGAAGAAAATAGAGAAAATAATTAAGTTGAAGCGAGGTCAGAAATAATAAATTTTGAGATTTATTTTAGTATAAAGTGATTGACTTTATAATTATTTTTATGGTTAAACTATAAATTTTGATTTTTATAGATGGTATAAAATGATTTATTTTATCGTTATTATGTTGTTAATCGCAAATTTTAGTTTTCAAGAATGGGATGAGATGATCAACTTTATGGTTGTCGTAATAATCAGCAAATCTTAAGTTTTATGAACAATATATAGTGATTTGTTTTATAGTTATTGTAGGGTCATTGATGAGTCTCAATTTTTAGGGATAGTATAAAATAATTTATTTACAACACAAGTGATTGATTTTATAGTCGTTCTCGGGGTTATGTGACAAATTGTGATCATATGGGTAGTATAAAATGATCTATTTTATTGTTATTATATTGTCAATGGTTAATTCCAATTTCATGAACGAGATTGCAATGATTTATTTCACAGATGTCATACGGTCAATGACGAATCTTAATTTTTACGAACAGTGTAAAGTGATTTATTTTATAGTTGTTGTAAGGTCATCGACGACTCTTAATTTTTATGAATAATATAAAATAATTTATTTATATTACAAAGCAATTGATTTTATAGCCCTTTTAGGGCTAGGTGGCGAATTTTGATCTTATGGAAAGTATAAAATGATCTATTTTACAGTTATTATGCTGTCAATGGCTGATTCTAATTTCATAAATGGGATTGCAATGATTTATTTTACAGTTGTCATATGGTCAACGACGAATCTTAATTTTTACAAACAGTATAAAGTGATTTGTCTTATAGTTGTTGTAGGGTCACAAACAACTCTCAATTCTTATTGATAGTATAAAATAATTTATTTGTAGTACAAAACGGGAGCTTTTGAGGCATTGGGATAATGTTATTGTTGTTGTAGTACAAAGCGGTCGATTTGAAAGCCGTTTTTAGGGCTAGGTGGCGAATTTTGATTTTTATGGATAGTAAAAAATCATTTATTTTATCATTATTATGTTGTCGATGAGGAACTTCAATTTTCACGAAGGGAATGAAATTATTTATTTTACAGCTATCATACGGTCAACGAGAAATCTTAATTTTTATGAACAGTATAAAGTGATTTGTTTTATAGTTGTTGTAGAATCGTCAACGAAAATAATTTGTTTATAGTAAAAAGCAGTTGATTTTATAGCTGTTTTTAGGGATAATTGGCGAATTTTGATTTTACGGATGGTATAAAATGATCTCTTTTGTCGTTATTATGTTGTCAACGACGAATTTCAACTTTGATAAAGGGGATGAAATGATTTATTTTGCAGCTATCATACGATCAACAACGAATCTTAAATTTTACAAATAGTAGAAAGTGATTTGTTTTATAGTTGTTGTAGGGTTACCGATGACTCTCGATTTTTATGGATAGTATAAAATAATTTTCCCTTGTTTATAGTAAAAAGTGGTTGATTTTATAGCGATTTTTAGGACTAAGCGGCGAATTTTGATTTTATGGATGGTATAAAATGATTTATTTTGTCGTTATTATATTGTCAACGGTGAATTTCAATTTTCATGAAGGGGATGAAATGATTTATTTTACGGCTATCTATGGTCAATGGTGAATCTTAATTTTTACTAACAGTATAAAGTGATTTGTTTTATAGTTGTTGTAGGGTCACCGACGACTCTTTTATGGATAGTATAAAATAATTTATTTTGATAGTTGTTGTAGAGTCAACGAATCTCGAGTTTTATGAATAGTACAAAGTAATATATTTTATTGTCATTTATAGAGTCAACGATGACTCATGATGTAACACCCCATGTATTATTAGTTAAGACCAAGCTGGAAAATCAAAAAGGGTTCAAAGAAAGATAATTTTTTGAGGTAAAATTACAAAAACAAAAGAGGATACAGACCTGCTCCGCCACAGTTCAATTTTTGCCCTAGAAAGTTTTTTGGAGAAAATTAACTGAGATGGAACAAGTCCATGTCATGGACTTGCTTCATCACGGTACTCGATTTTTAGTTTTAAATAAGGATATTTCCGTCTTTTCTCCATCACTCCTAGACTAAATCTCATCATCTTAAGGTTAAATTTCACCCCAATATCAATACGTTAATTATAATTTCTCTCAAATTCACATACTTTATACAGAGAAAAACGATTAGGGAGAAAAGGGAAGAGGTGAGGGTTGATCAAGTCCTTCAAAATTCTCAAAAGAAACTTCATGTGAAGGTATGCAAGGCTCCCAAATAGTCGTTTCAAGTTAATTTTATTACCTATTGACTAATTTCCCAAATTAAACTATAAGTTGAGTTCAAGTCTCCTTCCTTTTGAGTAAATTCTTTTAAATTGTATGTATATACTCTTTCTTTGAAGTGAGTTATTCTATTACACTACTTTATTGTCAAATTAAGTTATAAAGTCAAGACATTATGTTGTATTTATTAAGAACTCTAAAGAATTCATATAAAGCAATCAAGTCAAAAGTATGAGTTGAGTTGAAGAAGTATCTTGAGTTATAATTTCAGTATGAGTTGTAAAAAGAGTTCATTTACTATATTTTGAGCATGCATACGAATACCCTAAACAGTGACTTTGAAATTAGGTTGAGTAATAAACTATTGTTGCATGTATTTCAGTAATTTTTTGTGGGTGTTAGCTTATGGATTGTGGGATTGCATGGGACTCCGGAGCAAGATTCCTGAACAATCATACGGGTGAGTCCTCAACGAGCCCGACAAGAGGTTCAGATGGCCTGACGGCGTTGGCGGAGGCCTGATAGGATTTTATGGGCCAAGGAACAAGAAACAAACGATTTTGACTGTTTTTCGTGGGAGTTAGCCCACAAATTCAGGGATTGCATGGGGCCCCAGTGCAAGAATCCAGAAAAATCATAAGGGTGGGTCCGCAACAAGCTCCGCAAGAGGCCCAAGTGGCGCGACGACATTCGAGGAGGCATGGTAGGATTTTCTGGGCCAAGGAACAGGAAACAGACGATTTTGGCAATTTTCCTTGGGTTTTAGCCCACGGATTCTGGGCTACATGGGACTCCAGAACAAGATTCCTAAAAGATAATATGGGTGGGTTTGCAACGAGCTCGAGAAGAGACCCAGGTGGCCCAGCGAAGTTGGCGAAGGCTTGGTAGAATTTTATGAGCCAAGATTCAGGAAACAAGCGATTTCGACAGCCTTCCATGGGTGTTAGCCCACAGATTCTAGGGCTGCATGGACTCCGGCGCAAGATTAAAAAAAAAATCATATGGGTGGGTCTGCAACAACCCCGACAAGAGGTCCAGGTGGGCTAGCGGTGTTGGCGGAGGCCTGGAAAGATTTTATGGGCCAAGGAAGGCGAAACAGGCGATTTCGGCAGTTTTTCGTGGGTGTTAGCCCACAGATTCTGGCGTTACATGGGGGTTCGGCGTAAGATTATCGAAAAATCATACAAGTGGGTTGGCAACGAGCCCAACGAGTGGCTCGGGTAGCCTTGCGGCGTTGGTGGAGTCTTGGTAGGATTTTATGGGCCAAGGAAGGCAAAACAGGCAATTTCGGCAGTTTTCGATAGGTGTAGCCCACGGATTCTAGCGCTGCATGGGGCTCCGGCATAAGATTCCCAAAAAAACATACGAGTGGATCAGCAACGAGCATGGCAAGCGACCCAGGTGCCCCCGCGGTGTTGACGGAGGCCTGGTAAAATTTTATGGGCCAAGGAAGGCGAAACAGACAATTTCAGCAGTTTTTCGTCGGTGTTAGTCGATGAATTCTGGCGCTGCACGGGGGTCCGACGCAAGATTCCCGAGAACCCATACGAGTGGGTCGGAAACGAGTCCGGGAAGCAGCCCAGCTGGCCCGACGGCGTTGCCGGAGGCCTGATAGGATTTTATGGGACAAGGAAGGCGAAACAGGCGATTTCGGCAGTTGTCCATGGGTGTTAGCCCACGGATTCTGGCGCTGCATGGGGGTCCGCGCGCAAGATTCCCAAAGAAACATACGAGTAGGTTGACAACGAGCCTGACAAGAGGCCGAGGTGGCCCTGTGGCTCTGGTGGAGTCCTGGTAGGATTTTATGGGCCAAGGAAAGTGAAACAAGCGATTTTTGTAGTTTTTTGTGGGTGCTAACCCACGGATTTTGGTGTTGCATGGGGGACCGGCGCAAGATTCTCGAAAAATCATACGAGTGGGTAAGCAACTTTCTCGGAAAGCGGCCCAGGTGGCCCGCCGGCATTGACGGAGGCCTAGTAGGATTTTATGGGACAAAGAGGCGAAATAGGTAATTTTGGCAGTTTTCTGCGAGTGTTAACCCACGGATTTTGGCTCTGCATGGGGGTTCGGTGCAAGATTCTCAAAAAACCATACTAGTGGGTCGGCAACGAGCCCGACAAGCATCCCAGATGGCTCGGCGACGTTGGCGGAGGCCTGATAGGATTTTATGGGCCAAGGAAGGTGAAACAAGCGATTTTTCAGCAGCTTTCCGTGGGTGTTAGTCCACGGATTCTGGTGCTGCATGGGGATTCGGCGCAAGATTCTCGAAAACCCATACGAGTGTATCGACATTGAGTTAGAGACACTAAAACGATTCTGATCTACCTGTTAAATATGTATAAATTATTAGGATTTTTTTACACACAACTTAATAAGCGTATTGTAGGACTCCATGAAAATCACAAAGAATTTCGGGGAGGATAATGATAATTAGAGACGACACTAGAACGGTTCTTATCAAACTGTCAAACATGTATAAATTAGTTGAGATATTTTTTTTTGTCACACAACTTAAAAAGCATATTGTAGGACTCCATGAAAACGATAAAGAATTTCAAGAAGGATAATGCATAGAGTTAGAGACGACATTAAAACGATTCTGATCTAACTATTAAATATGTGTAAATAAGTTGAGATTTTTTTACACAAAGCTTAAAAAGCGTATTATAGGATTTCATGAAAATGACAAAAATATTTCAAGGAGAATAATGCATAGAGTTAGAGACGACACTAAAATGTTTCTGGTCTTAGAATTAAATGGTTATTATTATATTCAACTAACTAGCTAGTTGCTGTAAATTTGGCAGTTGGTAAGCATTTGGTAGTTGGTAAAAAGTATGTTATTCATGAATAACATTTTTCAAATAAATAAATAAATTATTCATTTTTCAAATAAATAAATAAATAAATTATTTTTGAAGAAAAGATACAAAATTTAACTGTCTAATAATAAAGTACATGACATTCCTGGCTATTTTTGTACTATATGACATAAAGTGACAAATGTTGTTATACACGTGTCTTGATACCAAAAAAAGAAAAAGAAAAAAGATATTGGTCTGTAGAAAAAGAAAAAGAAAAAATCTTGGTTCTGATACTTAAGATAAGGATGAACTTTTAAGGATTCAATATTTTAGAGTAGTTGGAATTTTCTCTTTTATAAATTTTAAAAATTTTTGCTTCGAGACATATTAAGTTTTTTAGATGGTTATTTGTTATATATATATATCTACAATTAGTGTATATTTTATATTTAGTTTTATAGTGTATTATAATACATATTTAATGTATAACTCATGATAAGTAATTTATATTATATAATCAATGCATGCTTTCTATAATTTTTGACAAGTTATATTTTATAGTCATTATATATTTTTTACTCGGCCTCCCCTAGCTCTTCCACCATCCGAACTCCCTTTCCCTCTCCTCCGAATATAATTTTTTATTTTTTATATAAATAAAATGTGATGATATTTCTGTGAAATAGTTAGTAGATTATATAACCCCTCAATTTTAAAAAAGAATAACCTACTTTCTTTTTTGATTCATTTTAACCCATCTTCTTTTTTTTTAAGCAAAACTTCAATTTCAACTTATGTTTAAAACTACAAGATTAAAGAATTTTTTAGTACATTTGACATAATTTAAATTTAAGACCACAACATTGAAAAATTTTATTTATTCTCTTAAACTTTGTATCAAGTCAAATTAGATCATTCTTTTTGAAACTGAGCAAGTATATATTTGAAATTAATTCAAATAAGTCAATTTTAAATGATTGATATAGTAAATAAAAGGCTTTGAAATTTGAAACAGACTAACAGAAAATGCAGATCATAGAATTGAATCTCGAATCAGTTCTTTTTGTCTTGACGATTTTCAGTGAGCATTGTCATGTAATTCATCGTGGCTGGTTCTACCAACTTCAGAACCATTAACGTTGGAGTCATATATGTGCCCCATTTTCACGCGTTTCGTCTCTAAGTACCTCTTATTTTCTGTAGTTATAGGAGCTAACAGGGGAACTCTACCTGAAATCGCCAGACCATATCCTTTGAGTCCAACATACTTTGCGGGGTTGTTTGTCATCAGTTTCATCGTACGAACACCCAAGTCTCGTAGTATCTGAAATGATAAAAGTTGGTTTTAAAATCGAGAAAAAATGATAAACTTCCTTTGCAGTCAGTACCTGTGCACCTATACCATACTCCCGCGAATCAACAGGTAATCCCAGCTCTTCGTTTGCTTCAACAGTATCGTGCCCATCGTCTTGCAGGATGTAAGCACGAAGTTTATGCCCCAAACCTATCCCCCTCCCTTCATGTCCGCGGAGATATACTAACACACCCCTTCCAGCTTGTTCAATTTGGTTCATTGCAAGTGCCAACTGCTTACCACAGTCACATCGGGCTGACCCAAATATGTCACCAGTGAGACACTCCGAGTGCACTCTGACAAGGACGTCTTTCCCATCTCCGATATCACCCTATTGAAATAGAACCTTGTCATGATTGTCAAAAATATCGTTTAAACAGAGATAAAGCCTCATAGAATATGAAAGAAGCAGGTTATTTCAGCCCTTCAATCACAACTTTGCTTACTTTGACCATGGCAATATGCTCAATTCCATCCAAGACGGACTTGAAACAGTAGGCTTTAAAAGGTCCCCACGTTGTCGGTATTGGTGCAGCAGCAGCGAGCTCCACCAGTTTCTCTCTTTTCCTTCTATACCTGCCATTGGATACGGATGTCACTTCTTCTCATTTGACGCAAGACTAATCAGGACTCAAATAAGTGATAGTTGGTTTTACGAACAACTTTCTCTTGCTTTATGTAATATTTATCAAGTCTTTACCTGATCAAATCGGCAATGGATACAATCTTTAAGTTCTCAGCCTCGGCAAATTGACGAAGCCTCAGCAACCTGGCCATGGAACCATCATCATCCACAATTTCACAAAGAACAGCAACAGGATCGAGCCCAGCCAATACAGCGAGATCAACAGAAGCTTCAGTATGGCCAGCTCTTTTTAGCACCCCTCCTTCTCTATACCTGAGTGGGAAAATGTGTCCAGGTCGGTTGAAATCCTCAGGTTTTGAATCAGCAGATGCTAGAGCTAAAACGGTTTTCGCCCTATCACGTGCAGATACACCTGTTGTGGTACCATATTTTGCATCCTATCAGATCCAACTAATTGGTGTCAATGGCTGAGAAAATTCGAGTTGAGGGCACTAAATAACTATCAGAGCGACATGTCCTAGTTATACTTTTGACTTCTGAACACGGAGCAATTCAAACCAAATTACAAATTGCAGTCATGAAAAGTGAAAAAAAGATTTATCGTGCCTCAAAAACAAAGTAATATGATTGGAAAAACAACTGCTCTCGACTACTATTTCAAGGACTATGATTAGTAGATTGAGAGAAATCTCTTAAAATGCTTATGCAAAAACTGTGCGCCCCAGATCAAGTTACATACCTATTTGATATATCGAAGAAAAATTTAGTGCACAAGACTTAGCCCAGATGGGTGTTGGCATTGAGCACTTAAGCGGACATTTAAGCCAGAGTTGTAAACACATATGGATGAAGGTAAATAGGACATTCCTAGGTTTTGCCCCATCAAGCCAATAAAATGAATATGAACACTTGCTATTATTTGAAGGTCCACGTACACTCTACCCTACCCAGACTTCATCTTGTTGGTTTATACCGCGTATGTTTGTTGATGTATGTGTGTCTGTCTCAATGTAATCCTTTTCAGATAGATGTTCACTTTTGAGATCAGTCCATCCTCTTACATGGAAAAAGCAGTTCTGATCACAAATATATTCAACAAAACCTATCGATTTTTTCTATCATGTATCCAATATGGATATATGACAAGCATTGCTTTCAGACAATCTCAAAGGCAATTATAGATCCGAATGAACATCACCTCACACAATCTGCACCTTATTCTAAATAAAAGATCTGGTTTGATCCTTGAGGGATCTAATCATAGATATAAAGTGATCTTTTTCTTCGTCATGGCAAATCGTAGCTTCTAGAAGTACAAAGAAGAAGCAGTGGACGTACCACGGAAACAGTAAAAGCAGTACAGAGTTTCTCCTCATTTTCCTTCGGCGGCACCATTAGTGGAAGTTGAAGCCTGTCTAGATGTTCACCTTTCATACTTACGCACACAATTCCAGTTCCATGTTTTACAATGAACGCCATTGCTTCAGGTGTCACCAATTGTGCTGCCATTATTAGATCACCCTCATTTTCTCTGTCTTCATCATCTACAACGATTACCATCTGCAAGTCGCTTTCCAAATTACTAAGAGAAATGAAAGTAACAAGTTTCGACGTGCCCTCCAGAAATAGGAGGGGGCGGGGAGATTAGAGAGTTTTACACCTCAATGGCAATATTTTAGAAAATGTGCAAAATGAGAACAGAACAGCAAACAAACCTTGCCCTGACGAATGTCCTCAATAGCCTCCGGAATAGAGGAAAATCCTTCAACGGCATGATCCAAGTCAAATTCATCAAGGTCAGAGAGAAATCCACTTCTGTTGGGAGTTATTACTGCAGCAGGTGTTCCAAAAGCTATTTCATCAGGTTTTTGCTGAATCGCAGTTTGCTCGACTCCATTATTAACAAAAGAACCTTTTTCAGCACCTTGATTGTTAAAACGAGACCAGACATCATCTTCTCCTGATAATAATGTAGCACGTAGTATTCCGCTACCACTTTTGAAGTTGGAGGGAAACTTTCTAGCAAAACTTAGCGAGGACAAATCCGATTTATAGTTTGTTGTTGTTGGATTGACAAAGTACAGACCATGATCGGATCTAATACAAAAGAGAGCATGAAAAACAATTATTCGTGAAATCTTATATTAGAAGAAAAGATGGCAATCAACAACAACAACAACATACCCAATGGAATCCCACAGTAGGGTCTGAGGAGGATAGAACGTACGCAATCCTTACCACTATCTCATAGAGGTAGAGATGTTGTTTTCTGGGAATCCTCGTCTCAAAAATACATAAGCAGAATAAACTAGATATGGAAGACGGAAAGAAGAAAAGATGGCAATCAAAGAAGTAAAATGCATGACTTGTTATATCAGCTGAAATATTCAACTTCTAGGAAGAAACACCCATTCGTCCAACTTCATACGATAGACCGATACCAATATATACTCGTAATGAACTAGTTAGGTCTACACGTTTCGGAGAAACTTATGAAACTATTAATTTTCTCCATTCATCAAGTAAAAACGATAATTTCCATACAACCACTGCACAAATTAATGTAGTAGGAAAAAAAATTTATTACGATAAGGGAACCCCCAATCGCTATCCTTCAGGTGTGCACAAGGATAACAGGGAAAAACTATTGGAGCTAAAAGTTCCAATGATCATTCAGAGAATGCAAGTTTTCCTGCCTTATTACATTCACTCCCTGTCTCCTTCAATAAACAAATAAATCATATCCTCTTAATTTATTCAATAGCATACAGAATTTATATGCTTTGGTTTCTTAAGCTGAATATATTAGTACCATATAAAAATTTACTCCGTCCATCCCATTTTAATTATCGCTTTAGCTCAAAAAAATTGTCACTCTAGGAATTTGGTACTAAGGTTGTTAATTGTTTCCAACTATAACCTTTAACATTAAAGAATAAAATCTTTTTAATACTACAGTATACATTGTTTTTCTTTATAGGCGTGAAAAGAGCTAAAGTGGCAGTTAAAATGGGATGGAGGCAGTATTTTCACTAATCATGTAATCGCACCTTAAAAGACTCAACTTCTTTAATCACAATTTTCAACATAAGCACTATACTAAATATTGTTTTTCTTAATGAGCACAAAAAGAGCTAAAGTGACGGTTAAAATGAGACGGAGTGAGTTTTTTCGCTAATCTTGTAATCACACCCCAAAAGATTCCAAATATTTTAATCACAATTTTCTACATGAGCACTACATTAAATATTGATTTTCTTAATGGGCATGAAAAGAGCTAAAGTGACAGTTAAAATGGGTCAGTGTGAGTTTTTCCGCTAATCTTGTTATCACACCCCAAAAAATTCCAACGTTTTTTAATCACAATTTTCTACATAAGCACTACATTAAATATTGCTTTCTTAATGGGCACGAAAAGAGCTAAGTGACAGTTAAAAAATGGGACAGAGTGAGTTTTTTCGCTAATCTTGCAATAACACCCCAAAAGATTCCAACTTCTTTAATCACAGTTTTCTACATAAACACTACATTAAATATTTATTTTCTTAAAGGGCATGAAAAAAGCTAAAGTAACAGTTAAAATGAAACGGAGAGAGTATTTTTACTAATCTTGTAATCACACCCCAAAAGATTCCAACTTTTCAATCACAATTCTCAACATAAGCCCTACACTTATTAACATCATTTTAAAAACAGTTAAAATGGGATGGAGGGAATAGTTTGCAAATCTTGTACTCACACACCAAAAGATTCCAACTTTTTTAATCACAATTTTCTACATAAGCACTACATTAAACATTTATTTTTCTTAGGGTTCAGACTGCGTACATCCGACCCTCTTTACCTCGCAGTGGAGAACCTTTGAGGCAATGGGATAATAAAGTTGTTGTAATTGGCGTGAAAAGAGCTAAAAGTGACAATTAAAACAGATTCCACTTATCTTGTACTCACACCCTCAAAAGATTCCAATCTTGTAATCACACCCCAAAAGATTCCAACTTTTTTAATCACAACTTTCTACATAAGCACATTAACTAAAGCAAACAAATTCACTCACAATAAAAAAAACTTAAAATAAATAGGTCTTATATGTTCCTAGAACTCACCACACAAAACCTAAAAAGGAACAAACTTTACAAGATTCTTGAAACTAAATACAGCAAAAAAAAAAATGAAATGGGGTCAAAGAAAGTGGCAAAAATTAACCAAATTTCCAGTGATCTTGCAATTTTCAAGTAACAATAAGAAAAGGGTATTCAAGAACACTCACCTCAAATGGGAAAAAACCATTGAATTTTGAATTGAAGCCATGATTTTGCTGACCCAATTGAGTATAAAGTTGTAATCTTTGATGGAATTGAAGAGTTTTGTGGATAAAAAAAGCAGTTACGAGAAGCTGCAGAATGAAGCTGTTAAAGGCCACCACCGCCACTGTTTGGGGATCATGAGGACTTTGAATAGGGACCGTACGATAAGCATGTTTTTTTGGGATGTCTTTTTTGTTTATATGATATTTGGTGTCTGCATTAAAGTTCGATTACTCCGAATTCATGCCATATAGGATTTATTCAAAAAAAGTATTTTTAAAATTTATGAATTTAAGATCTTTGATTAAAGGAAGATTAGCTCTATTCACTTACCATATCCTCCGGTGGTTTTTTTTGGGGATGTTAGAAATTTTAGGGGTCATTTAGTAGCATGAGTAATTATTTGGTGTCAGTATTGAGATCCGATTATTCTGAATTTATATTGTATAGGGTCTATTCAGGAAAAGCACTCCCAAAATTTTCATACTCAAGACATAAATTCGAAACTTGTAATTAAGAGAGAATCAGCTTCATTTACTGATCATATCCTTTGCTGGTGTTCTTTTGGGATGTTAGAAATTTAGGGGTTGTTTAGTAGCGTGAGTAATAATTGAAGATTAGTTACAATGAAATTTATCTATAAATAATATATCCATTTTTAAATACATTTTATATATATGTGAATTATATAAAATTTTAAATTGTAAATTA
>JAOTQR010000007.1:3912279-3930161 GCA_025774065.1 Solanum ossicruentum | reverse complement strand
GACCTCGATGGCTGGCTAGCTTGCTTTACTTTATTATTACGTCTTGATTGAAATTATATATATATATATATATATATATATATATGTGTGTGTGTGTGTGTTTGAGAAAATTTATAAATATTAATATTGACATCCAAAGAAACACTTTAGAATGCAAGTTCGAGTTCATATGTTTCTTCTAAATAAAATCTTTTACTAGATCGCATCCAAAACTTTCAAATTCTAACAACAATAACAACATTATCTCAGTGCCTCAAAAGTTTCCGTCCATTGCGGAGTAAGGGAGGTCGAATGTACGCAGTCTGACCTCTATGTTAGTGCCTCAAAGGCTTTCGCCCATTGCGGAGTAAGGGAGGTCGGATGTACGCAATCTGATCTCTATGTTTAAAAATATAAAGCGACTGTTTCAAATTCTAAATTTATCTTTATTAATCATATGCATAATTTTTTTTAATATCATCCAAACTCAATATTAAAAAACAAAAAATAATAATCATAAAATGATAAAAAGATGACATATCATCTTCTCTATTAATAATTTATACATAGATTAATTTCACAAAGTTTTTTTTTTGTTTTGTTTAAATAAACAAGTAAAAGTGGGATTGTAATAATTGTACTTAAAACACTAGATTCTTTGACAATGTCAGTGGGTGCAGCACAAAAGGAGGGAATGGATTTGGACTTGGAAGATTGTTATAATTGGCAAATGTTAATAATATAAAATTAATTATAAAAAAAATATGTATAATTTTATACATGAATTAGCTATGTAAATTTAATTTTATATGTATTAGCTATTTTACCTTATATTTTACATAATATAACATATAAACTCTCTAGTAATAACTAGTTATATGAATTTCTAAATTACAATATAAACACCATGTTAATTTTATATATAAATAATTAATCTCTTAACTAATAATTAACTATGATATTTATTTATGCACAATTAATATATTCATGTCCAAATGGCCATATATTATGAGCATAGACGTAAAGTAGGAGTATTGGTGATGTCCATTAACATTAGAAAAAAAAAATGCTCTTGATCTTATCCTTAATTGAAAATGATTTGGAAATTATTGCCTTTTTGAAATGAAATTTCAACTCCTTATCAATTTTGCAGATAAAACAGAAATAGACCAAGATCTTTTGGGTCTAAATTTTTTGTTTTGTATTTTTAAAAAACGAAACAGTGATGAGTAAAAATAATAAAAAGAATAGCTAGTTTTACTAATTTAATTCAATATATATATATATATGCACATCAAATAGAGCTATAGAGTAAATCATATTTTTTATCAAATATGTGTGTATATTTGATAAATTCTCAGACTTAACTTGTGGAATGTCACTGGATATGTTGTTGATGTTTATCAAATATGCGTGTATATATATCATGGGAAGTTGTGTAAAATTGTGTCAAGAGTTTATGTGGTATTCATCTATTTAAAAAAAACATTTTTTCAGCTATTTTGCGTTTTTATTAATTAAGATTTCCTCAAAGAAATTTAATTTACACCGTTCAAATCATTCATACATAATATTTTGATCTAAAATTTTAATTCTTTCGTATTTTAGTAGTAATATATTAATTCCCTAATGAAACTAAGGTTCAGTTTCAATTTGAGGAGAAATGTTCCCTATAGATGTCAAGATTCAAATTTTAAATCTCTAACTGAGGATAAAATTCAAATAATTATTCAATTTATGAGTGTAAATTATATTATTTCGGTACAAAAGTCTTTCTTCTTTTTGTATCATTTCAATGTAATCAGATATCCTGAAAAAAAAGGGGAAGAAAAGAAGATAAATGAGAAAAAAAATAAAATTATCTCATTGATTCCAAATTTTTGACTTATAACAAAAAAATATTAATTTTATTTAAACAAAATCAAGAATATTGCAAAGTTTGTTTTATTCCCTGATTTTTCTCTAACTTATTTTCCTGATTTCTCTGTATATTTTCCCAAAGACTAGTTTTTTCTTTCATTGATTCTTTTTACTTTATTGAAAAATTCTTTTTACTTTATTGAAAAAGTAAAATTTTTAATTTTATCCTTCTTCTTCTCCTTATATTTAAAACAACTTATTATTAACATAATTGTTCTTCCCTCTTTATATTACATTCTCTAAAATATTTTAGTCTTTGTGTTGTATCCAATCAAATCAAAAGTGTTTATAGAAATTAAACAGGTATTGACAATCTTATTTTCTTCAATTTTATGTATATTTGCAATCTCATAATGTTTCATATTAACATTGATATTGTAGCTTTATCAACTCTACTTCTATGAGGTAGTGATAAGGTTTACGTACAATCTAACCTTCCCAGACTCCACTTGTGAGAATTCACTAGATATGTTATTATTGTTGTTGTTGTTGTTTGTAGTGAAGCTTTATCAATTTTATACCTATATTTTTTAAGAAGACATTATTAATGAAGTTGGATTAGGTCATATGAAAACTAAAACTTGAAGCAAAAATATTGAAAAAAGAAAAAAGTTTAAAAAGCTATAAAATGGTTGTTATATTTCTTTGGGTTAATAAGGAATTTAAGTACATTCTTCATTTTCTTGAGACACTTTTATTTTAATTTATTTATTTTGATATGCAGATGAGTGATAGGCATATTCAAGGCTGATGTTTTGACTATTATATATTGATTTGAATCGAAGTAAGTCGTGTCTTTATATCCTGTATTGTTATTATTCACTTTATATATGTTAATTTTATTGTATTTCCATAGTAAATGTGATTTTCGTTATTAGTCGTTCTTTCCTTTCTTTTTTTTAATTTTTTTCATATTTAGTCCATTCTACTTATGGGTTTTTGAGTCGAAGATTCCAAGGAAACAGTCTCTCTACCTCTATGAGGTAGTGATAAGACCTGCGTACATTTCACTCTCTCCAGTCCCACTTATAAAATTTCATTAGGTATGTAGTTATTGTTATACATTCGATTATGTAAATAAAAAATTCAAAAATTATCTTTAATTAAAAATTTTAGTCAAACATTTTAGTTTTTTTAAATTCTAACCTTTGTAATAATTTACATATTAGTATTTTATTAAAAATAAATGCCCATATATTTTTTTGTGATGATCTAATTATTTAATTCGATGTTGCAGAAACTTTGGACGAAGACAAGAAAATTGAGCATTTGGTAATTCAATAACCTTTGTTTATGTAGACTTAGTTATTATCTACTAACCTGTTTAAAATATTCTCTTCATAATTATTTACATAACTGATTTTCTAATTGCTTTATTAATTAGCACATTATTATACACATTCTACATCTTCACATTTGCATACATTCACCATAAATGAACTTTCAATTTTCAACTTTTTAAAATTGTAAATTATAATATTTTAAAATGAAAGATTATATTTAAATGTTATCTCCTAATATAAAGGAGTAGTATTTTAAAATGAAAGGTTATCCAACATGAAAATTTAGCATCTAACCTCTTAAATATAATTACTGAATAATGCAATAAATATAAGTAAAAAAGGTTGAATTATAATTATAATTTTTAATAAAATATTTATAAATAATAGTTTATGGGCGGATTCATAGTTTCGATCACGTGAATTTATATTTGATCATTTATAGGACAATTTTCCCAAAATGACTTGAATAAGGATAATTTATAAAATACTTTTTTTATTCCCATAAAAAAGAATGTCATTTATTTTTCTTATTTAACAATTTTCCTAAAATGACTTTAATAAGGGTAATTATAGGATACCTTTTTTTATTCCTATAAAAAAGAATGTCATTTATTTTTTTTTTTATTTAACAATTTTCCCAAAATGGCTTTAATAAGGGTAATTTATAAGATACTTTTTTATTCTTATAAAAAAAGAATGTCATTTATTTTTCTTCTTTAACAATTTTCCTAAAATGACTTTACTAAGGGTAATTTATAGGATACCTTTTTTTATTCCTATAAAAAAAGAATGTCATTTATTTTTCTTATTTAAAAATTTTCCCAAAATGGTTTTAATAAGGATAATTTGTAGGATACTTTTTTTTATTCCTATAAAAAAGAATATCAATTATTTTTCACATTTAACAATTTTCCCAAAATGACTTCAATAAGGATAATTTAATAAACATAAAAAAAATTATTTATTTCTTAAACTCCATGTCTGATCATTTGGTGCAACATAATTGGAAAGGAAGGAGTAAATTTTGTCCACTCCATATAAACATATATTTAGAAGTTCTCTAAGAATTTAATTATAAACTCAGTTATTATAATTAACGTAAAAAATACTGTAAAGGCATACAAATTTTAAATCCTGAAGCCATTTTTATGTTTGAATATCGAATTCAAAACAAAAAGTACTTTAAAGCTAAATACTTTTTGTCCCAATTTAAGTATATCAATTTCAAGAATATCTTTTTATATTTAGTAAGATTTTTTTTTTCAATTCGAACATCTTACTTATAATATTCATAAGATTTAAAAATATTTTTTGTTTTTAAAATTTCGTATCTAATTAAATTAAAATATTTAAAATTGAAACATAGGGATTATAAAATTACTAAAATAGACTAGACTGGTAAAAGAGCAGGGAATAAAAAAGTCTTCACGGGTATGTAATAACAACATATCACATATGTCCATATCTATTGTCCTTTTCAATCAACCAAAATATCCAATTCCTTTTTTCTTGATAAAAGTGACTTAAATTATTACTAAAAGCATATAAATTAACCAAACAAAAAAAAAAAGTCATAACACAAATCTCAATTCAAAAAGCTATAATTGTCTCCACTTTCCATTTCCTCTACCTCCCTTTCTATTTATACCACTTGCCAATAGCCATTATTGTAGTTGGCTCGATAATGTGTTATCTCTTATCGTAAACGATCGTAAAATAAAAGATTTGTTCTTTTCAACAGGTGATGATGAATTAAATTGCACAACTTCAATATAAATTCGATAGAGGTAAGAAGGTTCGACTGTATCGTATAATCACAATTCTTCTTGTATTAAAGCATGGATTTAAGTCAAGTTTTGTGTTACAATTGTTTTTGTATTAAAGCATGATTAATTGCTAAATTCTTCACTTTATTGTTTTTCTAATTTGGTGTTATAGAGAGATTATATAAAATCATAAGCAAGTTCTTTGTTATTTTCTTCTTTGCTATCATATATGCTACATTCTTCATTTGATTTTACTTAAGCAAATGGATTCATTATTTTCGTCTTGAACTATATATACTGTTTGATTGTACTTTACATTTATTAAATGTAAATTTTGATTCCGTCAGGTGATTGATTTCTTGATGTATGACTTTGACAAAAACTCTCTAGAAGTTTTTATTGTTTAAAAGGTGATGGATGAATGAGACAAGAATTGATATTCATCCCATTATTTTATAGTATTGTAAAACAATATTAAGTAACGCGATGAAAAATATAATTTACATCGCATGAGTCTATTTAATTTACGTGTTCAATAAGAGATAGCGGCAAGATCTGCGTACAATTTATCCTCCGCAGATTTCACTTGTGGGATTTCATTGGGTATGTTGTTATTGTTGTTAATAAGAGAAATCACAATAGAGGAGTTGTCTGTTGGAATACCTTGAAAAAATTCTTTGTTATTTTCTTTTTTACTATCATACTTGCTAGCATTCAAACTATATACTGCTTAATTACGCGTTATATTTATTAAATTTAAATTTTGAATGTGTTTCTATGACAACAGGGCAATGACAAATTCAAGTCCTCCCCTTCCTACCCACACTTCTCCATCTTCATCCCCAAGCCATCCTCCTCCTCCTCCTCCTCGTCCTCGTCGCTTCTCCTTTCCACGATGGAAAGGTGCAAAACCAATCCCACTGTTGATATCCATATCAATAGGCATTATCTTCCGCTTCGCGGTCCCAAAACCCCACCAACTCTCTAAAAACGCGTGGCAACTCCTAGCCATTTTTCTTACAACTATCTCGGGCCTAGTTTTAGGCCCGTTACCGGTGGGCGCATGGGCTTTCCTTTGCCTGACGCTCACCGTAGTCACAAAAACTCTAACATTCGCCGCGGCGTTTGCTGCTTTCACCAATGAAGTCATTTGGTTGATTGTAACATCATTTTTTTTCTCAAGAGGATTTATTAAGACTGGACTTGGTGATAGAATTGCTTTGTATTTTGTGAGTTGGCTTGGGAAAAATACATTGGGCCTTTCTTATGGGCTTGCTTTAAGTGAAGCAGCAATTTCTCCAGCAATTCCAAGTACAACTGCAAGAGCTGGTGGAATTTTTTTGCCAATAATTAAGTCATTGGCTACTACTGCTGACAGTCACCCAAAAAATGAGTCTGCTAAGAAGCTTGGGGCATATCTTGTTCAATCTCAATTGCAGGTTAGAATTATTAAGTTATATATATCGTCAGTATGAGAATAATTTTTATGTTAGTAGAACATTTTCTTATATCCTCTGTTGTCAATATCTGTTTTATATTTGTTACTTTTATCGTATTTACAGACTATTATTTGCTTTTCATTATCGTCATCAGATCATTGTCACGTGTGTCTTCACATCCTCTGTTGTCAATATCTGTCTTGTATTTGTTACTTTTATAATACAAACTATCATTTGCTTTTCATTATCGTCATCAGATCATTTTCATATGTAACTTTATATCTTGTGTGGTCAATATCTGTCTTATATTTGTTACTTTTATTGTATTTATGTACTATCATTTGTTTTTATTATTAGCCATTTTCCTTTTTTTTTGGTTCTTTCTTTTCCTTTTTTTTTATATCTAGTATTTTTTTATTGTTTATGGGGTTTAATTTTTGAGAAGATGGTTTTTCAGAACAACCTTTTTATATTTATGTGGTAGTGGTAAGGTACGCATACATTTTACCCTCTCCAAATCCCATTTATGGAATTCCACTGGGTATGTTGTTTTGCTGTAGATCATTTTCACGTGTTATAGTTGATAATCTATCTTATTTCAAAGATAGTAAGAGGCTTATATCCTGTTAGATCAAGCTTCAAATTAGCTTATTTTCAGAAGTGTTTTTAAAAAAAGTAGTTTTGTTGAGAAATATTTTGTGTTTGATTAGTAAATTTTAAAAGCACTTTCGAGCGTCTTTAGTGTTTAATTTTGATCAAAAATTTTCAAAATGTTTATAAATGTATTTTTCTCAAAATTATTTTTGAGGAAAATTTCTTTCTTTCTTTTAGCTTCTGAAAAACAACTTCTGTTACTCCTTAAAATATTTATTTTCTTCCAACAGCTTGATCAAATATCTTATTTTTCTAAATAAATACTTTTGATCTCCTAAAAACTTGGTCAAATAAATTATTACTTGTGGATATCCTTTAGGTGACAAGATAAAAAAAAATTGACAATCTTATTATTATACCTTATCACACAAAAGAAATTTACATAAAACCATACTCTTAAAAGTTAAAAGTATGATAGTTTACCTACTGCAACAGATAAAATGATTTGAAAATACAATTTTTTTTTGCACGCGATACTAGTATGTTAATTTATTCATTGTTGATATAATTTGGGTGACATGATATGTTTAAAATTTTAATATTAAAAATATGGCATGTTACCAGCTACAACAGGTAAAGATGATCCGATATCATATGTTTTGATTTGTTCATTTGTCAAAAAGCTTAACTTTTTTTTATACGCACCTTATCTTATATTTCTACGAGATCTTGAACTTGTGGCCTCCCGATGACATAACAACTAACTTCACTAATGCAAATTTCTTTTGTGATGTTATATGTTTCATTCAACACGTGATACTAGCTTGTTTAATTTGTTCATTTACCAAAAAAAAGCTTAACTTCATATCCTTATCTTATATTTCCACGAGAACTTGAAACTGTGACCTCCTGATCACATAACAGCTAGCTTGACTGATGTAAATTTCTTTTGTGATGTTATTTTACAGTGTTCTAGTAGTTCAAGTGCCCTTTTCCTAACAGCTGCTGCACAAAATTTGTTGTGTGTGAAATTAGCTGAGGGATTAGGTGTAAAGGTACCAAGTAAATGGGTTACTTGGTTAAAGGCTTCTTGTATACCAGCAGTTCTATCTCTTGTAGCTACTCCAATTGTGTTATTCAAGATTTTTCCTCCAGAAATGAAGAATACACCAGATGCTCCATTAGTGGCTAGAAGGAGACTGCAATCAATGGGTCCAATCAAAAAGGATGAATTGGTGATGATTATTGTAATGCTTGTAACTGTAGCATTATGGATTGCAGGGTACGTTGATGTAAAAATATGCATCATTCATCGATTATTACCTGTTGTTTCCTCTACTTGGTTATCACTCTTTGGTTATCGTATTATTTGTTGCTGCTTTATTTGAGTTAAGGGTCTTAAAGAAACAACATTTCTATCTTTTCGAGGTAGGGGTAAGGTCTGCATGCACGACACCCTCACTAGACCCAGTGGTGGAGCTAGCTTACAGTCAAGGGGCCGACAGAAAATTATACTATTTATACACGGTTAAAATGACTTTTCCCACTGACTAATTGTGTGTTTACTTTTCAGATTTTGAACTTTTTTAATGAAAACCTTGGCTCTGCCACTGGCTAGACTGCACTTGTGGGATTATACTATGTATGTTGTTTTTGCACTATATGTGTTCAATATTCCTCTTGGTTGTGCACTACTATTACTTCTTTACCCATTTAAAGATAGTGATGAAGGCAGAAATTTCGTCTAGGGTATTCAAGATTTCATATGTGTATTGAGAAATGATTTTTTGACATATATTTAGTATAATTTTCGTACAATTTTTCAATAAAGTGTGTCCAACTGACCACCCTTTAATCAATATAGCTCAAATATGTCCGTGTTAAGTGTCACTTGTTGGTTGAGAAAATGGAGTATTGTCGGACATCCCTCGTCTTATGAACTAGCTTTTGTTGTCTCCTTACTTTACACTCTGAATTTTGCTGAAGCATGAAGTCATTTGTTTTCTTTTGTACAGAGAGGCTCTTGGGATTTTAAGTGTTGTCACAGCAATGCTGGGATTGACTCTACTTTTGGCTTTCGGGATAATTAACTGGGATGATTGTTTGAGTGAAAAATCGGCGTGGGATACCTTAGCTTGGTTTGGTGTTTTGATAGGCATGGCAACACAGTTAACAACTCTGGGAGTTGTCGCGTGGATGTCTAATGCTGTCGCTAACTTCCTCAGATCGATTTCACTACATTGGTTCGGGGCATTTTGTGTCCTTCAGGCAGCATATTTCTTCATCCACTACTTGTTTGCTAGTCAAACAGGTCATGTTGCAGCATTGTACTCAGCATTTCTTGGAATGTGCTTAGCATCAAAAGTTCCTGGTCTTTTTGCTGCCTTGAGCTTGGGATACATCACTAATCTTTTTGGCGCCTTGACACATTACAGCAGTGGTCAAGCTGCAGTATACTACGGAGGTAATTTAATCGAATCATAACTCTTAAAGTCCTGACGCCAATCAGAAACAATCTTTCTACCTTCATAAGATAGGAGTAAGGCTGCATATACGCCTTAAAGTCCTTTTTCAGCAGTAAGAGTGGTATCAATATCTCGAGTTCTTTCTGATTTATCTGTATTCAATATTTCGATTTCTCTTCATTGGCAGCTGGTTATGTGGAACTTCGCAATGTGTTCAAGTTGGGCATTATCATAGCTGTTCTGAATATTGTCATATGGGCATTAGCAGGAGCTGCTTGGTGGAAAATTCTTGGCCTTTACTAAAACTGAAATATGTAAGTGAATTCTGTTGCTTTCTTCTTATCGTAAATTCGTTTAAATAGGCCTTCTTTGAGGTACTAAAGTGAAGAAATTCAAACATCGAGCTAGATGACAGTCTTCTCATAAAAAGATCGAGCATGCATTAATATTCTATGATGATCTTAGTAAACAGATTGTAGCATATCGATAATGTCATTATTGTTACATCAACCACCAAGTCGTGAGGTTTTACTGGGACATATTTTCTATTTACGTTCTCATCTCTTAGAAATAACAGCTAAATGATCAGATCAGACAGGCATAGGAAGGTTAAAAAGCTCTCTTGGAAGTCATTTTCCTCATCATCATAGTCGGATTAGTCTAAAAAACTCACACTTGAACTGTCAAGACTCGGTCTTTTTGCGGGAAGGACTTTTTAGAGTTAGGTTTAACATCCTTTTATGACTTTCCTAATTAGCATCTCGGGTAGTTGGAGTTCTAGGGTAAGTCCCAAAGTCCTAAGTTTTTCCTTCAATTCAACTCGAGGTACAATAGTGTCTATGGTAGGGCTAACACAATTTCTTCTGCTTAAAGCTAGGGTCACTCAACTTTTATGAGAGATTGTTGTCGATTTTGATTCGTTAATCATTATGTAAGAACATACTATTGAACTTGTAATATGTAACAGGAACTTTTCTGAAATAAGAACAATTCAGAACAGGCTGCATTTAGCCCAACGGCTCCAATTTTTCAATTTAAAGGTACTATTACTAACTATATCATGCTAAACCTAGTTGGTTTTGGAGCAAGGATTTTTAGTTTATGGATACTGAACGATAATTCCTATTGCTTACTGGTTCTGGATAGATTATTCTTATGTAAAATATGATTTTTATATATGACGGAAGGGGGTTATTCTGTCGAGAAAAAAGGGGCTTTTTTTATCTTTCATGTACTTCGTTTGTTGTTGATCATCAAAGCTTTAAACTTGACTCTTTTTGATCCATGACAGGTTTAATAAAAGAACGATCATCTTCAGTTAGTGTATTCTCTAATATTGCCTTTAGACTCTTCAAAAATGTTGTTCTGTATGTGTCGAATCCTCCAAAAATAGTGTTGTTGGGAGGATCCGGCCTAGATATGACAACATTTTTTGGAGACAACCTAATAATGTTTATGTAAACCTTAGTGAAATTTTGTATATATTCTAGCAAGTAATGCATTTTTTTGGTCATAATTTTGCAATGAAATGATCCATTAGTCCAACATATGCTTTGATTAAAACACACAAGATTTGATTTTCTAACTCTACCTATACAATTCACTTTTGTGAGCACGAACATAGACAATGACGAAATCTGAATTTTAAGGCAGTTCAAAACATGAAGAGGTAAGCATGCAAACTAGTTGAAGGGGGTTTAATATATACTATATATACATAAAAAAATTATTTTAACTCTATATAAATAATAATTTTTTATCGAAGGAAATTCTTCCAAACTAACTCCACCCCTATACATAAAGGTATCGGCAAGTTAGATTGACTTTGGACGAGTCAAAATCGACGGGTTATTATTCTAGACAAAGATTACTTGGGATGAGATTGGTTGGGTTAGACAACAAATATGGGCCTATAGCTTTTCTCTATCTTTGCTGTCAAGCCCATTAGTAGTATATGTCTTTGCTACTTTCGACTTTTAAATACTCACGAGGAAACTCATCAAATACTAAATCTTTCGACTCTTCAAAGTACTAATGAAGGTTTAATGGAATTATTTTATTTAGAGGCTAACTTAACGAATATCTTAGCTACCTAATCTAACTTAACGATACAACATCGAGAATCTGATACTATTTTTCTGCTAATGTACAATACTCAAAACTATTTATCGTATGACTAAGATTTTTTTTTTACAAAAAAAAATTAATAAATTGTAAAGTGAAAAAAGTGAAATCCAAATCTCTCATCAATTTTCTACTTTTTTTGTCTTTTACTTTTTCCAAGTTTTTTTTTCCCTTTAGACTGCACTCACAAAATAGGAAAAAATAAAATAAAATAAAGCATTGAAAGGAAAATTGCCTACCATTAGGGGTCTACACTTTAAAAAGCCCACTTTTTCATCAAAATCTTTTTTCCCCTATTTGTTACTTTTCCATTTTATATTTATTTGTTACTTTTTTTGAAAAAAAATTACCCTTGCTTGATAAATATGAAAAAAAAAATTAATATGGTAAACCATAATAATATTAAATTGAAATTAAAAATTAATTAAGTAAAAATAATTTTCTTTTTTTTTGAAAAAAAAATTAAGAAGCTACCCAGAAACAAAAAGATGAGTCTCTTTTCCTACTTTCTAAAGTAGATGGAAAAAATATGTTCTTATATTGCTACTTTTATTTTCTTTTATGTGACAATCACTTTCACTTTTTGAAAATTAAACTCAAAACATAGCTATCTATCATTTTCTTCTGGAAAACTATTCATGTATGTACAAATATATCAATACTATCCATGTGATTCATGCAATATGTATATGATACAAGTATTCTCTCTTTTTGTGTGTGTATATATATATATACACACCCCAGATTTATCCTTCAGGGTGGTCCAATGGTTCAAGTTCGAAACTTCTCGCCAGCGAAAGCAAGGAGTTTGACTTCTGGGTCAAGCTCATCACGCTGGATTTGCCTAGTGAAGGTTACTTCTGCGAGTTATCGCATAGGAACGAGGATTTACCCTGTGCACACCCAAATGATAGCAACTGTACATTCCCCTTGTTATATATATATGTGATCAATTTAATTCATGTATCAATTTGAGATTTGCAAATGCAAATTAATTAGGAAGTGTTGATGATAAACATAAAATACTTTGTGTGAACGAAAAATATAATTATAACTTGCTTAAGATTCTATCTAGTATAATAGTGACAATCACATGTATATAAATCATCACAACATATATGGTAATAGCAATCCCAAGTTAATGGGGACCAATAATTTTAATTGGTATTAACAAGGTTTAGGGATACAACATGAGGTGTTTAGTGGCAAAAATTAATACTAATGAGATTTGTCTTGATATTAATTTTGTCTAGAATATAATTAATTTAGACTCTTTATCAAATTACCGAGTAATACTGTTTCAGTCCATCTTTATTAATTCACTATACTATTTTGGGATGTCAGCCAATACGTGTCCAGTTTATAAAATCAACGAATAATTTAGTATTTTGTGTCTATTTCACCCTTAATACTGAATATTTTTCAATGCTTAGATAACTTATATTTAATAAGAGTGATTTAATAAAACTATACCTATCATTTAATGAATTACGATGTTAATTAATTTCAAGATTAGCAAATTCACATGGGGAAGCAACACTATTTTACTATTAGATGACATTCATCATTTCTTTGTTATATTTAATTATAAAATGGGTGTAGGGAAAAGTATAAAGTAACTTCTAATTAAAAAAAATGTTATAAAATTTTTGTCACTTTTGGTACTTGTTGAAATGTATGATCAACAAGTTTATAATTTTGGCTGATTGTGTAAATTGACTAACGCTATTCTCTTGGAGGCCTTCTAGAACTATTCCACTTTTGAAAATAAAAGTGATTAAAAGGTGTTTAATTTCATCCTTAATTAATATTAGAGTACAAATCAATTATATTAGGACAATCTTTTTAATATCAAAGATGTCAATTTCAGGGAAATTTACATTTACTGCAAAATTGAATTGAGTTTATAATATATTTTTACATGTGGGATTAGGGTTACTTTATAATTTATCAAAGCGCTAGTAAGATATTATAGTCAAAAAACATATTGGAGAAGTGAATAGATACGATGTGACCGTATGACACACTTATAGTTTACGCATGACTCTAGGTAGGAGGGAGGTCGAGAATATTAGGGTAGAAGATAGAAGATTAGTAGGCAGTGTAATAGACATTTCTAGGTCCCTTATCGACTACTGGATTACCATCTTAAATGTTATTGTTGTTGATGTTTTTTCTTTATTTTTTTCAATATAACTTCTATACTATGATATTTTCTTTTTTAATATGTATTATTTGAGTCAAGTATTCATCGAAAATAACATATATACCTACACAAATTAAAGGTAATTAGATCAAATGTGTACACACTGCACTCTTCACCCCATTTGTGGAACTAATTTAACATGATGTTGCTACAAAGATATGATAACAATAAATTAAAGTTAACGTGACGCTTTTGAGCAACAATAAAAATGAGCTATAGATCATATATGTTTAAATAATGAAATCAATTATTAATATTTGTATAAATATAAAATGCTTAAAACATGGAGCTATCTTTTTTACTAAAAAATATGACAATATAATGTAACAATTCATCTTAAAATGAGGAGTCTCATACCGGAAAAAATACATGAGAGATGTTGATCTACCACTGGCGCGTTTTAAAGTTATGCGAGTTTAGGTCCAAAATAGACAATATCACTAGTGGGATGGATCGTCACAAACAATTAGTATTGATTTTTCTTGAACAGATTCTTAAAGATTAAGTTACTTATCTGCTTTAATGAAAGAAGTTTACCTAGTGTTGTTCGAAAATCATATAAATCAAAATTTAGAACGATAAAAATAAAAAAAATTAATATAACCACATAATTTCAATGCTATTATGAAGACGACCAAGATGCCTGATGAATGGAGGAGGAGTACAATGGTTCCATTGTACAAGAATAAAGGAGATATTCAAAACTGTAATAATTACAGGGGTATCAAGTTGCTAAGTCACGCTATGAAAGTCTGGGAAAGAGTGGTAGAGATGAGGGTGAGAAGAGTAGTGTCTATTTCGGAGAATCAAATTGAATTCATGCCGGTGCAGTCGACTACTAAATCAATTCATCTGGTTCGGAGATTAATAGAGAAGTATAGAGAAAGAAAGAAGGACCTTCATATGGTGTTTATTGATCTCGAGAAGGCCTATGATAAGGTTCCAAGGGATGTCCTATGGAGGTGTCTAGAGGTGAAAGGTGTCCCAATGACATATATCAGGGCAATTAAGAACATGTATGATGGAGCCAAAACTCGAGTAAGAACGGTGGGAGGAGACTCAGAGTGTTTTCCTGTTGAGATGCGACTCTATCAATGATAGATCTGTGTTGAGTCCTTTCCTGTTTGCCTTGGTGATGGATGAGCTGACGCGATCTATCCAGGAGGAGGTTCCATGGTGTATGTTATTTGCAGATGACATAGTACTGATTGATGAGACTCAGACTAAAGTTAATGATAGGCTAGAGGCTTAGAAACATGCCTTGGAGTCCAAAGGATTCAAATTGAGCAGGACCAAAACATAATACTTAGAGTGCAAATTTAATGTCGCGAGGGATGAAGCAGACATTGATGTGAGGCTTGCCACTCAACCTATCCCTAAGAGAAACAACTTTAAGTATTTGGGGTACATCATCCAGAGTAGTGGCGATATCGATGATGATGTCACACATCGTATTGGGGCAACATGAACTAAATGGAGGCTTGCCTCTGGAGTATTGTGTGACAAGAAGATACCACCTAAACTCAAAGGCAAGTTTTACAGAGTGGTGGTTAGACCATCGCTGCTGTATGGAGTGGAGTGTTGGCCAATTAAAAAGGCACATGTTCAGAAGATGCATGTCGCAGAGATGAGGATGTTGAGATGGATGTGTGGTCACACCAGGAGTGATAAGATTAGGAATGAGACTATTAGGGAGAAGCTAGATATGACCCCTATGGCTGATAAGATGAGGGAAGCGAGACTGCAATAGTTTGGATATGTGTAGAGAAGGAGTACCGATGCTCTTGTTAGGAGGTGCGAGAGGTTGATTTTTGGAGCTACACGGAGGGATAGAGGCAGACCGAAGAACTATTGGAGGGTGGTGATTAGACAAGATATCGTGAAACTTGATCTCATCGAGGACATGGCTTTAGATAGAAAGAAGTGGAGGTTGCGAATTAGAGTAGCAGGCTAATTGGTTGGTAGAGTTAGGTGGATGTCTGGCCTTAGGGTATAGTAGGGTTGCAGGAATAGTCGTGTTTATATCATGTTTGTTAGAATTTGTCGTATGTGAGTTAATTTTATCGTATTTACATATTGTTATGTGCTTTTCGTTATTAATCGCCCTCTCTATTCCCTTTCTTTTCCTTGTTGGCATATCTAGTTTATTCTACTTATGAGTTTTTGAGACGAGGATTCCCAGAGAAAAACATTTTACTTTTATGAGGTAGTGATAAGATTTGCGTACATTCTATCCTCCGTAAACTCTACTTGTGAGATTTCACTGAGTATGTTATTGTTGTTTTGTTTGAGAACCAATAATTTTCTTGTATTTATCTTTGCATGGACTTTGTTTATAGTGGAGATTTTATATCTCAAAAACCAAGAAGCTAAGGTGCTTTTTCAAAGTTGTTTTTGTTGATGGACACATAATGATTAAATCATAGAAAGTTGTATTTTATTTATTATATTATGTAAATAAATACATAAAAAGAACATGTTGGAAAAAAAGATGTTATGGGGGATTTATGCATATACTTTCGTGCAGGGTCAGAAACACTAATTAATATGTCCCATACTTTTTGATCTATTATCAACTACAAGAAGATCCTCTTCTTCCCATACCCCCTTTTTCAATAAATTGAAAATATTTTTTTTTGGGGTTTATTGGACATTTATTTTGAATATCATGACTCAAGATTATTTATACAATTTTAATTGTCCTAAGATTGTTTTCCATCAATCTCGAATGGAGTCGAAGATTTACTATTTTTTGACTTTAGGGTATGATGGAATAAAGCAAAATGATTCTTTAAACTGTCTGTGCTTCTTTCAACTGTGAAGTAGCAGTTAGTCAATGCAACTTTCGACGCTTATCATGGGTCATCCGGAAACAGTCGCTATGCTTTTAAACATAGGGATCAGGCTGCATACATCTGACCCCTCCTTTTACCGTGCAATGGGCGGGGACCTTTGAGACATTGGGGTAATATTGTTGTTGTTGTAATTGTCCTAAGATTGCAAAATTCTTTATAGCGTAAAGTAGTGGTCTAAATAAATAGTGCAATGACTATTCTAGTTTTTTGATATGGACTCGACAAAATTAAATTCTCTCTAATGATACAGAATATCAATAAATATATCGATTAGATGGAAGATGATGACACACAACGATTTCAATTAGAAATTAATGAATAAAGTGATCAGACATCAAATGATAATAACTTTATATTCTCAATTTTTTTTATATATTTTACATAAATTAAGACGAATGAAATATTTTTTTCAAAAAAATGATGTGGCCATATGGATAACTATTGATTTGAAATTTTATGTCCATCTTGAAACCAAGCAAATGCCTTATTCAAATATTTTGTTTTTTCTTTGAAACTTTAGGTGTTTTATTTGAACAAATTCTAAGTAACCTCACATGCACACAACTCATCAATTCCCCTTTTTCTCTTGTGGGGTTTCTCTTTGAGACAATGGAAGGAAACTTAACTCACAATAACACGTGTTGTCCCTATTATAAAAGTGAAAAATTCCTCTTTTTTTTGTGTTTTCTGTTCAATTTTGATGAAGAAATTTTGAGTTCGAGTCTTGAATAATCTTTATTGAAAAGTATTTTACACTTAATATGAGAGTTTTCGATGTGAATTCAGATTTTTTTGAATCTTAACACGATTATCAAATATCAAGAATCAAATCCAAATCTATTACATATATCGAAGTGTGGATAAGCAATCACTTTTTAACTGACATGTCTACTTTAGCTGCTTATTTAAGTAAACAGTTATTGATTGATGTGTCTGTTTTAGCTATCTGCTTGAACAAGTCATTATTGATTGATTATGTACTTGTTTTAACTATTGGGCTGAGATAACTAGTATATATATAAAAACAATTAATCAATTTCATTTTTCTACCTTACTTTTATATGCCTATGGTGGGGTCCTTTTTTTTTTTAATTTATGTTATAATAAATTATGAGAAGCTAGTAGAATATTACAGCTAAATTCCCACTTGCATGCCCCCTAGATGTCACAACTCAAAAGAAATGCCAATTTTTCTCCCATTTACTAATCAATAAGACTTTTTTTTGAAAATGAGATTTCTCATTGCTATCA
>JAOTQR010000007.1:3894460-3905072 GCA_025774065.1 Solanum ossicruentum | reverse complement strand
GGTGGGGTGAAGAAAAATTCAAGAAAATGTTGGAGAAAAAAAAGGCTTCCTTTGTAATGGCAAATAAAAGTGGCTAAAAGTATAAATGATCATATGTATTCTATATTTGAATGATTTCATATCTTTTTCCATGCATGAAGGAAAAAATGAATATGATAATTCATCAATAATTATGCTTTCACACTTGAAAAGCTTTTGTAAGAATTAAATAAAATAGTTTTAAATTATTTGATTAATTAATATTTAAAATAATACAGTAATTTGAAAACCTTTACTTCTCATTTAAGTTTTAAAAGTAGAAAATATATCAAATTTTAAGTTTCAAAAATCTTAATAATTTTTTCTTGACAGATTTAAAAATTATGTCTTAATTTTTTTTATTCTGTGGGTATGATAAATAAAAAGTTTCTAAAGTCTTGTGATTTATTTTTTCTGACATATTGTAATTTTTTTAAAATAAATTCAATGTTTTTGTGTAGTCTTTAAGTATTTAAACTTTATTCTCAATAGATAAATAATTTATTTAATTTAACTTTAAAAGTTGATTAAATTAATCTTATTTTCATTCATAAACCGAAAAGTTTAAACAAATTGAGGAAGGTGTTCTTCTTTATTTTTCCTTATAACAAATGTCAGTCTTTGACTTATTTTCATAATTAATAGGAAAATGTGAAATTTAATATTTGAAATTTGTTATTCTCTTTAATATTTTTTATGATAATAAAATAGAGATGAACTTAAAATTTTGAAACTTTATTCTGATAATTATAAATTAATATAGAAAAATAATAATAATTTAAGCTTATGATTGAATTATTATAAGTATTTAATAAAAAATGCATTAATGTTTTTCAAAGAATTGATTCAAAAAATCAAATCGACACGCCACCTCACAAGATTAGGTGAACATATTTAATTTTCAATGATTCAAAACTAAATTGAAATAAATAATTCTTAAATTGAATTAGATATAAGAAATTTTGATATTATTAAGTTATTTTTATTTTTTGTACTTGTAACATATCTTATTTTAAAAATATTAAACAAAATAAATTTTAAGTTTAATTCAATTATAAAATTTAGCTCAAAAGTCGAGAACTGTCCAAGTCATATTTAAAGAACTTAATTATTTCTTAAAGAATCGATATTAATCTTCACAAAAGATTACAATTTTTTTTAAAAAAAAATTAGTGATAGACAAAATTTTATGGCTAAACAATGCTCATATCCTATTTAGTTACATATAATATACAAATTCAATTAGTCCGGAGTTTTTTAGTGATGAATTAGGTAATATTAACAAATTTCGTAGTTAATTTTATGTTATGTTTTCTAGCATTGTAAAGAAATTTCTTGATAGTATTTCTTTCGTTCCATTTTAGTTGTCATAATATGATTTGACATGATAAGATTTGATATAATTTTTATAGATAAATTAATTAAAAATATTGTTTAACTAATACGTCCTTTTAAAATAATTACAAAATAAAATCGGGGGAGTATAAAATTTGTTTATAGTAGTAATAAATATTAACATGCACATAACTTAAATTAGAAGAAAATAAAACTATTCCCTTAATTATTTTTCACTCTTCTTATATGAAATTTACTAATTTTCTTAATTCAATTTTGCACTGTATAAAATCCATTTAAAAGAAAGACAAAGGTATCATAATTTTTTCTTATTTTTAAATTTTAAATCCAAAACCTTTGATTTAAGAATAAATAATCCCATTTGACGTTTTACTAAATATTAAACTCCAAATTTATTTATTTATTTATTTATTTATGTAAATAAAACCTGGCTAGATGAAACCCTTTTTTCAGATCTGGCCTGCCACTATGCTTGTGTGTGTGTGAACATTTATATAACTTTCTGTTTTGTGTCTTTCATTGAAAATGACAATTTTTTTAAAAAATATTTTCTCTTTGGTTTAGGTGTACTTTAATGCGTACACATTTGATAAATCTTGAAAATAATAATATATTGGAATAAAAATATAATAATGTGTACAATTGAATTGATAAGTTGTTAAAAAAAATTTTAAAAAAAAACTCAATGCTAAAGTTTACTTATGGAGTATATGACCTGAATTCTGAAAAATATGTGGGCTTTTCAAAGTTTAAAAATTTTTATGTTAAATTTTTTGTATTTTTTAAAATTATAAATACAAATTGATTATCTATTATTACTTTAATATACATATATTTGATATTGAGATCAAATGAATTCTATATAATATGCATTTGCCTCATCTATGTTACGTGATCATAATATTCGATTTTTATATCGTTCATCAATTTTTTTATATTTTAATTTATTATTTAATATTTTTAAATTATCGAACTATATTCTTCTTTCGAATACTTAATTATTTAACTATAAGGAGAAGAACGTTCCGTCACTTGACCATAAAAAAAAAATCACATTTTTCTCAAAGATTTTTTGGAGACATTTCTCTTTCTCCAAAAATTTGTTGAATTTCTTATGCCTAAAAATTCTATTTTTTTTCCAAGACTTTTTCTAAAAAAAATTACAAAAGCAAATATGGAAAGAAGTGCCACATGATTGGATTTTTTATAAATATTCGGTCCTTTTTTGACAGCCTTAGCTTTTTTGCACATCATTTCATTGGTAACTTTTATGTGTTTATAATAAAAGTTGTCACTTTTTCTTTTTTAAGTATATATTTTGAAGTTGGATTAATTTAAGTAATTAAATTTTTTACGTAATACTATTTATATTAAAAATAATTTTATGCTAGTGATTCGAATACAAATTTTCTAATTAGAGATAAGAGAAATAAGTTTACACGTACATTTTTTTGTATTTAATCTTAAATTTTAAGAGTACTTTTTGAAAATATATCTTTATACTTGGTGTTTACTTGATAAATATTTATTTGCATTTAATATTATATTATATTAAATTTTATTTTATTTATTTATTTTCACTTGAACAATTTAATAAAGTATAAATTTACTATATAGTATGAGAATTTCCCACCCCTTGACCAATCGGAGATCGACACATTTATGGATTGTGGTTATTTTTGTTTCCACTCATTCAATTAATTCGGGTTTAATTAAATAAGTTTGACTATGATATCGTATCAAATTAAATGTTAAATCTCTCTACACTCTAAAGGTTAGTTCAAATCAAACATACAATGCCAAGCTTTATAAGAAATTCAAAAATCTAAACCCTCATTAATACGATACACTTATCCTGAACAAAATTTCATTACAACAATCAAAGTCATTCGAATTTACATCAACTACAACAACAACAGAAATTTCACAAGTGGAGTTTGGAGAGGATAAAATGTATGTACACTTTATCAATACTGCATAAAAATAGAAAAATCATTTTTGAAAAACTCCCAAATATCTAGAATATATAATTTTTTTGTTTTATTTTTAAAATATGTGACTTCAAATTAACGAGAACTCCAATACGAATATTAAAATTTCTGTGTGTGTGTGTGTTGGACATAGTCCAAAATGTACTACACCATTAAAGCAAATAGTCTTTTCATACTCATTTTTCTCTGCAGAAATTCACATGCCCATTAACTGTGAACACCTGCACAATACACACTTGTGACTTTGTGTGTGTGTGTGTGTTTTCTTGCAAGTATCTAATGACTTCTTCCTTTTTTTTTGATAAATAATGTGCCTAGAAGTTAGGTAAAACCAAATCCAGCCTTGTTACTTTTACTGAGACACTGAAATAAACAAGTATAGGTAATAATAGCTTGCTATAACCTATATATATATATATTCCTTGTTCCATGCATTTTTGTTTGTGATCAATTAGATAAGAAACATTTTTCTTGGAAATTGTTCTCTTCTGAATGATTATAATCTTTTCATTTCAATTTTTTTCTCCTTATTTTTTTTATAAATCTCAGTTTATGTGATTTTGTAGACTTTTAAAATTTAAAAAAGTTGATTTTAGATTATTAATTTATTTAAATATTTTAAATCATTAATGATTATAATTTATAGTTTTTAATTATATTTACAAATATATAAGTATAATTTTAAGAAATTTGAAGATTTCGTGGTAAACTTTCGATCAAAGTTAAGTTGTTTGATTATAACAATCTAGCCCGTATGACTTTAAAATGCATCATGAGAGATAAGGCCCGCTTAATTATATGTCCAACATCTCTCTTGTGTTTTGTCAGTGTGGGACTTGTTATCTTAAGATGAGTTATTATATACACCATCTTTATGGACACAAGGTCCTTGCTAGGGTTCGTCTCAGTATATGAGATTCACCTACACTCAGTAATGGGATTTCCCCTGTCTTATCGGGAATTACCCCAATTGGCAAATTCAATGAACTCTGGCCTACATCGATAAGTTTGACATAGAATGGCTCTGATATCATTTTTGTCATGCCCCGAACTTACAATCTGGACATGGTCAGCACTTAAAAGCCACTTCTGATCGCAAGCGAACCACTTGGCTTAATTATTTTTCCCAGCGAAAGATTCAAACATTAAGGATAGGCTAGAATTCCACAACAGAATAGGAGGTTGGATCTTCAACTATGTGCCAATTGAGAATCTTTATTATCTGCGACTGTCTCATAAATGGATGTGGGTCAAAACGATATTGGTACATAGAATATATGAGCATGTAAGACGATTAAAAGGATTTTATGGCAAAAGTACTCAAATTTAGAACTTAATTATGATCTAGCTTAGTTAATAAGAATATAAACATAAGCTTTCAAACACTTAAATACAATAATTCACTTCAAGAAAAATAGCATATGCATATAATTCAAGAGAATTTACTCAAAATAAAGAAGGAAACTTAAACTCAACTCACAGTTTAATTGGATGGAAATTAGAAGTCAATAGATATTATGACTGAGTTAATTTAACTTTTGGAGAGCTTAATTTACATATCTAGAACATGAAGATTTTTAAGAAAATTTGAGGACGTAACCAAACCCTAGCCTTTTCTTGCTTCTCTTTAGCCTAAGTTTCTCAAAAGTTTTTATGTATTTTGAGAGAAAACGAACATAGGTAACTAACATGGGATGGATTGTCATCTCAAAACGATGTGGTTTAAGTCTTATGGAAAAAGTCGGAAAATACTCTTCGCTTCAAACTAAAAAACACATGTTGAAATTGAGCAAGTCCACGAAGCAAACTTATCCCATTTTAGTTCAATTTCTTTTGGTGACATGCGTTTTGTAAAAAAAAAAAAAGGTGGGGGCTAGGGGCATGGTGGTCAATCGCACTCATGTAGTGTATTTTATGAGCAAAGGGTAAATTGCACTCACGAAATGCGTTTTATAACCAAGTTCGCGATGCAGACTTGATGCACACCCTTGTGATTTAATAGGGTCCAAAAATCAATCAAATCAATTTATATATATATATATATATATATTATGCTTTTTTAATATAATTATTTTTGTTGTCTAACTTTGCAAGTATTAACTTTCGTATGACACCACGTGATGTCAATCTTAAAAAAAAAGGTTTGACAAATATCGAAGATTTGCATTTTTCTTTTGAAAAAAAAATATTACGGTAATTAGGTAAATGAAATTCACGCAAACCCTAAAAAATAATTGTCCACACGCTAATATTCAAAGTCAACTCTTGAGATACCAAAATTTTGGAATATTTTATTCTCCTTAATTAGCAACTTAATTGCATATCATTAATTTATATTGATTTAATATAAACACAAAATATACCGTTATAAGTTCTTTTGATTTTTCCTTTTTTAGGAGAGTATTAAATGTTTCACTTGTACTAGGTCTTATTACTAGGCTATTACTAAAATTTAAATTAAAAACGAGCGTTTAAGTTGAATTGAATCCTTTGTCCGGTTATGACTCTCTAAAAAGTGTAGTGTAAGATATCAATATTTTAACAAATCAATTATTTTTATTGTACGATGATGTACTTTAAAAAATGTTGATCAGTGTTGAAATTATCAATCGAAAAAAATATTAAATACATAAAGTTTCTAGCATGTAAATATCATTGATAGTGAACCCCAAGCTCAATTTTTCCAAATATATTACAATTTTTTTTAAAAAAAATTGTCAACTTGTATTTAACTAACTAATTTTATTTAATATAAAAAACTATGGAGACAAAGACGTGTTATCAAATTTGGGATTATGTAGGTGACTAGAAAATTCCCTAATTAGGGAGAAAATGATTATCCTAATTAATTAAAATAATCCCAAGAGATAAGTCATCGTTTTGATTTGATTTGATTTTATTGGGAAAAAAATTAAGGCTTTCGCTTTCAACTTAAATTTTATTGAAGTTTTTATTTGTTATTTGTTTTTATATATGAAAGATGGGGACATAACAATCTACATAAGAAAAGATTTGCCCATAGAAAATAACATATTACCAATTATGCAATATTTGTATTAAAGAATATTTTTAAATAAAAGTGTAAATATTCATTTTTAGCTAATTAAAAAAATTATAAAAAAAATTTAGACTATGATTTTGAAAGAACGTCTATTAGTTTGTTAAAATTCCAGGTGCTATACTCGCAAAATATTTATGTTTTAAAAATAGGGATAAATTTTATATGGTGGCCAAAATAACATCTAACCTAATTAACAAACTTCATATAGATCATTTGGAATAGTATAAATTACATAAATTTTATAATGTTAAGAGATAAATATATTATTTTTTTAATTCTTTTTAAAATTACAAAAATTTCTTAGAATTAAAAGAATCTGTATACATCAGCAGACATGGGATACATAGATTGTTATAAATTGTTTCACATGAGGGATATATCAGAAAGAAGATAGGATATATCTTTGAGAGGGGTAGTAATGTTTCTGAGAGGGAGGGATGTATCTAAGAGGGGATAGAAATGTATATGAGAGAATACATCGATTTCGTCTTTCGTCTTTTCTTTTGTGTATTGGCCCTGAGGAAGCCAAAGGACTCTCTCACTTCATTCAAGCTTCTTTTTCAGTCCTCTCATTTTGTTCGAATATATACAAAGAGAAGATTTTTAATTCTTTTTAAAAATAAGGAATTTTAGAGATTATGAGTATTTATATTTTTTTTCTTTGGAATATTTTCATTAATCATAGGCCTTAAAATTATGCAAAAAACAATTTTAAAGGACCACTCCACTAATTTTCCCCAAATGTCAACAATATTCTTTGTTTTTTAAAGCTATTGTTTGGGTGTTCATTTGATACTAAAATAGAATATTTATGTCTCAAAGACTTGGTACACTATGAGTTGGCAAATGTTTATTGGAAACTTTGTTATAATTTTTGACAATTATGCCAAGTATATATATATATATATATATATATATATAGCTAAAATGTGGCTAGATTCTCAATGAAATATTGTAAACTCCTCATACACATTGATAGGCTATTATGTTAACACATTGTAAGCAATATTTGCATTATTTGAGAATATAGTGCTGCTAAAAAGGAGATAATTTTGATTCTTCTCCCGTTATCAATATTTCGATTGCTCAAATCTATAAATAGATACGACATATCAATTTACTAATTTTTTAATAAATATTTATTCTTGAACTTTACGAGTAATAAGTTAAATTATTTTGATATATGAAATTCACTTGAATTGATGAAATTTCTCGATTTTTAACTAAAAGTATCAAATTAATCTCTATGATAAAGAATGTTTCTCCTAAAATGAATCATATGAGACGTAAATTTGAATGAATAAGCCTAATTGGTACCAGATATAATATGACTGACTAAAAGAGAAAATACTCCCCATTGTAGAATTTTTTTTATTCACAAAACTCGAACACGAGATTTTTGACTACGTTCGAATATTAAAGTATTGAATTTTGAATTCAATATTAGAGTATTATAGTGAATATAATATTAAAGTATTTGAATTCAAAAGTTCAAAATTCAATACTTTAATATTTATTCTCTATAGAAAAGTTGTGACAACTAAAAAGAAAAGGAAATATAATTTTATAATGTTGTCCTACTTGCATTAATATTTGAAGTACATATTTTTATTTCATATTAGCTGACAATACAGATCTTAGTGTCTGATAATTAGCAGCTGATCCTAGGTTTATTCCTTTTGAATTTAATAAACACAACCCCATGTGAAATCCAAAATGTGAAAATACATAAGCTAGTACAATATGTAATTGTTTAAAGTTTTGTTTCTGACAAAGAAAAATAAGCATACAATAACATTACAACAACAGTATCTCATTGCTTCAAAGACTCCCACTCATCGCGGGGTAAAGGGGGTCAGAAGTACGCAGTCTGACCCTTATGTTTAAAACATAGATCGACTATTATCGGATAACCTATGATGAGCGTAGAAAGTTGTATTGACTAACTGTTACTTCATAAAGAAAAATAAGTATAATTTATTTATTTGGATTCCTTGCTTGGTTTTTACATATTTGTTAATTACACCATGTTGAGAAGATTGAGACAATTTCATTAAATCACCACCATTTGAGTTTTGTACCACCACCCACCCCACCCCCTTAATTTAGTCATGCATCCATGTAATAAAATTTTCAACAATTTTTTGTTTAATCACTAAAGATTATGATGAATTTGTAAGTACTTATTACTCTAGCGTTAATTAGATGTGTCATATTTAAAATTTTGGCTTTCGAAGTGTCATATTTAAATTTTGGCTTACGAATACGAAGTCGTCATTGACATGATGAGCTTTACTTCCTCCTCGAAAGTGAGACTTTCGGGACGAATTTGAATTTGTTGTATCCCAAAGTGAGCATAGAACATGACTAGATGAGAAGCTACAACAACAATATACCCAGTGGAATCCCACAAAGTGAGGTATGGGGAGGGTAGAGCATATACATATCTTACTACTATCTCATTGAGATAGAAAGGTTGTTTCCAAAAGACCTTCGACTCAAATGTATCTGCCCCAAATAAATAAACAAAAACAATAGATATAGAGAAGCTAATATAAACAAAATCAAGTTTTTTTTCGAGGGGAGCCTTAAAGCTAAAGACAAGTTCGAATAGTGAAAACAATCACTAAAACCTACATGTTGATATATTATCTATATCATATTTCTTGAAATGTGATCCTTCCATAAAATCTTACATAAACGTAAAATATTTTATGCATTGAGTTGTCCGGCCTCAGAAAGAGGGTAAATGGGAAAAAAAAAGCGACTATTTTGGTTCCATTTGGTGATTGCAATTTGAAAGGCAAAGACCCTCTCAAGATTCCATGGGCTGGGCCTAGACTAAAAGAAACGTTATAGGGGCCCACAAACTAAAGCCTCTTTCTTATGTGGCCCACAAACAAAAGTCGGCCCTATGAAAATGACAAGTACTAGGGCCCATTTGTACCCCAAGGAAAAGATGTACTCACTTGCCTCCTATGCAAGTGTACTCCACCTTCCCTTTACTCTTCTTCTCCGACGTCTATAACATAGATAAGTTAATCGCATAAAATATGTTATTTTCTTTAATTATACGTACTAGTTAACCTAAAAAAGTTGTAAAACCCTAAGCTTGTTCCAGTTGAGATTGACTGATGTGTATAACTAAAGGAGGTAAAATATTTTATCTATGTTATAGATGTTTGAAAACATGGAAAAAAAAACAAGTTTGAAAGTTTTTAGTGTGAATGATTCATCATGTGTTCATGTACTTAATTGAAATAAATCACACTCTATACAAAATTTATTAGTCACTCCATTTTAATATGTTTGTCTTTTTTTTTTTTTTTAAATGTGTTTCAACAAGAATAACTCTTTTTTTTTGACAACTTTTTTATTTCTAACCTGTTGCGTGTCATGTTTAAAATACAAGATAAAATGATATTTTGACATATCCTATACACAATTAGTTTAAATAAAATTTATTTTTTAATTTTTAAAATTTTAGTTATCTATTTGAAATCAGACAAACAAATTAAATTGAAAGCAGCAAAATAGCAAATTTAAGTGACACTTGGTTACCAACATGAGTGGTGATGCACTTGTGGGAGTATTTCACCCTTAACCAGAGGTCTCGAATTTAAGCCATAGAAATGAAAAAAATCTTGTTGGGGTTCAAGCCCTAAGAATGGAAAAAATCTTGTTGAGAGCGCTACTCTCAAAATGGACCATGTAATGTGCAATTCAAATTTAGTCGAGACTCCACGAACTTCGAAAACTTAGTGAAACCCGCTCCCCCTCCCCCCCAAAAAAGTGACACTTGGTTGGAAAGTGGTGAGTCACATGGTTGGTGGGAAATGGAGGTACAGAAGCACCAATATATATGTCAATGTCCAAATTTCACATCTCTAAAGACACACAAAAAAAGCAAATCACACATACGTTAAACAAACTTTATGAATTTGGATTCACAATTCTATCATATCTTACTTAATTTAATAAACTCATTTTTTTAAAAAAAAAATCTTTTTTTAGAATAGTAATATTGTAATAGTTAACTTTTAACTAATAATAATAAAAATAATAATAATTTATTTATTTTTTATTAAGATAAAATATTTTATTCATGTAGCAAGATTTTTCTTAATGAAAAAGATAGTATATTACATATATTGTTAATGCGTATTTATCAAACTAATGAGTGATA
>JAOTQR010000007.1:3868655-3888129 GCA_025774065.1 Solanum ossicruentum | reverse complement strand
TGACGTATGGACATAACAATTGGAGAGAAAAAAAAACAAGAGAACAAATATTAGTCAACAAAGATAATATTACACTAATTAGTGGATATAAAGGGATTAAATTAAGTTAATAAAGATGAAATTAACACTTAAGTCACTGTCTGTGTTTAATCCATCGGCTTAATTATCGAGTAATCAGCTGTTTAAGCCGGCCGTAGGAACTTTAAACTTGATTAATTTTTCTCCAAATTTTATATTATTCTGCTAATGTAAAAATAGTTATACTTTTTTTTGTTGTCCATTGAGTATATGGTGCCTACATTGGAGCCCGATTATTCGAGATTCACAGCGTAGAGCCTGTTTGGGAAAAACTTTCTTTGCCAAGGATTTTTTCATACCTAAGGCTCGAATTCAAGACCTCTGGTTCAGGGAGAAGTAGTCACATCCATTGCACCACATTTTTTGATAATTTAAAAAAAAAATTTAAAGTGAAAATTTCATCGAACGATCTATCTTCATACAATCATTTAACCAATAATCCTTTTTAAAAATTTTGTCACATATATCCATTTCAGACATGCGTGCATTTCTGAAGTCAGATTTTCACAAAATTAAATTTTAGATATCGTATCTGAAATTACATATGACTAAAGTCAGATAAAAATGATTCGAACTCTTTTATGCATGTATGATAAAATCACGAAAATTTAAATAAAAATAACTGAAGTTCCAAAATAAAAATAATTGACGTTGAGTCATTACATGAACTAATTCATGAGCTATATATACATATGAAATGGTATCAAGACTAATTTCAAAAATAAATTAATACTATAAGTAATTAATTTTTTTGAAAAAGGTAGTGTATAGTCATTCGGAAGACAATTCCACTAACTAAATATTTCTTTATTATTTGTATTCTATGTGCTTTTGGTTGGCTAATTATATCCTTTTTAAGTGCAATATATTATTTTATGTCTTGAAGAATTAGTACATTATGAGTTGGAAAAAGTTTGAAAACTTTAAATAGTAGAAATTATTTAAATATTTTTTATATATTGCAAAATGATTCTTTTGTTGAAATATTTAATTATTCCCACATGCATTGATCGGTTTTCAAGTTGACACATAATAGAAAATTCTAGTGCTTTAATATCTTATGCATTGAAATATCCATATATGCATATTGGAGTAAAGTAATTAATTAATTTTATTTTATTTTAATCTGCAATTATTAAGGAAAGAGACAATCACGAAGAAGAAGAATAAAAATAAATAATATAATCTATATTTATACAAAGGTTGAATTTTAGTGGAGTTTCGATGGTATATACTGTATACAAACCTTGTGTCTGTTTTATAAAGTCAGAGAAACTACAAAGACACACACAAGTGGCATATATAGGATAATGGTTAAAACAAAGAGTAATATTAATTCTACATGAAAAAAATAAAAGTAGCGGAATAATCAAAGAGCCGTAACAATACAATTAAAATAGCTCGACAAATCTTACGACAAACCTAAAAATCATCATAAAGCAAGTCACATTCTATCCCTGTTATCCTTCTACCCTAATACGTAGCCTCCGTCTTTTTTTATCAATGATATGAAGTTGCATCATATTCTGTCTAATCACTTCTTTCTAATACTTTTTTCGGTCTATCCCTCTGTATAATCCATAAATTTAACCTTTTGCATCTCTTGATTGGGGCGCCGACACACTTACTCTGTACATTTCCATTATACAGATGATAGGATAGGACTAAGGCAGTAATCTTGACGGAGATTAGGATAAACTTTAATGAATAAAAGAAAGAATTGACCCATCATATCATCTAAAGAAACAAAAAGTATTAAAAATTTTTAAATTATCTCAGTCTCGTTTTTCTTAGCGTTAATTAATACAGTTCTTAGCTTTATTATAACATTTTTCAAGATGTCCATTGCTTTATGAAGTCATTAATTGGCGTTATTATTGCTTAACACACTTTATTCATCACTTTATCACTTCCTATTGTGTTAAATTAAGTTACATATATATGAGTAGATCCAATGTAAAGCAAATTATCCTAATAAAGTGATACAAAGAATATAATTAAGTGGGAACTTGGGTCATCATCCTAATTAGTAATTAATCAACAACTTGCTAATATTTTACAATTAATAAAACTCCACTCAAAATTCATAATCAAGTCTTTAGCCTTCTTTTTCATGATTAAGGCATATAATTAAGGATGACATACTACCAACCATTTTGGAGAATGTTAAGCTAGCTTCTTCGAAATATTAAATGGAATAACGAGGATATATATATAGTCGATCTCGACCTGTTTAAATGAGACATAATAATCAAAGGCGGAGGTAAAAGACTAATAACATATTCAACAATTCCAATAGTGTTTGTTTAAACAAAAAAAATTATGTAATAAAAGCATTAAATTAAATATGTGTACATAAACAAATTTAAAATTTAGATATAAACACTTGTAGTCATCATTTTAAAATTAAGAAAAGAGAAAATTGAAATCCCAAAAATTTGTATCGAAAACCAGACTACTCTTGTTTTGAGAACGCATAAAACTCATTAAAGCAGAAGTACTCGTTATCAAGATTTTTTTCATGTAATAAGCCTCAAACCTAATATAGTTTATTAGTAATGAAAGGATCCTATAATAGTCTAACCCGATGCTGATGTTATCCGACTTGTGTCTAGGCCCGCACGGTTTTAAAATGTATCGCTAGTAGATAACACCCGTTTATTTATATATCCGGAGATCATCTCTCTTGTATTTTTATCGATGTGAAACTTCTAATCTTAAGATGGGTTCTTACATACACCCCTTTATGGACTCAATGTTCCTGCTGAGGTTTGCCCCACTATGTAAGATTCGCCTAGACTCATCACTGAGGTTTGTCCAGCCTCATCGGGGTTTGTCTAAACGCAATCGAACTATGACCCACATTGACAAGGCTGACACAAGAGTGACTCTTATATCATCTGTAAAAGCTCAGCCCACTAGTGATATTGTCCGCTTTGGATCTAGGCTCACACGACTTTAAAATGCATCACTGATATATAAGACATATTTACTATTTGTATACCCAGTATCTCTCTGATATTTTATCGATATAAAATTTTTTATCTTAAAGATAGATTGCTATAGATCCTATCTATTCCATCATATAACATATTCTTTTTTGGAAAAAAAAAACCTACAAGTTGATAATGGTTCCCCCACTTGCATTAAAATTTTAGGCATAGTTTTCTGTTTTGATATTCTCAGACAGCACAGAACTCAACATCAAAATATTAGCAACTAATCCTAGGTTTGTTACTTCAAATGTATCAAAAGACACAGTCCAAGTGAAGTCCAAATATAGAAATATAAACTTTATTACAATTTGTAATAGTTATAATAAAATACTCCAATATTATTTCTGATGAATTTTAACTTATCCATTTGTTTGTCATAGATTCTTTTCTAGATCTTTTTTTATTGTGTTATTGTTTCTTAATGGTAAATCATGATGAGAAGAAGAGACAACTGATCAATTACATCAGCCAACATTGAGTCTAGCACCTTTATATTTTTTTAATAATTTAGTCACGATAATAACAATAATAATATACCAATATAATTTTATAAATTAATGATGTATACATAATTTTACTCGTATATTGTGAAAATAGAATTAGGAATTGTTACAATCAGATATGGGAAATAATATTAGTGAAATAGTTGTATTAAAGATAATAGATAAGAGAATAATAATACATTAGAAATTACAAACTAATAAGGGATGTATGCATCATATCGGGGTGATCTGCATAAATAAAGATTTTTCAGTATTATTATTTAAGTTTATATTTTTTATACGTTAAGATTTTTCAGTATTATTATTTAAATCTCAATTGGTCGCTAGAATTTTAATTTGACAAATTCAAATTGATGGTGATGGGCAAATTTACACTTCAATTCCCTCTCGCTGATATACCTCTATTCCTCTAGGATACGTCCCTCTCTTGTTTTTTATACATAAATTCTTGACTAGATATATCCCTCCCTTATGTATGTCTTATCCCCACCTCGATATTTATCTATCTCCTTCCTAATACATCTTTTTCCTTTCAAATACATTTTTTTGCTCTCTACTTGTAACAATCAAGCCCGTTAGTGATATTGTCCACTTTAGGCTTAGACCCGCAGGGCTTTAAAACATGTTAGGTAACGTCTGTTCACATATATACCTAACATCTCTCCTGCATTTTGTCGATAGGATACTTCTTATCTTAACTAGGAGTGTCACACTAATACATCCCTCCCTTATGTATCCAAATGTCCATTGATGAATGCGAACGTTTAGTGATGTATTAAATTCATAAATTTTAAAGAATTTTAATAATTTTTTTTAAAAAGGTGACAAATAATATAATCAACTTGAAATACTATAAAATTTATATAAATTTGATTGTAAAAAATATTTTTTATAAAAAAAATTTATTTCTAAAAACTCAACTTCGAGATATACTAACAACAACAATAACATATTCATTGCAATCCCACAAGATGTGTTTAGGAAAGGTAAAATGTACACAGATCTTACCAGTTACCACTATTTTATAGAGATAAATAAGCTTCGAACAATCCTCATCTAAAAATCGAGCCCCATAAACAGGGGTACTCAAATTCAAGATATATTAAAAGGGGAAAATTCCTTGAAGTGTGACATGAGAAGAAAAAAGAGGCCAAAGCTGACAACTTTGGCCCCATATAGTGAATGCTATTTTTGAAAGAAGGGCCCCCTCCACAGTAGGATTCCTTGCAGTTGGGCCATCCACTTGTAAAGAAACTTTTAATTGGGCCCACTAAACAAAGCCCACTTTCTTTTGTAGGGCCCAATTCACACGCCCAGAGGCCTGTAAGGGCCGACAAAACTGGGGCCCATTGAAACCAACATCTCACAGGGCCACGTCACCAAAAACAAAGACATTGTGCTCACCCTACTCCTTGGCAAATGGACAACTCAGATTTTAGAAGTCTCGAGTTTGAGTTCTGATATAAATTTATGTGTCGCAAAATAATAATGAGATAGCTAAAATTTATTTACTTTTTAAGAGGAGGGTTCGAATTTAATCTTTAAGTATAAAGTCATCTTTCGTAGGTACACTTTATCCTCAAAATAAAACTCCTCAAATAAAAATTCAAATTAGTGGAACTTTAAAATGGATAAAAATATTATACCGAAACTAATTGCAAGAGAAGAAAATTAAGTGGATTTATACAATTACACTTTTACAACCTTTTTTCTCTTCATCTCAACCCATGATCAATATCGTAGATAATATTTTTCGTTTACCTTTTATTCATGACTCAGACCTTCAATCTAACGATTGATGATAGAAACATCCTAGAATCCGGTTCGCTTGCAACATACCTACAAGGCCAAAGATCTAAGCTTAATAGTTCATACACATTAAGAAAGAAAATTAACTAAAAATACTTCCTAATTTCAATTTATACCACATCTTTTGTTCACAGTGGAGCTACCACTTGGTTAGTTATTTCATCTGAACCCTCTTCGTCTTATATTTGTTTACCTTTATCATATTTATATACTATTTTTTCTTTTTTTCATATCTAGTACCTTCTGCTTATAAGGGTTGATTCTTTTAGACAAGAATTTTTCGAAAAAAACCTCTCTATCTCTATGATGTAGTGATAAGATTTGCGTACATTTTACCCTCCCAGACCCCACTTATGAGATTCCACTGGATATGTTGCAATTGTTATATATCGTAGATTTTAAATCCTTTCAATTAGTTCATATATTTATTTCTTCAAATCCTGACTCCGCCACTATTTTTGTCTAGCACGAAAAAATAAAATAGGAAAATTAAACAATTTTTTTCTCTCTTTATGTCTACTTTTTGGATGTTATAAATAGTTGGTCCCACCCTAAGTTCTGTAGAGTCGTCAGCCATTTTTGACTCTTCGGCCATTGGATTAGGCCCTACATACATCTTTGTCTTTTAATGAATGACGTGGCTCAGATCCCAATGAATTATCAAATTCATCTGTTCCCTCATTTTCTGTGCACCCCCACCCCCACCCCCCCTTTAATTAAAAAAAGAAAAAAAATGTAATTAAAATTAGAAAAAATCAAGCTGGCTGGCTTCACAAGCCATGTTTTTGAGCTGATAAGCCCTCTGGCTTATACGATAGTTATAGCTATCCAATTTCTTTCTATGATGGTGGTGTTCGAATTAATTTGCGCACATGATGGTTCCTTCTCTTTAGCTAGTAGTGTCATTGTTTATGTTTCATATGTTCGATAGAAATGATTATGTTAATATATTTAGATGATTTGATAATTTTATGTACGTTTGTCTAGTTTTCTTCTATGATTTATGTATAAAGGTTGAACGACAAATTAAAGGCCTATTAGCAACTTTCCAAAAGATCACTAGTTTGGTTGACTTTGAAAAGAGTATTAAGAACTGTATGAAGAATGAAAAACGTTTGGTGAACCATAGCCGTGAGATAAGGTTTACAAGTGCAATCATGAATTGAATGAGTTCAATATAATCGTTACGTATGTCACTTATTCTCATTTAGGTATCTTGATTATTCCATCGGAGACGTGCTACTTCTTATCAACACATGTACTTTTCAAGGTTTAGGTAGATGAGAACAAGTCATCTACTAGTATTTCTTTTATCGCCGTTGGAAGATGAACATAAAACCTTATAGTTTTTCACTCACTTTATATATAACTAAGCCACGCCTTTGGATACTGCTAATACATAAATTTATTTTCTAAGTTATTATGTTTGAGTCAACTTATTAACTTACTTAACTGAATATATATTACCTTCACTTACAACTTTAACTTATCTAATTTTAATCTTATATATACATAATAATTTTCTGACGATGGGATACGAATGAACCCTTTTGCCCTTTGCCAACCCTACTTAACCATTTATAACAACTTGCTTATTTCTTCACCTACTAAGGCCTACTTTTAGATGAAACACTCATAATAATAATAACATTGTTATTTTATTATTAATACTATTATCAAATAAAAAATTAGCTATTTCGTTATCATATTTTCTTTCATCCATACTTCAATATCTTCTCTTTTGAGTTGAAGTTCTATTGGAAACACCAAAATAGAGGTAAGACGTGTGTACATCCTACCCTCATCATACCCACTTGTGAGATTACATTGGTATATTATTGTTTCGCATTTCTCATCAAAAGAGCTGAAAGTCATTTGACTGTAAGTAGGAGTGACAAACGATCGGATCGACTCGAATATGAGTCAATCAAATACAAGTTAAGCAAAGAAAGATAAAATACCCAACTTGACTCATATTTAAATGGGTAAAAACGAGTTACCCAATAGATAATATGGGTAAATATGGATACTCGTATTACAGTAGGAATCATTTTAAAAGTTTCAAAAGCAAATCCTTTTAGCCAATCCTCACCCCCTACCCCTGATCCCTGGACCCCGAGCATCCCCTCACCTCCCACCCTACCAAAAACGAAATTCAAATCTTAATTTTTTTACGGCCTCCCTTACCAAAGCCCCCCCCCCCCAAAAAAAAAACAAATGTTATAAAAGTTAACTTTTTTAATCCCCCTTCCTTCGGTTTCAGCCCCTCCTAATAAAAAGTTAATTTACTTTTTAGAAAATTTGAAAAAAAAATTGCTTACCTCCACCCACCCCACTCTCTCCAAATAAAAAATTAATTTACTTTATGAATGAATCTCTTTACCCCTTTCCTATCCATCTTAAATGGGTTGAGTACCAAACTCGTTTAAAATGGATAAATCTTGATAAGTACCCAAATAACTTACCCATTTTACCACTCCTGTAACGAAAAGGGGATTTTCATCATTACTTCAACTAGCACCATGAATAGTCTATTGGTAGAAAATAGTAACTTATGGTCTCAGAAAACCAAGTTTTAGCACAACAGTTTCCTAGTATAAATGTCTGTAAATTTTAGTTACACATCCTTTTCAAAAACTACAAAGGTTTTAAGGGACCATTCTACAAAAGAGGGAGGTCTGAGTAAATGCTTTTATGAGTAAACTGACAGTTGCTACCACCCATTGACCTATCCACCAACAAGACACAACACTTATGGCTAAAAGTTGAAATCCCCTTTCACATATGGCCACTTTCTTGGACCATTTGGAACTTAGCTCAGCACTCAATACTGAACTTGTCTGGTTTACTTACTAGAAGATATCCTTTGGTTGTTGGAATCACAAACATTCCAATTTAATATCTTCCTTCCTTCATTTTACCCTCTTTCGGACGGTAAATAGCCAGTTCAGATACTCACGACCAAGAATTTACTAGCTTCTATAACACAGATGAATCTTGGCTTTGCCACTGGAAGTGGTCATTTGCACTGTTCTAAACATGTATAGGCTTTTCTAAATAGTGACTACATACCAATTATCAGTGATTACTTGCATGGAACTAAACAAACAAACTTTCGCAAATGACATGAATAATCTAGTACTATGCAAAGGCAGTTTCTGGTGAAACTTGATCTCACCGAGTACATGATGCAAAGGCAGTTTCTGGTGAAACTTGATCTCACCGAGTACATGACCTTAGATAGAAAGAGTGGAGGTCACGAATTAGAGTAGCAGGTTAATAGGTTAGTAGGGTTAAATTGATGTCTGACCTTGAGGTATAGTAGGATAGTTGTATTAGTCATTTCTTTATATCTTGTATTGTCATTACCCGTCTTATATATGTTAATTTTATTGTATTTACATACTATCATGTACATTTCGTTATTAGTCGTTCTTCCTTTTTTCTATTTCTTTTCCTTTTCCTTTTTTCTCCATATTTAGTTTATTTTGCTTATGGATTTTTTGAGATGAGGGTTCCCAGGAAATAGCCTCTCTATCTTTGAGGTAGTGGTAAGATCTTGGTACATTTTACCCTCCCCAGACCCCACTTGTGGGATTCCACTGGATATGTTATTGTTGTTGTATGCAGAGGCAGTTCCAGAATTTTTACGTTAATGTCAGCACATACATAACTTTAACCTATTTATGTATTTTTAGGCATTTTCAACAATATACATATGCGATTGAGGTCCAAGGAGACAATCTTGAACTTCATACCTGCAGTGCCTATATGATCACCAAGCAGAGTTAAGTCTGCTTACAATCACTCCCGACTCTAAACATACCAGCTCTCGTTTACGATACTAGTGATCAACCCCCCACGCCATAGTTCTAACAGCTCGTCTCCTTACGTAGCTCTACATGATAAATATCAGTACTTGTTTTCTGGATTTTCATGAGGATCAAGGGATTTGATGCAAAATATTAAAGTCATCAGGCAATTGATGCAAATATATTGAAGTATAGCAGACTTTACCAAAAGGCATCAATCTTTGTTATGGTTTGGCCAAAAGTTGACAAAACGAAACAAGCAATTGATCTGTCAACTTTAATGGACCCAATTAGTCTAAATAAAACTTACTCTAAAGGGACTACAAAAGACTTTGCTCATTCTTACTCCAGACACAAGGTATCTGTAAAATAACTCAATCATGACCGTTAGATCGGATCGATGTAGACTTGTGGTCTATACAAAAAAAAGTAAAAATGAAGAGCCAATTCCTGTATATTAAATTCAATGACAACTTGCAAATTTTATAAGGTGCATATTGATGAACCCTCTCTCCTAGGCACAAATGATAATGGTCCTATCAACAATGAATAAGGGGTTTTAAAAGGTAGTTTACATATACCGTTGTTTCCCGGGGTTGGATATAGTAGTCCTTATTATATAGACTTTAATAAAGAAAAAAGTGACGCAAGCTCAGTGATCACTGAAGTGGTTGAGAGTCATGACGTTTCAGATTCAAATCCCAACAGAGACAAGAAACACGACGTGATTCTTCACCTATGTCCCATCTTTGGTGGATAGAGCTACTTGTTGTTGGTGGGAGGTGATAGGTATTTCGTGGAAATTAAGGTGTACGGAAAAAAAAGGAACCAGCACATATTCATATTATCTAAGGCTAAGGTTAACATCATAGATGTGGGGATGTTTACCTGTTCCTTGACGCTAATGAGAAGTTTTCTCCATGAAACAAGATGGAGTTGTGACATGTTAATTGTGACTGAAGACGAAAGCTCCATTGCCAGAGACCCGATATGCCAACCGGTGGGGCTGCAGAATAGATATTGATGGCTTTTCTTGAAAGGACTTCCCAGCTACCTCATTTATGATTATGTTCCATGTGTATAAGATCTTGTGAAGAGGATTAATCCATGAAAGATACTTGTAGCTCAGACGTTAAGTGACATCGACTATCTGCATCAAGTTCCTGAAAATTTTAAAATCAGGCTTCTAACTACCAAAAACACGAGCGGAAAATGAAAAAAAGAATCTCAGTCACCATGTGGCTGCCACCTGCATGTAATTTGTCAGATTTGCAGCTGAAAATGGTGTTGGGACATGCATTCAACATCACTTTTTTATTTTGGGATGAGGCGTTTCGCTCATAATTTCTCAGTTTCTCTCAACAATATTATCTATAATTAGTCTTTTCCCCAATTCTTCGATATCATTTCCCACTGTAAAGCCTGATTTGAGCTTGGAAAATCAAGGTAAATTTTGACCCCCCAAACGACTGAGCCAATGTGTTCAAGGGATTCAAAATCTAAATATATACACAAAGTAAAAAACAACTTCTTGTATATACAAGGTAACTTTCTGCCTTGGGCGAACACCTCCCCCCGCACCCCCTCCTATCCACCCCTGACTGTAAACAAATTACAATTCCAATGAAAAACTAGGAGAAAGCAAAACAAATGATCAATTTGGTAATGGTGCCATCCATCAACAAAAGCTGTTTTGTCTCAATTGCAGTTTTAGCACCAACTTTGAAAGGCCAAAATACTGTTAACTGAATTTGATAGCAACAGTGATACAAATCAATCTGTGTCCTACCATTCCTCAAGTTGGCTATAGGAGATGACGATACCTTAACAGCAAACTGCTCCTAGTATAACATTCAGTCATAAAACCATAATGGGACCAATACCAACTTAAAGAATTCATGCTTAAACGCAACTGTAAAAGCTTCATATGCGCAATAGTCTTGGACTTTGATGTGGATTGATGCATGAGCACCTCCAAGTCTATCATCATTTCAACCTATAAAGAAGAAATTTGAGATTCAAACACTTAACATTTAGCACCTTCATACTCTAAAAGTCCTGATTGTTGTTTTCCTGACACTTGATGGTCACATAAAATTTCTGTAAATAAAGCCAAACACACAATTTGGACCAACTGTCGGTCCAACCTTTGCATCAGTGCTTCCCATTACTGAAAACTTTAGTGAACAACAGCTCAGGTACAACGTTCACCCTAAAATCACACCGGACTATGTATCAATTTAATCAAACAATTTCAGCGGAAAAATTCTAATTGCACACACATAATAGAAATTGAATTTGATATTCTTAGATGTATTAACAACTGACATATATGCTTGCGTATAAAACAGAACTTGAGAGTATACCTTCACCACCTAACACCTTTATACCACGATACATATCTTGATATTTAACAGTATTTCTTGTTTTAATCGATAGTAAAATGTTCTTGAAGTCAGAGACATTTTTAACAACTATCAAGCTGAATCTCTAGAGAAGCTCAAAGAATGAATTCACCAATCATTAGCCAAGGAAAAAATGCTGAAATTTTCTTTTGAAAAATCACAAGCTTAAGAGTCACCATTACTAATTTGTAATATAAAATGTACTAAGAGAAAGGAAAAGTACTTTTAACTAGCGGAAATGTAAATCTAAGAAGTCTTCAATTTAATGGCCCATAGTATACAGTTAAGCAGAAGTTAATGTGCCAATGTTCCTCACATCACAGTTATTGCATGGACCTCCACATCTTATCACAACAGACCAAGATGGAGCCAAAGGATAATGAAAAGCTTATCTACACACAGGCAAATTTATCACCCACCTTGCAGCCCTTTCCTGAGGACTTCATTAATTGGTGCTATTAAAAGAGCAAATTACTACAAAATCCAAAAATCAAACTCTCGAGCATTCAATCATGGGAATACATGGAAGTCCAAACAATTGTATATTTCAGAAAGTTGGAGGATCAGATTACAGACAACCTTTTTCTGACGGATACAGGTCACCTAAACGCCACCTATATCGACTTGTAAAGGCTACCTATATTGACTTTTAGAGGGTTGAAACAGAATGATTGATACCAAAAACAAATTTGAGAAAAGAATTAGACTCTTTCTAAGTTAATTGTGCATGCTCAATCAGCTTAAGCTACTCAAATTAAAGAAGCAGCATTCCCAAGATATCCACAAAGAAGCTTAATCACAGGAGCTGGGAGGGTTGGGAATAGATCTCTTAAATTGGTGCAATCCTATCCCAATAGAGAAGGAAGAGATATAGTCAGTGATAGAGTTGAGAATGACATCAAAATTGAACTACTGTGTAGGAATAGTAATAAGTTTTAGGCATTGAACACCCCACAGAGCAGTACTAAGTGGTGTTCTCCCCTCCCTAATACCTAAAAGAGTTCCGTCTATGGAGCCGAAAAATATGTATATCTTCGAGCTTCAAGCCTGCTGCGTGCTATTAACCAGTTTTGCAATGGCAAAAGGCTTAGACGTCCCCCATGCGAAGGTACCCTGCAGTCCTAAGCCACAAAGGAATAGGTTTGAATGTTTACATAAACTGTCTTTCAGCTGACCTTTCCAAACCATGCTTCAGAATCAAGCAAGAAAAAGACTAAGCAAGTGGAGAAAAGACAGGTTAGTCGAGTGAAAGTTTTGCAAACAAGAGCTCGAGATAGATTGTTGTCTGATGAGAGAAAGGGACGCCTGGCACAGCCTTTTTTTGTTTCACTTTTAATGAGGAAAATTCCAGGCATAAAAGGCCTTCTTTAAGAGAGAAAGTTCCTCGCTGAGAGCGATCCACGGCTCTTTTAACCTGAACAATTTGGAATAATCCTATTGACTCCTATGAAAAACCGAAACTTACATTTCTCATTCACAATTCCACCTTTATTACAAGATGTGTGTGGTAGCCAAAGGCTAATGAAGAAAGGAATAAGCAAGGTCACCTGTGAACTCACATCTTTGACTAATATACACAGGCTTCTATTCACTAGGGAGAAAGGGCAAAAGAATACTTGCCAGGGCCTCAATTCAGCAAAATGAACTTAGTGCAATCAATAAGTTGTTCTCATTATTTATTGACGCATCACTTCTGGCTTTTCCTTTTCAAACAAATCATAAAATTCGCCAGTATTTCTAAAGATCATTTTTTCTTCTATATTGAGAAAGCTAATTAAAACCTGTGTCTCCGTTTTAAATCTTCACCTTTGTCTCCTCCAGCGCTTTCATTAGTGTATAGCCTTGAGGCTTGTCGATATTGACTACAGCTTCTTAATGAACAAGATGAACTATCTTCAGATACTTCTTCTATTAAGGCATAAGAATAGGAGAAGCAATAAACTGCAGAAAAAACTACTAGGACAACAATTTTATACAAAATTCACAAGCAGAAATAAATACCTTTATGGCCAAAAACCAGTATTTTAACGACAGCATTATCGGACTACCCTCTGTGAATCCTATTCACGGATCAGAACAATGGTTAGTCAACAACATGCAGTTAAAACTAAAACTTGTCATTATCTCAAGATAAACATCATATGCTAGAGGAAATGTAGAATGTTTATTTTATCCAGCAAGTATCAATATGCAGAATTCTTCTGATGGACCCAATATTCATGAACCAAGAGACCTTAAACATTTAGCTTCCAAATTCACAATCATGAGACAGCAAATTCCAACTTCCAAGCATAGAACCCTTAGTTGCAGGAATCCTGAACAGTAGCATTACATTATGGCCCTGTCAATGCCTGGACATGATTAAAGATTTTTTTCTAAGGACCAGAAGGTTAGAAATAGGGATGATAAACGTCCATAACCAATGAAAGGCATACACAAAACCAAATTTAACATGCCTAATAGCCAAACAATGCATAATTATTATAAGAGCTGCTTTTCACCAGATTGCCCCAAAAAAAAGTATAACAGTAAAGGTTATTTTCTCCAAGAAGTCAAGTTCCCCAGAAAAGATTTAATTTATTACATCAATTGATAGATAGTCTTAGGCATTCACTTGATTCTGGATGGCAACCCAAGCACAACATAATATTCTTTTTATTTATGCTTAAGACTCATGGTAAAACTTGCAATATCCAAGAAACGAAGTTTCATGTAAAAGCTTCACTTCAGAAATCAATAGATAGAGTATCTGCTTGTTAGGCCTTAGTCAACAATGAATTAGGCAGTCTATGGAGACAGAATTTGTGCTCCTTGCATCGCGGAGAACTACATACTATGAATGATATGGAGCCAGAAGGTCCGCTTTGATTGCACACACTGTACAATAATGTTAACCTGCTATTGATTGTAAAGCTCAAGAGAATGGAGAAGACATTGACAAATGAAAACACATTCGACTTGGTCAGGAACTTCAACATTTGAGTATCTGCCTCTGTTTTGGTATATGATTAACTGATTGAGTTTCCAGTAGTCTCACTACAGTTTAATCTATCAACCACTCCTCGCACATGGCAATATTGGATGTCCAACCTGTACCAAATATAGCTCAAATACAACTTTTTTTTAAGTAAGGTAAACAAATTTATTAATGTCTGGGAGAAACCCCTTATAGAAGTTGTAAAGTAAAACATAGAGAATCTACACAAAAATATGATTCTCAATAAAGGACATCAATCATCTATACACACAGGGGAGCTGGTGGCTGTACCAAAAGGAAACTACAAACGGATAACTATTTCAACCCCCTTTTAAACGCTCTCCTATTATTCTTCCTCCATGCTACCCACAATACGGCTAGCAGGGCAACATCCATGCCCTATTTCTTCTCTTCCTCATTTCGAAGGCCCAGTAATGCAACACTTCTTCCATTGTGCACAGCATAACACACTGTACACCCAAAGCAAATCAGGAACATCCACTACAAACATGCTGCCTTAGCTCATCCATTGCCAATATCTCGTCCCTAGATGCCAACCATGCAAAGAAACGCACCTTCTTGGTGCCTTGAGGATACTGATCAATAAATGCAGGAAAGTGGACTCCTCTTATCACTAGCAGACTGACCCTGCTTGTATGATTTGACTATCAACAAATTATTTCTCTTGTACTTAAATGATAGAACAATATAAGGATTGAATCCTTGACGGAGATACAAAAAAATCCAGTATATGAACTCGAATCCTTGTACAACGGTGAAGAAAGCCAAACCATGCAGCTGAGGAGGTATATTTTCCATTTGTGCTATTTCAACTAGTCACATATCAATTTTCTATCTTCCTGTTCAGGCATGGTTAAGCCGCTACAGATTGGCAGTGATGCCTTTCTTTACTACCAGGCTCTGGAGATCTTAAACTGTATATTTGAAAAAAAAAATTATCAGATTAACTGAGTGAAAACTCTTTCTCACACACACAAAAAAAAGTGAAACTTGCTACCATTACCTTTAGTTATGTATGTTAGCCAGCAACGAAAGCTTTCAGACTGCCATCACTACCAACCCAACTGAAGCCTGTGCCCTTTGATATTCCTCTAATCTTCATAATCTCCCTAAGTTCGCTCACACCATCCCATCTACCAGCATCTGCAAGAGCATTAGATAGTGCAACATATGCCCCTGGACGACTACCACTATTTAACTTGAAAAGCTCATTGGCAGCTAAATTAGCCAATTCCACATCTCCATGCACTCTACAAGAACTGAGTAAAGCTGCCCAAACATCAGAATCTGGCATTTCAGTCATATTAATTACAAACTCTAATGCCTGATTTAAGTTCCCTGAGCGTCCAAAGAGATCAACCATGCAAGCATAATGCTCCATCCTTGGCTTCATGTAGTAATCTCTCTCCATGCTTTCAAAAATCTCTCTTCCTTTAACAACGAGTCCGGAATGTGCACAAGCAGAAAGAGCACTTAGAAATGTAACATAATTTGGAACGATGAGATGATCTTCTTGCATTATACTAAATAGTTCAAGTGCCTCATTAGGATACCCGTTTTTCCCGTATCCATCAATCATTGAAGTCCATGAGAAGACATTCTTCTCAGGCATGTGGTTAAAGACTCCTCTTGCATCCTCAACCAATCCACACTTAGAATACATGTCAATTAAAGCACTTCCAATTTTTACATGCTCAATTAACTCAGTCTTCATCAGCTGTCCTTGAACTTGTTGACCAAATTCAACTGCTGCTAGAGCAGAACAAGCCCCAATGATACTAGAAAAAGTAGAAATATTTGGCCTAAAACCAAAACGTTGCATGTCAATATAAACCTCAATCGCCTTCTTAGCATTTGCAATCTGTTTGCTATAACCTTCAATCATTGCATTGAACACCACAACATCTTTCTCCATCGTTTTACTAAACACATCTTCAGCATCCTCAATATAACCCTGATTCATGTATCCAGTTATCAACGATGTCGAGCAAACTACATTCCTTTCCAACATCAAATCAAACACTCTCCTCGCATAATCCAACCTCCCACTCTTCACATACGAGTCAACTAACGCAGTATAAAGCACATCATCACCCTCAAAATCGCATTTAAACACCTGGGCATGAACCTGTTTTCCAATATAGGGATAACATGTCTCATAACCACTAGTAGACCCCTTCAAAATCATGGATAATGTAAACTTATCTGGAGTTTCACCACAAAGATACAACTTTCTAACCATATTAAAAGATTCTAGCACAAACCCATGTTTCACGTAACCAGAAATCATGTAATTATAAGCAGATAAAGTCGGTTGGCGCATTTCATCAAACACTTGGCGGGCATAAAAAAGACAACAACTTTTCAAATGAAGTATTAACAGTTTGATACTTATATTAGTATTGGGTTCATACCCAGTTTTCAGAATGTACGAATGAATCTTTTGGCCGAAAATAGGAGTGTCTGAATTGATAAAATGTTGTAAAGATGACGACAATGAAGAAAATTTTGGCGGCCATAGAAGGGGATTAATTTCTGTTTCTTTTAAGGAGACCAATGATTTGAATTTGGGTATCTTAGAATTTATCATCTTCCACTTTTGGCCTGAAAGCTCAACACCTCTCTGTGTCTCGTGCTACATGGACATGGCGATGGAAGCTTTGGAGAAAGAGGCGCTATATTTTTTGAACTTTTTTAAATCATACTAATATACATTAGGAAAAATTGGAGATTCATAACTATATAATTTCATATAATTTTGACTCTTTTAAAAAATTATTAAAAAATTTTAAATAATACAAAACTGCAACACTTATTAATACAAATTATAATTCCTACTTCACTATATATTATAGTTAAAATCTCTTAATCTCCTACTTTTTTTGATATGTATCACTAATTTTATTTTTTGTATAAAAAAGAAGGAATTTTTGATAATTTTTAAAAAAGTTGATATTAATTCAAATTAGGCCAAACAAGTATAAGTCAAGCTTAAGTTGAGAAAATGATCTTACCATTTTAATAGGGGAACAAATTGTGTGAAAAAGTATTTTAAAAAGTACTCTTATAAAATTAAAGTGACTTGCATCAATCTCGGATGGAACTAAAGATTTATTATTTTTTGGCTTTGGGGTATGATGGAATAAAGTAAAATGACTCTTTAAATTGTCTGCGTTTCTTTAAATTGTAAAGTAGCAGTTAGTCAATGCAACTTTCGACGCTCATCATAGGTCATCCGGAAACAGTCGCGCTATATTTTTAAACATAGGGGTTAGATTGCGTACATCTGACTCCCCCTTACCCCACAATAGGCGGGAGCATTTGAGGCATTGGGATAATGTTGTTGTTGTTACTCTTATAAAATTAAAGTGAAATTTATTACAAAAATATAAAATTAACTAATACAACAACATGTCCAGTGAAATCTCACAAGTGGAGTTTGGGGAGGGTGATCATTATATCAGAGACATAGAGAGGTTGTTTCCTGGTAGTCCTTGTTTCAAAAACTCATAAGTAAAATAAACTAGATATGGAGAAAAAGGAAAAGAAAGAAAGAAAAAAGAAGGACTAATAACAAAAATACACGATAGTATGTAAATACGGTAAAATTAACATATATTAGACAGAAAATGACAATCTAAGATACAAAGACTCAACTAATCATACTATCCTACTATACCTAAGGCCAGACATCAACATAACCCTACTAACCTATTAGTCTGTTATTCAAACTTACGATCTTTACTATTTTCTATCTAAGATCATGTCCTAGTGAGATATTCAGAGAATCTGTTATGCCATTTGTAGTTTAAGATGGAATGGAAATGGCGATTGGTTTCCTTTGCGGAATTGGACCATGGGCTATTCAACTTGGACAAAATTCATCATAAGCCCACAAGCCATAGTTATATTTGGCCCATGTATATTCATCATATTTTAATTTTATTTTTTTTGGATAAATTCACATATAATTATTGCTTTATAAATAGAAAATAATAATTTATTATGAAGCGTTAAATTTACATGCAAAACTCAAAGATATGATCATAAAGTTTTATTTGTAAATATGAAACTCCAATACTAAAAAATAGCCGATACATACTATTTTGATTTTTGACCTTTTTGAAAATTTGGACGATAATAATCTTTTATATTTAAAGATACCTTTCCGAGCGAGTCTCTGGGATCTCTATAAACCCCCATGATATGGTAAAGGGAGGATATTAGGGGAAGCAGTGAGTGCCTATTTCCGGCATCATATCCACAATTAGTCCATTCATTCTAGTTAGCAGTTTTTTTTTTTTAAAGATCTCTATTTAATGAACGTAAAATAAATCACTTGCTTATAAAATCATTATAATCCAAGGCAAAAATTGCAGAATGGGACAAAACTCACAAAGTTATATTTTCGATAAAGACAAAATTTATATTGGTATCATTTAAATTTTTAAACTATTAAAATAAGAAATATGATTCATAATATATGTATAATCTTTTAAGATATGATGCATGGAATCACAACAAATTAATTTTTTCGGTTTTTGTTTTTTGTCAAATTCAACGCATGAGACATGTTCCCCTCAACAAATATATTTGACTATTAAAAAATAAATAATCTAAAATATTCTTCGTCAAAAAATTAGTTTGATAAATATATAATGTTATACTAATTATATATATAATGAAATTTCTTAATAATAATATTTTATTATAATACAACAACTACAATAACAACATACCCCGGTGCCTCAAAAGGCTCTCGCTCATTGCGGGGTGAGGGGGGATTGAATGTATGGAGCCTAACCCTTATGTTTAAAAATATAAAGCGGCTGTTTCCAGATGACCCATGAGGAGCGTCGAAAGTTGCATTGAC
>JAOTQR010000007.1:3849991-3860948 GCA_025774065.1 Solanum ossicruentum | reverse complement strand
ACCCACCCCCCCCCGAAAACCACCTCCCCTAATACCCCGTACCCCCACACATCTTTCTCACTATATATAAACCCCTTTCATTATATTTTTCTTGCATTAGTTCAAAACTCATCTACGTGACCAAAAAAAAATCGAGCTATCATCAACAAGTTATCAAATGGGATTTTCAGAGGCAATAGTTATATGCAAGAAACATCCACAACACAAACAACAACCAGGAGTATGTTCATGTTGTTTAAGGGAAAAGCTTGCAAAGATTAATGGTACAACTACGATTGCAAAGATTTCATCAATTCAATCTTCTGAATCTTCCTCCGCCTCCTCATCCTCTCCACGTGGAGGGATTGGACATCGTAGGATCACGTCCGATGTTGCTGGCGGCCACTATTCGTTCGTTACGTTAGCAGCCGCCGGAGGAGGAGGAGGAGGGGGGTTGAAGAAGAGTAGGTCAATAGCTTTTGTTGCAAGAGGGGGTAGAGTTGGAATTAATGGGAAAAAGAAGAAAGAAGGGTTTTGGTCAAAGTTGATCCGGTCAACGGGGAAACGAACCAATAGGGTTGTTGTTCATTGATGAGTTGGAATTTTAATAATTTTATTAGGTGGAAATTCAAGAAATTAAAATTGTTTTTAGGTTAGGTGAGTATTTTGTAATTTAGTGAATTATTTGTAATTTAAGGTTGGTATTGCATGCACGTGTAATAGTACAAAAGTGATAAGAAGAATCATTTGATTTGATTTTTTCTTTTTCTTTTTTATGTCATGTTGATATTCATTATGTGAATATGAATTTTTAATTTAATTTTGATAAAGGGAAGTTCACTCTATCTACTCTTTTTGTCTTTTCTTTTGTTCCTTTATTTGTTCATTGTTTTAATTTCATTTATTTTTCATCAATCTCGGATGGAGCCAAAGATTCACTATTTTTTGGCTTTGGGATATGATGAAATAAAGCAAAATAACTCTTTAAACTGTCTACGCTTCTTTCAATTGTGAAGTAGCAGTTAGTCAATGCAACTTTCGACGCTTATCATGGTCATCCGAAAACAGTCGCGCTATGTTTTTAAATATAAGTGTCAGACTGCGTACATCCGACCTCCCTACCCCGCAATGGGCTGGAGCCTTTGAGGCATTGGGGTAATGTTGTTGTTGTTGTTTTAATTACATTTATATTTTGATTTATCTTTACTGATATATGTTCAGAATTTGTTTCATGTGTATTTCAAAAGATGATTAAATTAAAGGATGACAAATCTTAGTAGGACTAGAAATGTCATTATCTCTTTCTTCTAAGTCAAAATAATGAATGTTGAACTTTTTTCATGGTAAATTTGGTGATTGAAAATTCTGTAATATCAATCGTTTCTACTATTTTCTTAATGGATTGTTGACACTTTTTTCTTAATTTTAAATATATCATTACTTATATTTTTGTGTATGGTTAATAACCGAATAATTGAACCAAATCAAACCGAAACCGAAAACAACCATATGTATATTATAATTGATTTAGTTTGATTTCGAGAATTTAAAAACTAAATTAAGTTGGTTTGATTTTAGTTTTGACCAACAATCGACTTAAATCGACCCTTGAATACCCCGACTATATTATAGGAAAATAAACCAAGACTTGTTCAAGATTTAGTATTTGCTTAATTGACGGGAATAGAATTAAGATAAGAATAATGGCACTTTCAATTAATCATCCAATTAATTAGAGTTTAAAGTCTTCTTTTTATCACAGTCAACAAATTTAGCTTTATTTTATACAAGATAAGATATACTTTTGAAAGATAATTTTAAAATAAATTAGTTAGTGAACATACAAAATAGTAAAACAATTCATCCAAACTTGGATTAATTGGACATAACTTAGCTTTTATTATTATTATTAATTATATAAAAGGAAAAAAAGTTGGAAAAGGATTTGCTGTATTATTCGATTTGTTGTATTTGGAAATTATGGATGAATATTAAATATTTTGGTTTGGATTGTCTTGCTAGTTGTAATAATCTCTTCCAATATTTGGTCAAATAAAGCTATCTATTAATATATGTTTGTTGATTATAAAATTAAAATACAATTTAATTAGGTTGTGTTGGTTCGCAGCAACAACAACAACATACTCAGTGAAAATTTCACAAGTGGGGTCTGGAGAGGGTAGATTATGTTGGTTCGCAGACATAATTATTTTGAAATTATAATCTCGAGATTAATTTATTCATTTTTTAAATTGTATAAAATAACATCGATCAATTTAAAAAATGAATTTATTTTGAATTTAATTATAATTTTACAACAACAACAACAACAACAACAACAACAACAACATACCAGTAATATCCCACGAGTGGGGTCTAAGGAGGGTAGATTGTAAGCAAACCTTACCGCTACCTCATAGAAGTAGAGATGCTGTTAATTATAATTTTACATAAATAAAATATTAAATTTAATTTTAAATATATTTGTCTTATCTTAATGACCAAAGACAACACATGAACGAGTGTCTTTGCTGCCTCAACTACCAATAAATTATTATTTCTGTAATTAATCTCGACTTCTAAATAAAAAATAATCGAAAATATCCTTGAATAAAAATAAGAAATTGCAAGGCATCAATCTAGTTTGAGAACCCCCAAAATTATGTTTCTTAGTTTTTTAAACTTTTCGCGAACAAGGTAAAATTTTATCCTATCTTGATTTATAGAAAATAATATATCCGAAATAAAAAGAAAACTGATCTATGGTCGATTTTGTGACAAATCAAATAAAAGAAAATTTTCTATTTGTACCTCATAAAAAAAACTTTTTATTTTATGAAATGGCACTATAATAAGACGTGAAAACACCCGATTCTATTTCGACCTTCATATGATCTGGCCAATAATAAAAGATTTTATCATTTTATGCCAATCATTTATCCTATATGTCTATGCTAAATTCTCAGTATGCCGTTTATTGGACTAAAATATGACCCAAAAGGCCCATGGTTCTTCATTGCATTTAGGTCCAAAACTTTTCTTGCTAAATATGTTGGTATATTTTCCATAAAAGCTTTTAAAAAATAAAAAAAAAGTTTATACATATGAATATCACACATAGTAAATAAAGTGGGTAAAAATCACGAATAATTGACGTTCGAATTTCAACGCAGACAAAATATGTTAGGTTTTCTTTCCACGCATATCTAAACCTTACTGAGCAAAATCAATGATGGACCTACGTTAAAGGTATCAGGTTCTCAAACACCCATTAACATTGAAGTTCAACCCTACTATATATATAGTAGTAATTTCGATTTAAAAGTAGTTGAACGCTGAGCTCAAACAAAAAAAAATTACAAATGCACATGCTGGTGAAATATAGTAATTAAGGAGTCGTTTGGTAACCATGATAGAGTCAGATACTTCAAGATTAAATTAAAGTTGTGTTTGATGGCTATATAAATTTATGTCATCAATCATACATAATATAAATTTTATCTGAAATTCAATCTTGAATATTCCAATTTATCCTTTTTTTTATTTAACTTGATGCTAATTTATCTCATCTTGGCTCAAACAAAAAAAAAATTACAAATACACATGCTGGTGAAATATAGTAATTAAGGAGTCATTTAATAACCATGATAGAGTCAGATATTTCAAGATTAACTTAATGCTCTGTTTGATGGTTATATAAATTTATGCCATCAACCAAACATAATATAAATTTTATCTGAAATTCAATGCTGAATATTCCATTTTATCCTTTGTTTATTTAACTTGATGCTATTTTATCTCATCTATCATATAAAATAAACTAGTCTAAAAATTATAATATTAGGACTATAATTAGGGTCACTCAATTCCTCATACCCTAAAGGGGATAAGTTACTTTGTCTTGTATTAAATGAAATCCTAAAGCCAAAAAGGACTTAACTTTTGATGGGCCATCCATATTTATAGAACTTTAAAGCATTATCCTCCACAAAAACATGAGGTCAACATCACATTTTCTTTTCTTTTAGTATCATCATTAGTTTCCTCTTTTTTTTCAACTTCTTAATCTTTTGACCTTTAATGGTATATAGTACAATACTTTGGAAGATTCTCAATAGAGTTTTGAACTCTAATAGCCCTATTCTTTTATGATAAAGATTGTGTTTCCACTTAACTTTAAGTCTCTTTTCCAAAGCCAAACTTAAAGTGGCATTAACTCACTTTTCTTAGTGGTGATGAAATATATAATGTTTCTTCAATCCTTTGTGCAAAAATTGTTGGAACATTAAATACAAAAGTGGATGACTTATGGCCAAGTTATTCCTCTCCGTTTACTTTTACTTGTTCAGTTTGAACTTAATGTATTGTTAGCATGCTTCTTCATTTCCTTTGTGCAAAAAATGTTGGAACATTTAAATCCAAAAGTGGAGGACTTATGGCCAGTCATTCCTCTCCGTTTACTTTTACTTATTCAGTTTGAACTTGATGTATTATTAACAATAATATGTTTGAACTTGATTAATATTACAAAAAGCATATTTTTCACTATTACTTGTTATTTTTAACATATAAAAAAAATGATCTATGACTTCACATCAATTAAAATGAGAATTGCGATTAATCTGCTCATGTTAATCATTTTAAGGGACGTTTCAGGTGTCAAATAGACAAATAAAAGTGAATGGAGGAAGTAATAGATACGAGTAACTACCACAATATTCATAATGCAATTGATATTTAGTCTTGAGAACTTCTTCAAAATGATTTAGAGAAGAAGTAAACAAGAAAAATAATACTTTATAAATTGCTCTCGATATATTATAAGTAAACATATATTTTTAATTTATTGAACAAATGAAAGTGAAGGAAGAAAATAAGCATAAGTGCCCCCCCCTCCCCCAAACCCCACTAGCTATTCTCTTGTACGGGTCTGAATTTTTCGCGTTGTTTATGCCATAGTGTAATTAAATAGACAATTTATCATAAAACAGTCTTTTCAGTAAGTGTTGTTATAGTTGTAAAACCATTGACCATTGATTCACAATCTTATTTAACAATAATATTCATCGTTAAGTGAGTTGTTGAAAGAAAAATAAATAATCATATGAATTTTGTTTTGGTTTTCTTAAGTCTACTCACTTTTAATGCTAATCTTTTTTCTTAGGCCTCGAATTTGCTGCTGAAAGGTGATTATTTTTTAGTATTGATGACAACCAAAAAAACAAGAAAAAATCAAAAAATTTATAATGAAGAAAGACCGATCTAAATCATTACGATTTTTACGAGTTTGATAAAATCTAATAATTTTTCATTATAAGAATCTATATTTGTGTTCAAAAATTTTGGTTTGAAAAACCAATAAGTTATCTTATTCTAGAATGTGCTATATTTCCACAACCGAATGGAGCCAAACATTTACTATTTTTTGGCTTTGGGGTATGATGGAATAAAGCAAAATGACTCTTTAAATTGTCTGTGCTTCTTTCAATTGTAAAATAGCAGTTAGTCAATGCAACTTTCGACGCTCATCATGGATCATCTGAAAACAGTCGATCTATGTTTTAAACATAGGGGTCAGGCTGCGTACATTCGACCCCCTTACCCTCCAATGAACGGGAGCCTTTGAGGCAATGAGGTAATGTTGTTGTTGTATTCTAGAATGTGCTATCCACTTGATGGATCAATCAAATTATAAATATATGCTTTTATTGGAGATTCTTGTCTAGGCATAAGTAAATTATTTAAATGAAATGACATAGAAATGATAGTACATGAGAAAAATTGCACCAAAACAGACACACACATAAGATTTTCACCTAATAAAGCAAAAGAAAAGGACTTCCACTGAAAATTGAACAAGATAATAACAAATGTCAAAAAGATAGGTTTATGACTAAAGACACAACATTATCAAATTACTTCATGTCATTAACATAATAACATATATTGTAAATAGTATATGTGTGGTAGCAAGTAAAATTGAAGAGTAGAATGTCACTTTTTCGGGTTTTCGTAGATATTCGATATTTATATTTGAATTTGATTAAATTTGAAATTTGTGCAAAAAGTTTTGCATTAAACGGTGAAGTGTTTCCTATCAAAAATGACTCCGTGTCTAATTCAGCAAGACGCAAATTCAAAACATTTGATTAAAGATAAAGAATTATTTATCATTCTATCATAACGCTTATGGTATAATGTCACTTATTACCAAATAAGACATTCAACATTCAACTACTCCACCACTTTTTGTTAATCGTTTGATGTTTGGTCACTCTTATCTCTTCCATTTTTAATTAAAAAAGCACGATTTGATCTCTTATTATGTTAAATAATTCTGTTGTATTAAACATTCAATGGTGTGATCTAGTAATCAATAAAGTGGGTTGAAGTTGAATACCACAAGGTCTCAAGTTCTATTTCCAGAAGAAATTATAAAACACTATATGGTTTTTCCCCATTGTTCTAGTTATGATTGATAGAGTTACCGATATGTATCTTATGAAATTAATCTAGCTACATGCAAGCTAACTTGAAAATCACAATTATAAGATTTGCAACAATAGTTTAGTTAATAAATAAAATTATACTTTCATAATTTTTTTTTTTGAATGTTTGACCCCATCTTCAACCTTATTTCAAATTATTTAGTAACCCCCCCCCCCCCACATATATATATAGAGTAAATAATTGAATGAAATTGCATAATAATTGCAAAACAATGATTTATGAAGTTCAATAATCATCTAAGAGTAAATTATTGTGCTAATAACACGGCAGAAGGTAGTTGGGATTCTGATGGGGCATATCATGTCTATTTGGTTAATAGACCTCAAGGATTTATTTTCGAGTTATGCCATCATCGAACTCAAAAGTGTATATACTATTTGAACGTATATTGTATTTCATAAGTTTTTCATCTTCATTTCTCATTTCGACCTAAGATTCAAGTTGTTATTATATGCAATTTCTTTTTCAGATGTTCTTTCATCTAGAAGCCTGTCAATCCTTCTTTATGAGCCTGGCACCCTCCTTCCATCGATTATCATATTCAATCTCTTTTCCAAAAGTTTATCAGCCTAAAAGTATGGCAGTCCTTTGTTGTGAGATACTCACCCGCCTTTCGTCTAAAATATTGTCATATACAATCTCTTTTTGAAAAATATCGGTCTAGAACCATGACAGTCCTTCTGTGAAACTATAGCCTCATGGCCCGCCTTTCGTCTAAAATATCCACATATACAATGTCTTGGCAAATTATAGAATCTCTTTTTAACCTAAATTGGTTGCTCATTAATTAAAATGTGGTTGAATGGGTTGTTCTTGAAGTGCTTAAATTTATTTTGATCCAATGAAAAAAATTCTAGTACAATAATAATTGCAGAACTATTATTTTTTTTAATTTGATATAATATATAGTACTGAAAATTCACATGAATGGTTCATAATGTATGGAAGGTCCCTCCCTAAACATAAATGTGAAAATGACAAAAGGACAGAGCTAGGGACCAAAGACCTTTATGCTGGTGTGTATTTATGGACCCCTCCTTCATTTAATTTAAAAGAATGATAAAATTAATTTATGAAAATATAATTAATAATAATAATAATAATAGATTTTGTTTGGTAATTAAATGAATTTGTTAAGATTTTGAAAAATTTTACTTTGCATGTTAGTTTATTGAAGAAATTTGTAATAAGTCAAGAAAGTCATTGACCTTCTAGAGTTAAAGTGATCTGATGAAGCCAACAAAGTCGATGATCTCAAGTATTGCAAATATTTACTGCATCGTCAGCCACCCTATAACAAGATGTGTCGCTAATCCTCCTTACTCAAATTGAGACTGCGAAGAAAGTCTGAATCTGCTTTACTCTTTTTCCACTTACTTTCACCTGTCTTCTTTCAACTATACTCAAAGATCTTTTACTTTATCATAGCAGGAATCTCGCTAACTTTCTCGACCAGTTGTACATGGATCCCCTTTTGCTTATCTCCCCACCGTAAATAATTACTAATGGACTTGAAAAAACAAATGAGATCAAAAAAGTCTTCATTGGTACAAATGATACAATAACTTTGATTAAAGCAAAGTCCAAAATAACATAACCAGATAATTAGTTTGGCAATGATGAATTTTGCACCACAAAATGAATCGAAGAACTTATAAAAATAATAGCTTCTCTCGTTAATTTTACACCTAATATTTTAAAAAATTGATAACGTTAATGCGATCGGACAACCCTAAATAGTTTAAAATCCTTAGTGAAGAAGTAAAGTACCCCCAATCTTTCCACTTTTAGCTTCACTTATATGAACTTCATGTCCTCTTTTCAACTAATCAAATATAACACAAGGTGTTTGGTTGCCTAATTCTTTTGTTCTTCTATCTCATGTCTGCTTTTGTGAAAAAAATATCAATTGAAGTGGAGGATTTCTATAAATAACAAGGGGCTGAGTCTACTATTCAATCAAATGATATTGAGCATGTTTCCCATCTCTTCTCGAGAAATAAGTGGGCTATTACTTTGTAAAATTATGCTCAATTTCATATGTGGCAATTCCATCAAGATTTCTTCGTTAATTGGGAGAAGAATCTGCCCGACTCAAATTTTTTGAAAAACATATCGAGAGAAAATTGAATTTAATTAGATAATGTGTAATTGATAAATAAGGATCGGTTTCTTTCACCAACCCATTGTGAGTATTTGAGAAGTAATAATTACTAGAACAATCTAGGAATCCAAAGCTACCAGACTTGACCATTGGACCCCATATAGATATACTAGATATTGCTAGCAAAATTTCTGGCTTGATGGAACTTCCTCAATTTTTTGGGAAAACAACTATTGTGTACCCCTTTCTAGGTAACATAAAATGAGTTACAATTGCCAAGACCAAAAAAGTTTTCTATTTAAAAAAAAGTAGCTGAGTATTCCTTCATTTTTATTTATCTACTATAGTATTTTAGATGTCTAATAATATTCTTGTTTAACTTATAAAATTAATAAATAATTTATCAGTCTATGTTATTAAATAGTGTATTCATTTTTCAATGTTCAGATGATTTAGTGATTTAGTAAAATTACTCATATCATTAACTACTTCTTAATTTATGTGTCAAGTCAATAATAGACAACTATTGTTGAAGAGAAGGAGTATATGTCTCTCGGTTAATATATGTTAGGAGACAATAACAAAAATTAGATATGTTATAACAATCACGAATCATGTTATTGATCTCAAAAATCTTCATCTAATGGATGGATTTCCTTTGTTATATTGAAAATAACTATTGGATCGGATCCACCTACAAAAAAGTGCTAATTAATTAGCTTGTCAACCTATTACTTTGTCCCCTACCATTACTAGTGTAGGAAATTAATGATTTTCTACATGAGCTTACTATAGTAAAAAAAAAGCTTTGCTACCTCCAAAGGCTACCTAGGTGTAGGTTGTGAATAAAGAAAAAATTCATCCATTTTGTGAGAATAATTGTGACACGAGTCGTGATTATTATAGATCTTCGTGCAAATACTGTAATCCACTATATATCAATATATCAATTGTAGTTAGAAGTTTCAAACTTTTCCACTCTTTAGTATACAACAATATTATCCTATTGTCTCAAAGGCTTTCGCCCATTGTGGGGTAAGAGAGGTCGGATGCACGCAGGCTGACCCCTATATTTAAAATATAGATTGACTGTTTCCGAATGACCCATGATGAGTGTCAAAAGTTGCATTGACTAACTCGTACTTCACAATTGAAAGAAAAGTAGACAGTTTAAAGAGTCATTTTATTTTATTCCATCATACCCCAATTTTGATTCCATTCGGCTGTGGAAATCCACGCTCGAGTGTACTGAATGAATATATCAATCACTTTTAAAATTATTAACTAGAGCATAATCAAATTTATAGAGTTTTTAAAATCTAATTGCCTCAGAGTTAAACTTCATACGATAATCCTTTTGTTGGTTAATTCTTAAAATTATCTCTTCAAAATAATCTCAAAAATTTAAACCCACAAATGAATAATTAAGAAGCAAAGGCGAGATATTATTGTTAAAGTGAGAGCACTCTTCCCATGGCAAGTGTTATCTCACCCTTTGCTTCGTAACTATCGTCTTTTAACTGATTGATGAGTATCAAAGATAGACGTATTATCCTTCTCAAATTCTACTTATAAAGTTACACTAAGGATGATATTATTGTTATGAATATGTTTATTTTTATTAATTTGACGTGCTTATTAAATAAATTATTAAAAAGAATTAACGATAAAATAAAGCTAAGGAAGTTTTGAGTCAAGCGGATTGATTATTATCCATTTTAGCTCAAATTAAACGAATTATGATTCAAATTTTTTTATTGATGTGATTTCTTTAAATTGCTCTTTGTTTTATGCGCTATGCTATATTTATCGTTTTTCCTGTTTTTACTTGATGTGGATACATTTGAGTCGAGTATTTTTCGAAAATCACATCTCTATCTCCCTAAGATAATGATAAAGCTCGTGTAAATTTTACTGTCTCTGAATTTCATTTGTCGAATTTCACTTCTTGTTGTTGACGATATAACTCCATTTATTACCGCTTAAATATTATATGCTTATTTAACATTCTTATTAGTAGATGAAATTATTTTGGGCACTTTGGAATAATTCTTTTCTTATATATATGACGATATAGAAAAAATATTCTAATAAAAATAATTTCTTGTGCTGGTGATGATGGTGTTGAACAAAAAGAAAATAAATAATACACAATAATTTGGAAATAATTTCGTATGAATGATTAAGTCAATATATATAAATTATTCTTTCTTATGGCCCACTTATATATTTATGAAAATGTGAAAATAATATTCATTGTTATAAAATTTAATAAACTGAAAGAAGGTTACTAGAAAATTAAACTGGCATATATTTGAATCTGCAATTGTTTCCGTGCATCATTTCTTCAACGTTTGGTATGGC
>JAOTQR010000007.1:3839429-3849891 GCA_025774065.1 Solanum ossicruentum | reverse complement strand
CTTTCCTTATATTATGGCTTTGGTTTCCATCTTTTATGGCTTTATCAAGCCATTGTTGGACAATTATTTCCAACATTCATATTATTTTTAGGTATATTCATAGCAAGTAGCATAGACATGCACATACTATATTGTATAATATATATTTTTATTTGTATATATAAAGGGGATAGGAATATTAAATAGAAAAGTTTGGTTAACGAATCTTATAAATACTTAAATAATAATGAAAAAAATAAAATATCATCTATAGAAATAAAAAATAAAACATATTCAAGAAAGAAAAGGTCATACACAAGAATGAAATTTCTCAAAATAATTAGTTAAAGTTTCAAATATGAATCGTAGAAATGAAAAAGGATATTTGTTGATTTTCAACTAAATGAAAACATTTATAACATTTTTAAGATTTTACAATACTTTTTTCAATTTTTTCAAAATTATTTCTTTCAAAATCTTTTCTGACAAGTATTATTTTTCAAACCAACCAAAATTAAATTCAAATGCCACCAAAGAGCAGTTAGCATTTTTTTAAAAGAAAATTTTCTATTTTCTAAATAAAATAATTCGATGCACAAAGTATTATATGTTAGAAAAATTCAAAAAAGATTATACTAAATATGATATATATCATTTGTCCTACTACAAATATTAATTGATTTTACGACTCTGATTCTACGAAAATAATATTACTATTTTTACAAGACTCTGTTCAAATTATTTTTATTTATTAATAACCTGAATATTCCAACCTAAAGCAACTGGATTTTAAAGACATTCCCATGAAAATAATTAAACAAAAGATTATATTTTTTAAAAAGGAAAAAGTATAGATAAAATTAAAATACTAAGTACGAATTTGATAATATTAGATTCCTTTTAAACAGCTGGTCAAATTTTTGGCTTTATGCACGTTAGAAATTCAACAACAGATTTTTTTTTTAATTAATAATTTGTTGATTTCGTGCCAAGATCAATAAATTTTAAATTTTATTTAATATTGACCATTTGCCCTTCTAAGAGGACTTTTTCCACCTACTTCAACATCCTAATTTGTCCATATTTTTGTGTTCGATGAGATAGTGGTAAGGTTTATGTACAATCTACCTTACTCAGACCCCACTTGTGGGATATCACTGGGTATGTTATTATTGTTGTTGTTGTTGATAAACAAGTAAAAGAATATGAAAGACGACAGGGATAAGATCGAGATAAAAATGATGTATGTTGGAGTTTGAAGGATCAGAGATAATATAATTAACGTTGAATATTACGTAAAATTTATTTTTCTGATTTTACTGAAGAAATTATTTTCTCATTTTTTTAGAAACCTATTTTTGTAGAAAAAGCTGATCTCAACTTCTTCATTTATATCCAAATCATGCATTAAAAATAGTGTTGATTTTGAAAAAAAATACTTACCCCAAATAGAAGTAATAAGTAACATCCAATGTAGGACTATTTGATGTAACATATCTAGTAATCTTTGATAGGAAACATACAAAATTTCACATCAAACTCAAATAAAGTTAAAGAAATAATATATCTAATTATAAGTAATAATTTATAAATTATATAAAAAATATAAATTATACTAGATAAATTCAATATAATAAAAAACAATTGAGAAAAGATGGATTCTTTACATGTATTAATTATAATATTATAATTAACCAAATCACATCTTACTTCCCAACAACTCATAAACAAATTTTTTAAGTTCTTGGAATCCTACTTTTTGATTGTAGTCCACCTTACACAGCTCACATTTCTATAACTTCCAAACAATAAATTCATCTTTAGGTAACGACACAAAATTTTATTTTGTGTGCGATTTATTATGTATTTTAATTTTTTTATAATTTTATCATTCAAATTATGAACGTATAATATCATGTAGCGATAAACAGCAATACAATTTCATACAAATATTATATTTATTAAAATAATACAGTATAGTATAACACGATATATTGTGAAACAATTAACAACAACGATCCAAATGAAGTGTTAGAAGTTTAAATTTCCTCTTCAAATTCAAATTTCATGCATTATACTCTCTTAGTGAAAATCCTGAATTTAGATGAGAATTTTTTGAAAATAGTCTCTTCATCTCTATGAGATAGTGGTAAGACCTGCATACATTTTACTCTCCTCAGATCCTACTTGTGAAATTTTGCTGGATATGTTGTTGTTGTAGTGAAAATTCTAAATGCAGCATAGCGAGGCGAGTCTATACTCTATAGCCAATATAATAAAATAGTGAAAATTTAGAAAATGCCATAGCAAGACGATAATAAAAATTCTAAATGCGTCATTGCGAGACGAGTCTATACCGCCAATAGAAAAAAAAAGCCAAGAAATTCATATTACAAAGAAAAACAAAATAACAGAATATTTTGATCATCACAGTTCACAAAATTCCCTCAATTTCACCAGCTCACCTGACCCACGCACCCCGCTCTAAAAGTCCACCCCCTACCCCACAATAACCCCAATATATCTGTATCTATAGGTCAGTATATACAAATTTTGACGGCGAGTAATGTTTCTTCTTCGTAGTCGTCTTGTTAGCTGAGGTGCGAAAAATCCGGTGAACGTGATGGCGGACGACGTCGTTCCGAAGACGTTTCGTGCGTTAGTAGAAAGTGCGGAGAAGAAGTACGCAAGAGTAAGGGACTTACCGGCGTACGGACGATGGGGAACGAGTAACCACTACTTTCACAAGGTGTTCAAGGCGTACATGAGGTTATGGAAGTACCAGCAGGAGAACAGAGCGAGGCTTTTGGAGTGTGGATTACAGCGTTGGGAGATCGGCGAGATCGCTTCACGGATCGGTCAGCTTTACTTCAGTCAGTATATGAGGACTAGCGAAGCGAGGTTTTTACTCGAGTCGTGTATTTTCTACGAAGCGATTTTGAACAGGAAGTATTTTGAAGGCTCTGGAAATGATCGGACCGTGAGGTTTAAGGAGCTGAGGTTCTATGCCAGGTTTTTGATGGTTTCGTTGATTTTGAACCGGTCGGAAATGGTTAAGCTTCTCGTTGAGCAGTTTAAGGCTATTGTTGATGAAAGTAAAGCTGCTTTTCCGGTACTAATTCCTTTTCTTTGTTAATTTTGTTTCCATTTTTGTGGCTTTGAAGCTCATTTATAACAACAACCTGCTATTTTTCGTTCTCAGGTGGATGAACTTTAAGTAAATAATTAAATTGGTAGGTTTCAGTCATTGCTATTTCTAAATTTTGTCTCCAATTATGTGGAAATGAAGAAGAATTGTCGTTTACATGATAGACATAGAGTATTTTAGCTATCAGATTGAGGAATTAACACAAAACGTAGACATAGTTCAGTTGATTTTTAAGTCAGCTTTGGTCAGCTTATTTGCAAAGCCAGAAATTTGTCAGATGCAGGGTAAAATCCCAAAATTTAGCTGTCAAATTGAGGAATTAACATGATTTTTTTGGCATTTTTTCAGTAGATCACATAAGTTAGCTTTGTTCGGAGTGTTTGGAAAATGAGAGTCCATCTTTACTTCTAGCAAATTAGGTACCTATTCCAGCACGTTATTATGGTAAAAATTTGGCCCCTGGGTTAAATTGATTTGGCAGGTAGTATTATCTTTAGCACACAAATTGTGTTTTTCAGTACTCGCCAAATTTCCGGCATTTAAACTTTCTAGTGTGACTTGAGCTACTGAGGGACGTACTATAGCTTCTCTAGGACAAGCTTTGTAATGCATTTTATTGGTTGAATTGATTGGGAACTTGTGACAATTGAGTCATGTAGTATGACTTCTATGGACTCAGCTTTGTCATGTAGTATACTTTTTGTTATAGTGATGTAGACTTGTCTTTTAGTTCATAGTAAAGAATGATCATTATTTTTATTGTTGTTGTAGTAAAGAACAGTGGTTCTCTTAAAAGATGGAGAAAAGTTTCAGTTGAGATGTCCTTTGGCTAACTAAGTTGCTCAGACTCGGGTGCGGGTGTCCGATACGGGTGCGGATTTAGAGGTTAGATCCTTCATAATATAATTCTTAAGATTCGGGGATATGGATCCATATATGGATACGGGTGTGGGGATTTGCCTAAAAATAATTAAAATATCTAGAAATAGAGTTATAAAACCTAAATTATGAGATATTACGTGGAGAACTTGTGGAGAATTCTAGAAGGGGATCAAAAGAAAAGGAGTGAGATAGAAATTTCTATATAAAAAGTATTCAATTTTCTTCAATTTCACCTTAACTTTTGTATTTATTATAAAAATCATTAAAACTTTCGATTTTGGTCAAAGTACCCGAAATCGGTTGACCAAATCAGATACTGATCCCACGCTCACACCCACACCCATGTCGTGTCGACATGGTTGTGGCACCAAAAATGAAGAGTCCAAGCAACTTAGCTGGCTAATATACCATGACTACTTTCAGAGTTGTGCTGGGATAAGACTTTCTTTAACTAAGAAAAGGAAAAATAAGAAGAAAGAGAGGAAATTTAGCCATTGGTGCCTTTGTGTCTTACTTCAACTTGTTCAGAATTACAGCTTTGACCATTCCACACTATATTATGTTGGCGTCGCCTGAAAAATGGTTTTAATTTACCTTAATTGCCAAAAGTGCTAATTGCCTCTTTACTTTGTACTCTGGAAGGAACACATAAGGGTGTATAACAGGATGCATGCACAATCCTAACTGTTGTGATATTTAACTTACATTCTCACCTATGCGTGCGAATAAGGTTAACATTATGAATCTGTGGGAGGAGCACCTGGGTTGTTGAATCCTGCACAAGCATTATACAGCTTTCTTCCATCTCTTTCTTTTTACCTTTTCTATGGTGTCTAGGAATACTGAGACCTGTACACTTCTTATGTGTATATATGAACACGTAGACACATCTGTTATAATATATTTATTTGAACAGAGAGAGAGACATTTTGGTTGAGTTATATGCTATATTATTGATGGTAGTGATCGTCATCAAAATTAAAAAAGGAAGTGTGCCTGAGAAAATATTAACATTCTCCTAATGAAACAAGGGTCAAGTGTTATGCAAGAATTTCAGCATTTTATCTTCAAAAGGCTCTGCGCGTGAATGCAGTTTTTGTTACCCCCCTTTACTTTATTAACATCTGAGCACTATGTTATGGAATAGTTACTGAGTACATACGAGATGATTCTCATACTTAAGTTTCTGGAACTAGCCGTGCATATACAAAGCTGAAAACTGAACGAACTACCTATCATTTCTCTTCTTTTCATATCCAATGCAAAACTGGTTAGTTGCATTGTAGTTGAAGTTGCTTTGATTGTGCTTGGAGCACACTTGCATCTTCCAATAACAATAAAGTGATGTTTCGGCTACTTTAGCCCTGTACTATCTTTCTATGTTTCAACAGAAATTCTGTACTTTTTCCATAAGATGAACCATAGTAATACTTTCACAGGGTACTAACTTCAAAGAGTGGAGACTGGTAGTGCAAGAAATTGTTAGATTCACAAGAGTTCATTCCCCATCTCTTGATGCCAGGCCTTTGCGATATTGTGCTCTCTTTGATTCACATCCATCATCTCGTCCATATGTGGCTCGCTTCCATGCTAAGAAGGTGCTAAAGTTTCGAGATGCACTGTTGACAAGTTATCACAAAAATGAGGTATTGACAACATGCACATACGTTGGTGTTAAGTTGTGCTCAGTTTGCTGTACAAGTAACCCACTCTCATTTTTATTTCAGGTCAAATTTGCAGAATTAACTCTGGATACTTTTAGAATGCTGCAATGCTTGGAATGGGAACCCAGCGGATCTTTCTATCAAAGAAGTCCAGTTGAACCACGACAGAATGGTGCAGTGACTGACCAATCTATAACTTCTGGACTGATAGATATTAACTTGGCTGCTGAGATGATGGATCCAGCTTTGCCTCCAAATCCCAAGAAGGCCGTTCTTTACCGTCCTAATGTTCCACTGTTGATATCTGTGAGTCTTGTTATGTTTACTCTGTGTTTCCATTTGGATTTATCTATATCTGTGGAGTCCTATACTGGCTTACTGCTTCATATAAGGGGAAGAGGAGTGTAGAAATTAATCTTTCTGGTTGATATGTTGGGAACTGATCAAATAACTAAATGCTGATTGCTGAAGCACTTGATACTATGCAAAACGTGGAACTAAATTAGGAATTTCACTCTTGTTACCCACTGTATGGTGTCTGAATGCTCAATGTTAATAATAATTTCTTTGCACCTGCACTACAATAGCCATTTAGACTAATCCATTTTAAGTTTGAACTTTGGCCAACTGCCCATATCTACTTCGATTGTGGAATAGTACCTTATCTGAGTAATTTCTTCTGGCACTCTGCAATTTTTGATGCTCCTAGTGTGTATGCTTACTCTGTCCGTTTGTTCTGGCACTCGCAGGTCGTTGCTACAATGTGTGAGGAGCTCCCTCCAGAGAGTGTGGTATTAATATACATTTCTGCATCAGGTTGGTGACTTTTTTTTAAAAAAATCCTAACCAAAACATCTCGTAGCTACTTAATCTATGAAATTTAGCTCCAGATATGCTCGTTGTCTCTGAAATCTTAATCCTGTGATATATTTCCAGGAAATACGATTCAGAGTACCACCTCGCACCCAGAAAGCTCTTCAAGTTCCAGAAAATCTTCAAAGAACAGTGCTCTTTCTCGTACTTCTTATGAACAAAAGAGTGCTTTACGTGAAAATTATACCAACATCAATGGAGATATGGGTCAATATTTCGAGAATTCTTTGTGCTTAGGTCCTAGTAGAAGTGGAGGTATACTAGCCGAACTTGATTTATGTGTAGTTCATAAGATGGTTCATGATTTTATGTCTAATTGTTCTAAATCCAACTGCATGATTTTTACCACTTGGGTTTTTGCAGGTTCAAGTAACCTCTATCACCATTTTTGTTTCTGCAGGTTCAAATAACCTCTATCCAGGCGATCTAATTCCTTTCACACGAAGACCTCTATTCTTAATAATTGATAGCGACAGCAGCGATGCATTCAAGGCAGGTTTGTCAAAACTGTGTCTAACTCATTGAATGGTGTTGATCTATCCTTGAGTAAGACACAGATTTCAAAGTGTGTTTGGAATTCTACTTGTTGCCTAGAAACTGTGTAGTAATGCTTTTGCGAGAGAATGTCGAGATTCAACATTTTGTTGACTAGTGAGTAATGAGATGCAATTGCAGATACGAGAAAATTTTTGGATTATCAGAGCTTCTTTTGGATAAATATTAATCTGGCATAGTGTTCAAAACAAAACATGGTAAGCGTATGATGAGATAGTGTCAAGTTAGAGGATCCGTCATTCCATTTTCTGACCTTCTAAAGCTCCGTATTTTATGAAACTGTGGAGCGCTGAGTAAATCTAGCTTACTCTCATGTGCTCCCAATAGAATAAATGTAATACAAATCTAGGTTGGTTCGGTGGTAACATCTGTCATAGATAATCATTTTTCTCTGCTTTAATTGTTTCCAGGAATGGATTTGGCTCGCATAAATTACATTTTATTGATAAAATTGTACTGTGGAACGTGTTGGAACAGAGGAATGAATATCCAAAGAGAATCCTGTAGTTTTTCTGCAGGATTCAGTTTCTACTCACTAACCTGTATGCTTACCCAGAGAATTCTTGCCTGAGCTAGACAGTTCTAAAATTTCCAAATGCCTACATATCTTGAGACCTTTAGATGATTGTATTGTCTTCATTGTTCTGTTTTTGAGTCCTTACTATGCCTGATAGCATGTTGAGCTTCTGTATGTCTAAAATTATGTGTTTTATTATTGATCGCATTTGTTGAATTATTGAATTTGTGAGTTGTTGAAGAAGGGACAGTTTAACTTTTCCAAATCTATAATTGCTGCTGTTCCTACCTTATTGAGTACTACAATTTAAAAGCTACTCAAAATCAATCGCCTCTCTCACCAATCATTAATACAGGCGGATTGGCTTCTTTTTTTTTTCTAAACTATTTAGGTCGTTGGAAAATTACTGTTATCAATATTGTACTTCCCATATGACTATTGCAAGTTTAATTTTAGAAACTATCGTTGAGGAGAACTATTTCTTTGCTGAAATGTCACCTCTTTGCTCTTCAGGTTCTACATGGGGCAGAAAGAGGAGAAAAAAGTGCTTTATTTCTCTCTCCTCTGAGGCCATCATTCAAAAATCCAAGTACTGATGTGACACAGAACGGAAGTCAGTTCACCTTGTTCTTGGCTGCTCCCTTACAGGCTTTTTGCCAGATGGTTGGCCTCGTGTCATCTGATAAAGATTTGGTAAGTAGATAGTGATGCTAGTTGCTTTACCGAGTAGTTGTAATTCGGTCTAACTTTCACAGTATTGCTCTTCAGGATTGTTCTGATGAGGCTGATGGCATCATCTCAACTGCATTTGCAGAGTGGGAGGTAATCCTCTGTACATCGACTAGCCTAGATTTGGTTTGGGCTCAAGTTCTGTCCGACCCTTTTCTGAGACGGCTTATTCTCAGGCAAGCATTTTCTTTTTTAACCAATCTCTAGTAATTTCTTAGCTAGAAGTTGTCGCTGGAGCCTACTTCTTGGATATGAACGACATGCTTTCTTTCTTGTGTGCAGATTCATATTCTGCCGTGCTGCACTTGGTCTATTCTGCTTGCATGAACGTGGCAATGAGTATTTGCCTGTTTGTCTCCCAAAGCTTCCTGATACATTCTCACCAGACTCTGACACTGTGCAACCAGCTATCAGACGACTTGCAAAGCTTCTAAAAGTTGGAGACTCTTTTCGTTTTTGACATTCATGAGCTCCCTTTTCGATGTAAAGATTGCACCACAAAATTGGTAAAGAGATCCAGAAACTTACCAGTCAGCATTTAGATAAAGAAAGACAACTTGGTTACCAAAGTGCTGGCTGGAAGTACAAACGCATTCTTTTTAGGCGATCAATTTACTTAGTTTACATCAATATCTTCTCATTTCATGTGCAGAAATTTCGGGTTCTTTCTTCATTGTTTAGTCTTTTGATAGCGAGCATTTGGTTGGTGAGACTCTCCGCTGCTAGTAGAAGGGTTACTTGAGTTTTTGTGTTCCTTTTTGTTTTTTGTTTCTACAGGAATTAGTCTTAATTTGTTCATATTGTACCCTGTATCATAGAAGCTGGCAGTTGAATTCTTTAATCATTAGTTGAGCAATTTCTCTTTCAAAATTCTGTATTACAAGAAGCTGACAGTTTTTGCCATGCTTTTGCTTGTAGTACAGATGCATTATCTTTCACTTCAATGATGCAGGCTCTAATTTACTCTATCGTTATATTAATGTAACAACAACATATCCCGTAGAGTCCTACAAGTGAGAGTATGAAGAGGGTAAAAATATACTCCGATATTATCACCATCTCATAGAGATAAAAAGGTTGTTTTTGAAAAACTCTCTTGTTATATTAATGATGACCAAAAAAATAAGTTGACGTACAAAGCTTATTTATTATAGTGGTTTGTGATTATCATTTAAATAATTCTTACATTGTCAGTGTTACCTTCACCATTTCGACCGAGATGAGGAACAAGACATTTTGACATTTGTGCTCTCCTGAATTATCACTCGGGGCTCTATTTGGAAGCCTCGTGAATAATTTCATTACCTTTCGGAGCAAGATCACATCCTTCATTATGAGCTTTTTGACGTTCTGGATTCAATGAAATCGTTAGCTTTACATGTTTTGTGTCTAAACTATTGAATGTTGTTATTAATGAATGATAAATTCCTCTTAGATTAAAATTCACAATCAAATATGTGGTAAAATGTTTAAGATAACTTGTTAAGAATGAGTGAGTGATGAAAAGGAGTTTTAAAATAAGTGTAAATGATACAATGAATTTATGAGATGAGTAATTGATGAAGCAAAATACAAAATGAGTGTACGTGATACAATGAATTCATGAGGCGAGTGAGTGATGAAAAGGAGTCTTAAATGAGTATACGTTATATAATAAATTCATGATGGTTTGGAACGATTTAGTGAACACTCACTAATTTAGATATGTAATTCTCAAAACTATAATAGTTTAGATTGACTTTAATCTATTCGCTCAAAACAAATTCTATGTGTACAACTACTTAAAAACTCTTTAAGCGCATTTTTAAAAACATGATATTCTCATAACATATCATCTTTCCATACTAAATAGTATTCTAATGGGAGAGAAAAACTTTCGGATCATTTTTCTAATCAGATAATCCTATTTTCTTATTCAGTGGAGTAAACCACCCTAAAGCAAAATATATGACATATTACAGCGATTTTAATCTATTCACTCAAAACAAATTTCACACGTACAATTATGTAAAATTTTTTAAAAAATGATATTCTCATAATATATCATCCATCAATCTCGGATGGAGCCAAAGATTGACTATTTTTTGGCCTTGGAGTATGATGGAATAAAGCAAA
>JAOTQR010000007.1:3826919-3839329 GCA_025774065.1 Solanum ossicruentum | reverse complement strand
GCAACTTTCGACGCTCCTCATGGGTCATCTGGAAACAGCCGCTTTATGTTTTTAAACATAAGGGTTAGGCTGCGTACTTCCGACCCCCCTCACCTCGCAATGAGCGGGAGCCTTTTGAGACACTGGGGTATGTTGTTGTTGATATTCTCATAATATATCACATTCTCATATTAAATAGTTCTAAAAGCTTTCGAACCATCTTTTCTGAGCAAATAATCCTATTCTCTTAATACCACACCACTCAACAAATTTTCAACCAATAAGAATCAAGTATTGACTCCTCTCAATCCACTACAAACCACTAACTTACCATCCCAACCGTCCATCTTTCCCCCCTCCTTAAATCTTACCCGTCCAATCAGTTTGGAGAAAACACAACTAGCACCTTTAATAACCGTCGATACCTAATAAGAAAACACAAGAATAAACAAATCTCAACCGTCCAATTTTATTCATACAAAATATATATATAGATATTAACCTGTAAATCTTTAAAATTTTTGCATTTGCTAAGCTAACAAAGAATAAGAAGAAAAGAAGGTAATTCGCTTTTCTTTTTTTTTTTTGGAAAAAAATTATTTTTTTGTTATTTTTTTGAATTGTTCTTGGTATTTGAAGTAGGATTATATTGGTGTATTTTTGATCTGTTTAAGTTTCTAGGGTTTGGGTTTCTGGTTATGTCTCGAATGCTGCGTGTGTTGTTTACTCTGTGTTTAAACATAGGATTTTGGTTAAATGTTGGATCGTTTGAGTATTTCGTACGAATTTGCTCGTCAATTTTGGAATGTGTTTGAATTTAAATGTAAGAGTATTTGGGGTTTTTCTAATTTCTAATTATAATTGGGCTTTTGTAGTTAATTCCGTTGATTAAGGAAGATTTGGTCATGTTTGTTCTCGAATTGTTTTGAATTTGGCTGTAAATTTAGTAATTTGTGTGAAATTATACATTAGATCCTACTAGTGAGGTAGAATTAGAAAGTGTTCTATGTTTTTTTGATTCAATTTAAGTTTGTGGAGGGAAAAATTGGATCTTTTTTGATGGGTAAGGTCTTATGGTTTTGATTGTTACTGCAAATTGATTCTTTTCTTTGTCTGTGTTGTAATTTTGAAATTATTGGTTGTGGTTTTCAGATGGCTCGTACCAAGCAAACTGCTCGTAAGTCCACTGGAGGAAAGGCCCCTAGGAAGCAACTTGCTACCAAGGTTTCTCTTTTTACTTAGTTTTCCTGTATGATGTTTGTTGCGATTGATATCTAACAATGTGTGTTGTTTGAATTAGGCTGCTCGTAAGTCTGCTCCTACTACAGGTGGAGTGAAGAAGCCTCACAGATACCGCCCTGGTACTGTTGCTCTTCGGTATGTATTGGTTGATTCTATAATGCCATGGTTTTGGCCTTCATTCGATTGTTTAGTTACCTATTATAATTTTTGATGTTATGCAGTGAAATCCGCAAGTACCAGAAGAGTACTGAGCTCTTGATCAGGAAGCTTCCCTTCCAGAGGCTTGTTCGTGAAATCGCCCAGGACTTCAAGGTACATTATGCTGTTTATCGTGCGTCATTGATACATTTGTGTATATGTTTGTATGGCGACTAATTGGTTCTCTGTGATCTGTTTGGTTTCAGACTGATCTACGTTTCCAGAGTCATGCTGTGTTGGCTCTCCAAGAGGCTGCTGAGGCCTACTTGGTTGGTCTGTTTGAGGACACCAATCTTTGTGCCATTCATGCCAAGCGTGTGACCATTATGCCCAAGGACATTCAGCTTGCTAGGCGTATTAGGGGCGAGCGTGCTTAAGTTGATCAACCATGGCAGTTCTATTGTTGCTTTTTTAATTTTTTAGATTTTTCTTTTTGTGGAGACTTAAAAGTTGGTAATGAAGTCTAGTAGTGTAGGGATAATGCCCTTTGTTGATGATTAATTTTGTAAGGTGGGGATGGCGGTGTGCTGTAATTGTTGGTTCTGTTTTGGGGGTGAAAAGTCCAGTAGTCTTTGTTTGAATCTATTGATGTTTGTTGTCAACACCTCTGGTGTTGAACAATGTTTCAGAATTTGCATCTAATGTAGTTCCAACTATTCTGCTAATTAACTGTGGCTTGTTGGCCTCTCTATCTAGCGGTAAAGTTTTCGGACATTGTCGGATCTCACTCGTATGTTGTAACTGTGGCCCATTGGATTGAATGGCTGGTGTTATATCTACAAGGAATACCAGCAGTGCGATGCCTTTATGCTTGTCGTTGGATGGTTGGTGTAATTGTATTTATCATTACTTAGTCAAAGCTTTTTCTATCAATCTTGAATGGAGTCAAAAAATTATTATTTTTTAATTTTGGAGTATGATGAAATAAAATGAAATGACTTTTTAAACTGTTTGTGTTTCTTTCAATTGTGAAATAGTGATTATTCAATTACGTTCATCATGAAACAGTCGTATGTATCATTGGGTATTGTTATATTACTTAGTCAAAGCTAAAACTGTTTGTGTTGTGATTTATGAAGTTGCACTTGGTATTGAAACAAGAACTAGTGTTTACTCAATTAGTGAGCGTACGTGAAAGGTGAAGATGAGTATTAAAATTGCATCGACACGAAGAAGAGTATTAAAATGAGTGTAGGTGATACAATGAATGAATTATAATAATAGATTAGAGTGATTTAACCTATTCGAATTTCACGCATACAATCTCTTTAACCGACAAGAGAAAAAACTTGCGCGCCATCTTTTCTTGTTTAGTGGAGTTAAATCTCCCAAACAATATATAACTGTCCTAATACCACACCACCCAACAAAATTTCAACCAATAAGAATCAAGTATTGAGTTTTATCAATCCACTACAAACTATTAACTTACCATCCCAACCGTCAATCTCCACAAATCATACCCATCCAATCAATTTGGAGAAAGCACAATTAGCTATTAAGAAACACACGGAAATAGACAAATCTCAACCCTCCAATTTTATCCATACATAAAATATATATAGCTATTAACCTCTAATTCTTCCAACCTTTAGCATTTGCTCTTCATCAACCAGAACAAACAAGAAGAGGTAATTCGCTTTAGGGTTTCTGATTTTATCTCGAATTCTGAGTTTGGGGTTTATCCTTTTTGTTATTGGAGTCTGGGATTTGATTAGAAGTTGGATCTTTTGGATATCTGATCATCTCTCGTTTCCAATTTAGCTGTATATTTAGTCATTTATACGTTAGATAGAATGTATGCAGATCTTGCCATAAGTGAGGTGATTGATTCTTTTGGGTATGTACATATGCTTTGGTGATTTCTTCGGTTACTTAGAATTTAGCTGTAAATTTAGGGTTTGTTCTTAATTTAGTGAACTTTGTGGTGTGGTTGATTTTTAGATGTATGTGCTATAGAATCCATTTAGGGAATGTAAGAGAAATATAAGTGTGAAATAGTATGTTAGCTCTTCTACTTGAAATATCCTTCAATTATGGTAGAAATCTGATTTTTTTGTACCATTATGTTAGCTCCACATGATAGTTGTGCTCATGTCAAGCAAGCCATCGAGTGCTGGAAATTAGCCCTTGGGAGATGAGGTTTATTGGTAGTGATATTTGAGTCTTCCTTTGTTTTTGGGTTTGAAAGAATTTGGTACAATTTAAGTTTGTGGAGAAAAATTGGATTTTTTCCTTAGTTTTTCAGTCAGAAAGACTTTGATAGAATTTAAGTTTGTGGAGAAAAGCTGGATTTTTTTGGTTCAGGTTGTTACTGCAAAATTGATTCATTTCTTTGTCTATGTTGTAATTGTGAAATCATTGGTTGTGGTTTTCAGATGGCTCGTACCAAGCAAACTGCTCGTAAGTCAACTGGAGGAAAAGCCCCTAGGAAGCAACTTGCTACCAAGGTTTGTCTTTTTACTTAGTTGTCCTTGTTTGAAATTGTATGGTCATGTGTTGCGATTGATTATCTAACAATGTGTGTTATTTTGAACTAGGCTGCTCGTAAGTCTGCTCCTACTACAGGAGGAGTGAAGAAGCCTCACAGATACCGCCCTGGTACTGTTGCTCTTCGGTAAGTATTGGTTGGTCTAGTTGTTTGGATGAAGATGCCAGTTCTATTATCTATAACTGTCATGGTTTTGGGTTTCATCAATTGTTTTGTTACCTTTTATAATTTCTGATATTATGCAGTGAAATCCGCAAGTACCAGAAGAGTACTGAGCTCTTGATTAGGAAACTTCCCTTCCAGAGGCTTGTTCGTGAAATTGCCCAGGACTTCAAGGTAAATTACGTCATTCATACATTGGTGTATATGTTTCTATGGTGACTGATTGGTTTTCTGTGATTTGTTTGTTTGGTTTCAGACTGATCTGCGTTTCCAGAGTCATGCTGTGTTGGCTCTTCAAGAGGCTGCTGAGGCCTACTTGGTTGGTCTGTTTGAGGACACCAATCTTTGTGCCATTCACGCCAAGCGTGTTACCATTATGCCCAAAGACATTCAACTTGCTAGGCGTATCAGGGGCGAGCGTGCTTAAGTTGATCAACCGTGGCAGTTCCATTGTTGCTTTTTTAGTTTTTTTCTTTTGTGAAGACTTAAAAGTTGTCGAGAAATCTAATACTCTAGTAGGGATTATGTCCAATGATGATGCTTAGTTTTGTAATGTGGGATTGGTGGTGTGCTGTATTTGTTTGTTCTGTTTTGGGGTTGGAAATTCAGTAGTATCTGTTTGAATCTCTCTTGATGTTGACACACTTCTGGTGTTGAACATATGAGCAACATGGATTGATAATATTGTGATGCTCAAGATACTGAATGGTTGTTTGACGAGATGCCCTCATTTTACGCTCACGTTTTGAATCCAGCTCAGCACCGCTTTAATGGGCAAACCATCCCCAACCCTAGGAACATACTTATTGCTCCAAGTGGCGAAGAGTTAACATTGAGGTGTCAAAGTGAGCTCTTGGTGAATATCAACTTGTTATTCCTAAAGTAATTTTTATTCGAGTGATGGCCCTTACTCTTGGCATTCTTAGATCACTAAGGTTGACTTTTAGCCCTGCTCGATGGATGAGCCTTGTAGTCAAGCTCTCTTCTGCCTTTGCATTCGAGGGTCAAGCTCTGTTCGATTTGAGGAAACCATTGTGTGCCTTCATTACCTCTACGCCCTATAGAAATTGTGTGCATTACCTCTGCGCTCCATAGAAATTGTCTGCTTCAGATTGTTCCTTGGTTTGTAGGCTCGGAAATAAATAGGGGTGTGACGTGTGTAACTTTTACTTGCGTGGATGAACGTAGCGTCTTAGCATTGGACGGAAAAAATATGTTAGCGAGATTGTTCTACATGCGCTAAGTTAGCGAAGATGTAGTATCTACTTGTTCAGAAATTAACAAGTTAGAGTGTATATTTGTGCAACTTGAAAGTTTGAGTTTTAACTTATAATTTTACGCTAGGTTTAGGTTCAAATTTAGATATTAGGGATTGTCAATTTGAGATAAACAAATCTCCACCGTCAATTTTGTCCATTCAAACAACATAACCTGAGAATCTATTGACTTTTCGGATTCAATTGGAAAGAGACACAGAAGAAGAAGAAAGAAGCCAATAAACCAGTTGGGGATGTGGCGTCAAGGTCAGAATCTTATGCGGCGAGCATGGCTATCAAACCATAGCTGCGGAATCAGACAAATCATTACTGGTTCAGCATCATCATCGAGCCCAAGCGTGTCGATATGGAGGCGCAAGAAAGAAATGGGTAAAGAAGGTTTAGTTGTCGCCAAGGAGCTTAAGCGTTTGCAGTCCAACTCCGTTAGGTTAGATCGGTTTATGAAGTCCCATGTTTCTCGTCTACTCAAATCTGACCTCGTTGCTGTTCTTGCTGAGTTCCAAAGACAAGATCTCACTTACCTCTCCATGAGGGTAATTATTTACTCCCTTTGTTGCTATCAAAATAGTTTATTGTAGAACATAGAAAGGAAACTGAAGGAAAGAAGCAGGAAGATAATCATATTACTACTTATAATTCCCAAGAACACAATTTAGTTTTTGCACTTCTTGTGGGTTTTAACTTAGGTTCATTAAGAAGTTAATCTAGAATTTCTGGAATGTGGGTGCATTAGTAATTGCGAGAGGTTGGATTTAGGGGTCATAAGCAGGGTCTGAGCTATACCAAAGAAGTATTGGGAGAGTCAATTAGACAAGATATGACGAAAGTTGATAAAAAGGAGTGGAAGTTGTGAATTAGAGTAGTAGGCTAATAGATCAGTAGAATTTGATTGATGTCTGGTTTGGGGTATAGTAGGGTAGTAGTTTAGTGTTGTCTTTATATCCTGTGTTGCCATTATCCATCTTATATATGTTAAATTTTATTGTACGTATATACTATCATGTGCTTTTTGTTATTAGTGGTTCTTTCTTTTTCTTTTCCTTTTTTCTCCTTATTTAGTTTATTCTGCTTATTTAGTTTATTCTGCTTATGATTTTTTTAGACGACGTTCCCATGAAAAAATCACTCTACATTTGTAAGGTAGTGGTAAGGTCTGCGTATATTTTACCCTTCTCAGAGCCCACCTGTGGGATTCCACTGGGTATTATGTTGTTGTTTGGGTGCACCAGTAAATTTCTAACTAAATAGCTGAACTTTCAACCAAGTTTACCATTTAGTGATCTTGTAGCATGGTTGCCAATAGTTATACTAATTTTAGAAAATATATACATAAACTATCTAGTTTTATGGATAGACCATGGGTTCGTGTGCCCCAACTTTTGCCTATAAGTTGGACACTAGGTTTATTGCATATTGGGGTAAAAGTTTAAATCTGGTTTTGTTTAGAAGTAACTGTTGTAGTGTCTATTTATTGCTGTACTATCATATACTCCTTTGGCAAAATCTAACATTACGATGTTGAACACGTATGTTCCTGCGTGAAACATGATCAACTTTGATTGTTGATTCATCTTAATCAATAGAGATGTGATGTTCAACTTCTTATATTTACTTCCCGTTGTTCACTTTGTGGTAATTCTATAGTAGAGAGAGGTATGTTTGCCTAGTGCTAAACTCGTCCCTTGGCTTATTTGGAGATGGAAGTTATCCACTTTCATTAATATGCTTATGGTGCTGACTTTTACTCTTAATTTTTGCAGTTGTATGAGGCTGTGCGCAAAGAAATATGGTATCGGCCAGACATGTTCTTTTACAGGGATATGCTTTTCATGCTTGCAAGAAACAAAAAGGTAGATGAAACAAAGAAGGTATGGGAAGATTTGAAGAAAGAAGGGGTGCTTTTCGATCAACATACATTTGGCGATCTTGTTAGGGCTTTTCTAGATGGTGGCTTACCTTCGGAAGCAATGCACATTTATGATGAAATGAGGCGCTCTCCTGATCCTCCTATGTCTTTACCTTATCGTGTTATATTGAAGGGGCTACTTCCTTACCCCGATTTGAGGGAAAAAGTGAAGGATGACTTTCTGGAACTGTTCCCAGATACTGTAGTTTATGATCCACCCGAAGATCTATTTGACGAGGAAGAATGGAGAAAGGAGAGTGATGATGATTAGAGTATGCTGTTTGCTCAAATTTTCTCGATGGCATTTAAATTGTCCTCTGGTCAAGAAGTACTGAGTTCTTGATCAGGAAGCTTCCTTCCAGAGGCTTGTGAGTTTAATTGTTCAGGACTTCAAGGTAAATTTTGTGCTATTTATCTTGGCGATTGCGTCATTGATACATTGGTGTATATGTTTCTATGATTTATTTGGTGAATAATTTGGTTCTCTGCGATTTGTTTGGTTTCAGACTGATCTGCATTTCCAGAGTCATGCTGTGTTGGCTCTCCAAGCGGCTGCTGAGGCGTACTTGGTTGGTCTGTTTGAGGACACCAATCTTTGTGCCAGTCATGCCAAGCATGTAACCACTATGCCCAAGGACACTCAGCTTGCTAGGTGTATCAGGGGCAGCGAGCGTGCTTAAGTTGATCAAATGTGACAGTTCCATTGTTGCTTTTTTAGATTTTTTTCTTTTGTGAAGACTTGAAAGTTGGTAAACAGATCTATAATACTCTTGTAGGGATAATGTCCTATGATGTTACTTAATTTTGTAATGTGGGATTGGAGGTGTGCAGCAAGGTCTACGTACATTCTAACCTCCCCAGACCCACTTGTGGGATTCAACTGATATGTTTTTGTTGTTTTGTTTGGGGTGAAAAGTTATTAGTATTTGTTTGAATACTCAAGCGGATTCTCTATAAGCAAAATCAATGCACACAATATTGCCATGGTACATTCTTTCGAGCATCACAAACAACCACCAATAGTATATATATAGTCTATCTTATTCTATGCCAAAAACTTCATGTGTCTAGAAATCAAGAAATGACCCTGTTTGTTTCATTTCAACCTTTATTCACATCTTTAATGTTTGTTCGCCATTTTCCGAGCTCCAAACTCAAAACTTTCTTCATTTTGAACCTCCCTTGCTTACGTTATTCTTCCCGCCACACCAGGAAAGCCCCTAAATCACCTGAACTTGTCTACGCAAGCAACATCAGGATCAAAGAATTGGGACTACAAGGCAAACTTCAATCTGCCCGGAAGGTGTTTGATGAAATGTCGCAGAGAGATGTGGTTTCTTGGAATTCAATGATTACGGCCTATTGGCAAAATGGGTATCTCAATGAGTCAAAAAAACTCTTTGTATCAATGCCAGAGAGGACTGTAGTTACTTGGAATTCAATGATTGCCGGCTGTGTGGAAAATGATTGCATTGATAGTGCTGCTATGTATTTCAGAACTATGCCTGAGCGGAATATTGGGTCCTGGAACGCGATGATTTCAGGTTATGTTAAGTATGGTATGATGGAGGAAGCAGCGAGGTTGTTTAACAAGATGCGAAAGAAGAATGTCATTTCTTATACTGCAATGATTGATGGGTATATGAAGAAAGGTGAGATTGACAAGGCAAGGTCACTATTTGATCATATGCCGCGTAAGAATGAGGTTTCATGGACTGTGATGATTAGTGGGTATGTAGAGAACGAGTGCTTCGATGAGGCAAAGGATCTGTTTCAAAAGATGCCGGATAAGAATGAGAATGTCGTTGCAATGACAACGATGGTTGTTGGGTACTGCAAGGAGGGAAGGGTGGACGAAGGAAGGATTTTGTTTGACAGAATACCGTTTAAAGATAGTGTTGCTTATAATGCCATGATTTCAGGTATGCACAAAGTGTGTCCTCGAAAGTTGGAGTACTTACTTGCTAGCTGAGGTCAAGCTTGAGTGTCTGTTTATGTATTACGCATATTGTATATGTGATGACGACTTATTGTAATGTGCTTATCAGGTTTGAATCCACTATATCCCCTGTATTGATTCAGTTGTTGTCTTACAGGTTATTCACAAAACGGATGCAGCGAAGAGGCACTCAAGTTACTGGTAGAAATGCTTAGGATGTCTCTTCGACCAGATGAATCTTCATGTGCTTTGGTTCTTTCTGCGTGTGCTGCTCTTGCATCTCCGGTAGCTGGTAGACAAACTCATGCCGTTGTGATTAAACATGGGGCAGACTCCAACATCTCCACGTGTAATACTCTGATTACGATGTACAGCAAATGTGGCAGCATTTTTGAGTGTGAACTGGCTTTTGAACTAATCGCGAGTCCAGATTTAGTTTCGTGGAACACTATCATAGCTGCCTCTGCACAGCACGGGTTGTACGAGAAAGCAGTTGCATTTCTGGAGCGAATGGTTCTCAGAGGATGTGAACCAGACGGTATAACATTCCTCAGCTTATTATCTGCTTGTGCCCACGCAGGGTTGGTTAGTCAGAGCATATATTTGTTTGATTCAATGATGAAAAACTACAGAATTACTCCGAGACCTGAGCATTACGCTTGTTTGATTGATATACTTGGCCGAGCAGATCATCTGGACAAGGCTTACGATATCATCCAACTATCGCCTTTTCAAGGTGATTTAGCCGCATGGGGTGCCCTTCTTGCTGGCTGTCGTGCTCATTCCAACGTAGAACTGGGGCAGCTTGCTGCTAAGAGAGTCATGGAATTAGGCCGAGATAGTTCAGGGCCTTACGTTATGTTATCTAACATATACGCTGAAGCAGGCATGTGGAGCGAGGTGACGAGAGTGAGAGGCTTGATGAAAGAACATGGGATCAGAAAACAACCAGCGTATAGTTGGACAGAGATCGAAAACAAGGTGCATTATTTTCTTGGAGGGGATATATCTCATCCAAGAATTCGCGAAATTCGTAGAACACTCAAGCAGATGAACTTGCAGGAAAAAGTTTTGGATTTCAGTGACTTTTACTTCCTGGATGAACTGAAATGTACATGTTAATTAGTATGTTATGTCCTGTAAACTTATTAGATTTGGCTGTTTCCCTTTAATTTCAACTTTCATTGTAGTCCCCGACAAGTCAAGAGTATTACTGCTAGCAGCTTGAATCTCGTTAAAAAGAGCGAGATATTTACGTCTCAGCCTTAATAAATTTTATTCAATTTTATCATTTTATTTTTCAACTGTAATTTATTGTATTTGTGACATATGACACCACCAGTCCCAAAGGAACTTCTTTTCATAATCCTTTCAAGAATCAAGTTCTACTTTTATAAGGATTAAGGAACATAGATTCAAAACTATAACTCACGCAGCATTTGTATACATTTTGTATAATTTGCTATGCAATTCGCAGTTTTTATATAGCGTTTGTATATTTTGTTATACAATTCATAGTATTTTTATATTTCGTTATACAATTTGATTAGAGCACAATTTTTGTATATTCACACACAACGTTTGTATAGATTGAACGAATTATTATGATTTGATATTTGCCGCAAGTCATAATTAATTCATTTCTCGAAACGTTTATACTATTTTCTGACTTTTCTTTTCTAAATATAAAATTTCAATTATGTAGGTAATATAACGCCAATTGTATTGTCAAAGCTCATAAAATTTATTAATTTCAATACTTTATATTATAATTCATTTAATTTGAAAAGTATTAAACTATTAATTAATTGAAACAAATTCCAACGTCATGTTTGCCGGCCCCTAGACAAAGTCAGACTCTCAATTAATTTCTAAGCATTCTCCATGTCTCTAACTCAAAATTTCAAATTTTTAATTAATTATACAAAAATTTCAAATTTATAATTTAATTACACAAAAACTTAAAAAAATTGTTCTAGATATAGATGTCTAAATTTATAAGCTTATAAAGTACTCCCCATTTCAAATTATTTATTGTGTTGTACTTCCTTCGTTCCATTTTGATTGTAATAATTTTTGCTTTTAGAATTAAAAATATATAAATTTTAATTAATATTTTAAAATATATTTTTTATCAGATTAATATAAAAAAGATTGCAATAAAAAATATTCTTTGTATAGTGTTTGAATATCTAAATTTTTAATTTAGAATATCAAATTAATTTAATCTAATTTAACTTTGAAAATAGTCAATCTGACTTCTAAAAACACAATATAACAACTAAAATGAGACAGAGAAATGCGCTCATTTAAAAGATTAGTAATATAGAGGGTTTATCGACTATCTATTCACATTTATTTCTTAAGATATAGTATAATATTTCTTCATTATATATTTACAATATTATGGTGTTTGTATATAGTGTTTAGGAATAATTACTACAAAGGAAAAAATGACCTCAGTATTTGCAGATGAAACGTAAATACTTGGAAACTTCATATAATTAATTAATTAATTAATTATAACTAATTTTGGGTGGATGTTGTGTTAATTAATTAACTCATTAATTTCAAAAGTTGACCTTAACAAAGGGCAATTTAGTCAATTCACACTGATTTCTTACCATCTATCTTCTATTCATATGGGAGCTAATCATCTTCGCGTCATCGTTTTTTCTTTTGAAGGTCTTATCTATTATCAGCGCACGATTATGAAGAAAATCATAAGCCGATTGGGAAAGCTTTATTATACAAATATTCTTGTTTATATTTTCTTTTTTAAGTTACTTCATTAGAATAAGAAACGAAGCATGTTGTTACTTGAGACATACATAATGACTTCTTTTATTTTTCTTTCGAGATTTACCCTCAATGATGTGACAAATCGAGGTACTCAATATTTGAGCTAATAAAAGGTAATAAATATATCGTATAATTAATTGAGATATGCATAAATTAACTCTAAACACTATGGTCATAACAAAAATAACGTCCATAGTAATTAATATTAATATAAATTCTTGAAAATTGATGTGAAGAATAAGTTACTAGTACTCAGAATAGAACATGAAAAAGAAACATTTTCTTGATTTTTTAAAAATGCAAATCTATTTTTAAAAAGTTTTCAATTTATAGCTATAGTTAGAGTTTTGCGGCTATTTTTTCTCTCCTCTCTTTCTCTTTTCTCTATGCAATTTTTTGTCATATATATACAAA
>JAOTQR010000007.1:3789094-3824520 GCA_025774065.1 Solanum ossicruentum | reverse complement strand
GACAGATATATATATACAATTCGTCTCTCTTCACTCTCTGGTCTTTCTCGCTCGCCTCTCTCCTCCCTCCTCCCTCTCCCAATCTCACTTGCCAGATAAACAAATATATATGTATATTAGTTACACATATACAATTATTTGATCGATGTACACATACAATTTGACAAATATACACGTACAATTTATCTCTCTCCTCCCTCTCTCGATCGCCTCTCTCCTACCCTCTAGATCACTTAACTGAAGTTACGCTGTGTAATTATGCTATTTAACCACATTACATTTCAAGCCTAGTATATTTATATAAATTTTCCTTTTTTAAAATAATGGACGTGTAAAAATGAACCGATCATTAAACTTTAAAAAAAAAGAGTTGACCTTAATCAAGGGTAATTTAGTCAATTCACATAGATCCCCTACCATGCGTGCAATAATCTTCTAATTCTTCTTTTTTGCGTTACATTATTTTTACCAAACAAAACCCCCGCCAACTTCGGACTTTTTCATAAACCACAAACCTTCAAAACAACCTATTTTTCTCAAAAAAAAGATTGAATTTTTCTCATTTTTTGTGCTGATTTTTCAAGAGAAAAAAAGAGATTCAAACACGTAACCAAGGAAAAGAAATGTTACGTTCAAAATCAAGGTACACCCATTTTAATATTTGTTTTTTTTCCTTGATATTATCATTATATAAATGTAGTTTTTTTTATTTGGGGTGTCGATATTTTCTGAATTGTTGTGTGTATATAATTCATATATGAAGTAGAGAGATTTTCTCGGATTTGTTTGTTAAGGTTTTTCCATTTCATGGGTTTCTGTGTTCTTGATTTTTTTTAAAAAAAATTTGCATGAGATTTAATTAAAGTTTGAATCTTTTTGATGTTTTTGAGGGATTTGTAGATCTGGGTCCATTGATTTTGGACAAAAAAGCCATTCTTCAAGATTTTCAAGAACATTTTCTGCATCAAAGCTTTGTAGAGGTGATGCTTTGGGTTGTCAAATTGATTCAAACGCTGTCGTTTCTCTTGATAGAAAAAAGCCTTCCAAGGTTGAGAATTTGATTGAGGTATTTATTAATTTTTTGTGATTTTTATTTGATTTTGAGCTTACAATCTTCCGAAAATAATCTCTCTATCTAGTCGTAAGTCGTAAGGTCTGCCTGCGGATTTTCTCACCCTCTCAACCTCACTTATGGGATTTTCTCAATTGGGTTTTGGGTAAAACGATTCGACGACAACAACATATGCGGCGGAATCCACAAGTGGGTGTAAAATGTACTTGGACCTTACCACTAACTCATAGAGACATGTTTTCGGAAAACGCTCGTCTCAAAAGATTAAATTTTTATTTTTTAAATTTTTTTGTGGTGTTTGTAGGATCAAGTGAATCATAGAGTTTTGGTTATGAAAGAGCAAATGGGACATGTTGAAGAGGAGTTAAGGGAGACAAAAGAGCAATTAAATTTTGTTGAAGGTGAAAAAAATAGAGCCATTCTTGAAATTAGAGAAATGAAAAAGTTAGCTAATGAAGGATTATCACCTAAAAAGGCAGGGGAACTAATTGCAGAACTTAAAGTTTTGAGGGAATTTCAATCTAAAACTCAAGAAGATATGAAGATTAAGGATAAGTGTATCGAGTCGTTGAAGAAGGAACTCGAAAAGGTGAAGGTATATGAGGCTAAGTTAGCTGAAAAAGATGTTGTGTTAGGAGGATTGAGAGAGGAGATTGTTCGTGTTAAAGCGTCTGAAGTTAAAGCAACGGAACAATTGGTTGCGTTTAAGGAAAAGGTGAAAGAATTGGAAGTTGAATTGGAGAATAGGAAGTTGTCTGAGTCGAAGATGTATGATTCGTTTGAGTCACAGACGAAGGAGTTTGAACGTGCTAAGGTTGAACTTGAAGAAGCTAAGGGTGAGATGGGTTCTCTTCGTGAGAAGGTTGAGTCGTTAGAGGCTGCTGCTGGTTCATCGAAGAAAAGTAATAGTGGGCGTTTGAACGGTTATAGCAATGGGGAGATTGCGAATTCTGTGAAGAAGGAACTTGAAAGACTTGACTCTGAACTTGCATTAGGAAAGGAGGATGTGGCTAATGCACAAGAGAGGGAGAAAATTGCATTGTCGAAGGTTAAGAGCTTGAATGATGAGATAAGCTCGCTTAAAAATGAAGTTAAGCTTGCTAGTGAAGCAGAGGAGAAAAGCAGAAAGGCGATGGATGATTTAGCGTTAGCGTTGAAGGAAGTTGCTACTGAAGCCTCCGAGGCTAAGGAGAAACTTGGTGCTTCTCGATTAGAGTTGGAACAAGTGAAAGAGGAGGCGGGGAAATTGAAAGAGATGATCAGGAACACCGAGGCTAAGTATCAAAAGCTCTTGGATGAGGCGAAAAAGGAAGCAGACCTATGCAGAAACACAGCGGAGAGATTGAGATTAGAGACCGAGGAGTCACTTTTAGCCTGGAACGAGAAAGAAATGGGGTTCATCACTTGTATAAAAAGAGCTGATGAGGAAAGAAGTTTGGCTCAACGTGAGTCAGAAAGGCTTGCGGAGTCTCTTAGAGCAGCCGAGGATAAGGCTAAAGCAGCCATGGATGAAAAGTACAAAATGAGGGACATATTGAAACAGGCTGTAAATGAAGCCAATGCCGCGAAAGCTGCAGCTGGCATAGCTAGAGATGAAAATTCTCAACTCAAAGATCGCCTGTCCGAGAAAGAAGAAGCCTTGCATTTTATCACAAAAGAAAACGAACGCCTTAAGAATAACGATGACAATGTCAAGGTGGTCGAGGAACATGAAGATGATCATAGAGTCATGAAAATTTTCAAGGCTAATCTTACAGAGCTGAAACTTGAAAAAACTGAGGACGACACACTTAAGGGGTCGATATTTGATCCAACTTCAGTCACGCCAAAGTCAGAGCCTCGGACACCACATTCCTTAGCTCATTGTCGGAGAGCATCTTCACCCGCCTTAGGAGACGAGGTAGGAACACCAAATGCAAATCTTTATGACGAATCAGATAGCGATAGAAATCTTAGTAGTAGAAGAAAAGCTTTGTTTCGAAAAGTTGGTGACCTCATAATGAGGAAAAGTTTCCATGTTTAAGAGAGAACCAGTTTAAACCTTTTGTAATATATATATGTATACAGCTTGAATAGTACATTATTGAACATGTGTTTTCATTTATACAAGAAATTGCATCATTCGCTTGTTTGTTTATCCTATCATATTAGCTATAGTTTGGGCATAAATTTTTGACGTTGAAACAGTCTCTCTATCTCTATGAGGTAGTGGTAAGGTCTGCTTACATTTTACCTTCCCTAGTGGAATTCCAGTGGATATGTTGTAAAAATTGTGATGTATGGAACTTGAAGTTGTGTTTTGACATGTATTTTACTTGAAAAAGTTTGAAATTTTGTAAGTGAAGCCAAATTTCACCCAAAACTAGTCTCAACTTATCTGATCAAATTTCAATATACAAAATAGATATTTATAGATAAATTTTTGAAATCTGATCCAAAACTTATGGCGAAACGATAGCTTAGAATTGATGGATCAAATCCTATATCTTCATTGAAGTTCTAGAATGAATGTGATTGTAATTCCAATATATGTACAAAGTCTCTGCTTTTATTCATTTGAGTTGATTAAATTATTTACAGAATTTTAAAATTGTACGATATTGAAGGGTGTTGTGCAATGATTGCAATCTCTCTATTCTTAACTAGAGTTCTCATTAGAGTTCTATAGCACCTTTTCAATAGGGTTTGAGCCTTGGGACTTTCAAGATTGAGTGCCTCACTCCCTAAGTGATATACTTTCTGGTACGAATTCAAATTAACCTGCGCTAGTAAATTTCACATGCTAAGTGGTTAATTTTTTTATTTTGTTGATTTTAAGAAATATGAAATATTAGAATTTTAAAGCATCAAACATCTTATTTTTAAGATACTACGGGGACAGTGTTGGTAAATATACCGAGGGAATCTGGTGCAATAATTGTAATCTCTCTATATTCGAAGACCAAGAATGGAGTAACTTTCGATAGGGCAGCATAGTATGTCTTTTGATAAGGAGTGGTTTGCTCCCTCAATGGTACTTGTGAATTAAAATTAGTCGGATCGATGAATTTTAAATACTGAATGATCTTAGTGTCTAAACTTTTCAGGATAAAACACCACAAAAGTCCGAAGCCCGAAGGGCAAGGTTTTTGAAATTAAAACTTTTAAATCGACCATTGTAATTTGAACAAAACCAAAATGGACAGATCGCCCAAACCTGAACAATTTGTTCCAACTGTGGACCCTTCTATTTTGCATTAATTATGCTAATCGTTCAAGTTTAAATGATAAATTGAGATAGATAAAGCAATATTCAAGAATGACAAAGAACAAGTGAGGCCAGCTAAATGATGTGTATCCAAAATTTTGATTTTGAAGCTTACGGGTTTTTAATAATTTTAAATTATTTTTCTTTTTCAAAAAAGTCGTTTGTTTTATAGAAAAATAATAACATACCCAATAGAATAGCAAATGGTTATATGTCTAATGAATTCTCAATATATAAAAATAGAAGGCTCCAACAAAAGTTATTGGGTTTCTGATCCTGAAAACCCACACCTAATACAAAATGGTACTTGACTTTGAAAAGGCTAAGAAATTTAGTATTCTTTTCCTCCCAATTCATATCATACATTTTCTTTTTTAGTTAATTAAAAATAATAATAATAATAATATCAACATTTTATTGATAATAGATCTCACATATTTGGTTGTTTACTTTTTTTTAGAGATTAGAGAATATCTTTAAATAAATACAAAGTTTTTCATATTTTTAAAATTTTGTGACTTGTTAAATTACTTCACATAAATTGAAAGTATATGATTGAAGACCTTTCAAAAATAACAAGACTTGAAACATAATAAGGCAAAATAGATAATTATGATTCGTAGGTAGTAGATGATTGTATTTGGATAATTGTGTATATATATAATTAGTATATATATGTATCAAAGAATACAATAATGTTATAAATATGTACCATATATTTACCTATTAACCTAACTTTTTCTATATTATTGTGCGACATAATAAACTACTCGTCCCTTTGTAAATTTTTCATTTATTCTGCATTTTTCCTACTTGCAATTATTTGGTTAGTCTTGACAGCAAGTCAAAATTTTGCATGATAAGAACGAAAATCCACTCAGACCTGCCTCACTTTTACAAATTCAAAGGAACATGCCGCCAACCAAACCATTCAATAAGTGACCTCTTGAACCACCAGATGACATATTAGATTCCAATTAGTCTAATAATTTCTACACTTCAGATGCCATTTCAAATACTTTTATGTCCTATGTGAAAAAACAATCCACATTACACACGACAAAATTGGAAAGTTGTCATCACTTAGGCAGCCTGCAGCATGTTATATCAAATCACATCCATTTGACCAATAATTAATAACAATTCCACAAATAGAGTATGGAGAGGGGATAAAACGTAATCTTACCCTTAGGATGAAGAGATCGTTTCTAATAGGCATTCCAGAATTGGAAAATGACTCCAAACTGATAAGCAACAACCAACAAATTTAATCATAACTACAGAGAAGTGCCTCCATAAATCCAACTGTAAAGTTTGAAAAGCAGAGTAACAAGTGTCTAATGCCAACTGTACTCATAAAGAAGAATGCTTTAAGCATAGCAGTTGAAATAATGAACGGTAGCAGACAAGGCTTTTTGCCTTTTTACAGTCAAGGTTTGAACAAGTGATATTGAAAAGAGGAACAAAAGACAAGAAATTCCATTATGACTAAAGAAAGGGCCTTATCCAAATCTGAGTAATTTATAATATAGCTTCTTCACCAAGGAGCAATATCTAAAGGCTATAGCACTAGATAGGTTTCAAATTTCAAACCAAGAATCATAAGAGAATCGACAAGAAAGTAGACAGCTAGTGAGTGATATGAATGTGTTGCCCCACCCTTCTAAAAATTTAATCCAATCAAAAAAGAGTAGGCCCCTCCTTGTGAGAAAAATGAAGAAAGTGAGTGGTCACCTTGCTGGCATAATTAAAAGTGGTGTACTAGCAGTAATATTTAGTAGAACAAACACTTTATGACTAAATCAAGCGCCATAGGTAAGTCATTTTCAGATGGGACAAACAAAGCAGGGACGACTCTTGTTTACTACTTCAACCATCTCAAAATACTCGTTATTTTTCACTTCTCAAAACTCAACCAATATAAACATTCCAAATCTTAAAATATTAACCTAATCCAATTTAACTCGCAAGAAGGGAAACATGACAAGTATTTGAAACAGAGAGAGCACCCAAAAAGACAAAGATTAAACAACCCAAAAACAGATCAAAGCGTTTTTCACACAAGGGTTGTTACCTAAATATAATGATAGATTAGTTGTCATGACTGCCTGGAAATAAAAGAAAGATTGAAGTTTTAGGTCAATGTTCATATGCAAGACTAGAAATGAGGTTCTCAGAAACTTCAATCTTGACTAAATGCCTAGTCTGGCACAAAATTTTGAACATGTATATATGAAATGGAGAAGCTTGAAACCTCCATCTTGACCCAATGCCTAGTTTCACACGGAGTCTTTGAATTATATTCATGTAAATATGTGGAGAAGCTCAGAAACTTCAATCTTGACCCAATGCCTAGTTTGGCACAAAGTCTTGACCATATATATATACACACACACATGGAATGGAGAAGCTCATAAACTTCAATATTGACCCAAACCCTAGTTTGCACCGAATTTAAAGATATATCCATGTAAATATGAAATGGAGAAGCTCATAAACTTCAACTTGACGCAGAGCCTAGATTGTTAGGCACAAAGTTTTTGAATATATATCCATGTAAAATTATATGGAGCAAATTTGTGGATTAAAAGGTGGATCCAACTTCCCAATAAGTCATTCCTTTGAGAAAAAGGAAATTATCCAAATACAAGAGAAATCCACATAGAAACAAACAAAAACAACAAATAACAAGAAACGGATGATTTTAGGTATTACAAATCACAATAATCTAGAACTAACAAAGAGCTGATTCCAGATAAATAAAAAAGAAGTTACAACATGGCATATTTCAATCCTAAGAAATTTCACCAGTTTTTACTGCTGCTCATTCATTATCTGGTTTAGGTGCTGCTTCTTTGATCTCATCAGCTCCATCATCCTGAACAAGTATCAGCAAGAAGCAAAGATCAATAAAACAATAAAACAATGAAACAAGAAAAAAGCCTGTATATAAACAGATAGAAATAATGTATGTACCTGCATATCAGAGGTCCATAAAGTCAGGTTATCACGAAGAAGCTGCATAATCAGAGTGCTATCCTTGTAGGACTCTTCGCCCAATGTGTCCAACTCCGCAATTGCCTCATCAAAGGCCTTTCATATGATCAAATCAACAATAAAAATCATTTTTTTATAAGATCAACTATCATTATATCAAATGCAACTGATTCAATCTCATCAAAACTGTATCTAGTAGTACTAATTACAAGTAATTATGGTGATAACTAGGCACATTCATATAATTGACAGCTATTACTACAATAATCAACAGCATTGTGATAAAAAGTTAATCAAAGACATTTTTTCCCTTTTCACTGACCTGTTTGGCGAGATTACAGGCACGATCAGGAGAATTCAAAATCTCGTAGTAAAATACAGAGAAATTGAGAGCAAGTCCCAATCGGATTGGATGTGTAGGAGCAAGCTCGGCATTTGCAATATCCTGAAAGCACGAGATCAAAATGACAATTTGACGAATTCATTTCTCCAGAATTTGAATAATTTTTTCATCAACACGCAAAAATGAAAAATCTAACCTGAGCAGATTTGTAAGCCGAAAGAGTATTCTCAGCAGCTTCTTTTCGCTCAGCTCCTACCTTAAACTCAGCCAAATAACGATGATAATCTCCTTTCATTTTCAAGTAAAACACCTTAGAATCACCGGTAGAAGCAGAGCCAATGAGCTTAGAATCAAGGAGCTTGAGAATGCCATTACAGATCGAGGTAAGTTCAGCCTCGATCTTAGATCTGTATTCCTTAATAGAAGCAACGTGATCTTCGTTACCACGGCTCTCCTCTTTCTGCTCAATGGATGAGATAATCCTCCACGAAGCTCTCCGTGCTCCGATCACATTCTTATACGCGACGGAGAGGAGGTTTCGCTCTTCGACGGTCAACTCCTCGGCTCCGTCAGCGGCGGCGACAACTTTTTCCATGAACTCAACCATCTCCTCGTAACGCTCGGCTTGCTCAGCAAGCTTCGCCATGTAGACGTTCTCCTCGCGTGGCGACGCCATTGATGGTGTTGGTGGTTTTAGAGAGAGAAAGAGAGAGTTTTTCTTTTTTGGTTTTGTAGAGAGAGAAAGTGAGAGCGGTTTTTACGATTCTCTTCCCTTGTTCCTAATTTGTAGTGGGCCGTTCCCTTTTTATATTGGTTATTAGGTGGGCCTGGTATTGGTCCAATAAGATTACAGCAATTTCTTCCATTTCCTTTAATAATTGCTCCTTCATCATGTATTACTGTAAATACTTTCTGTTTCGTTTTCGTTTTTTTTTTTGAATTCATCCCCTTTTTTTCCGAAAAAAGCTTTTGGAGATGATTTTTAGATGTGAGCCTTTCGAAAATAGTCAATCTATATTTATGAGATTAATAATAAAATTTGCGTATATTTTATCCTTTTCAAACTCTATTTGTAGAATTTCAGTGAGTATGTTATTATTTCTTTTATTATCTACAACAACAACGACCTTATCACTACCTCATTGAGATAGAGAAATTATTTACAGAATTCGAAGACTGTTTTTGAAAATAGTCTTTTCAGCTCTGCGAAATAAAAATAACGCCGCATACATATGATATTCTTCGAATTCACGTATGAAAATTATACAGATATATTATTATTATTATTGGCTTAAAGTAGATAACTTTAACAAAAAAATAAACTAAATAAAAAAATATCATAAAGGGTAATTTTGAAATTTCGGCATTCTTGGTTTGTCCATCGAGCCTGCATATGTTTTGCACGTGAGACATAGTTTATGACATTCAAGAAGTTAATGATGATAAAAATATTATTTCCTTCGTCTTTACTGGTTTGTTATAGTATTTTGAAATGGCTCATAATATTTGCTTAATTTTATAAAATTTATTTATCATTTCATATCTATTTTATTGTTATTAATAAATAGGAAGCGTAAGAGCTAAGTCATTAATATCGTGGCGAAAGTTGGAGCTCATAAAATCAGCCTATACATCATGTTACAACTTAACAAAGTCTTATATTTTTAATAAATAGACGCTATCCCCCGGTATGTGCTGCTTTCCTAATCAAAAAATAGAAGAACACCCCTTCTTCCAAAGTTACGAGATCATTTTGTCAAACTCCTTCGACATGGTTCTCTCAAACGCCCACACTCTACTTATTCACCAGGGGATCACCCTCCGAATTCGAAGTTTTTTACGCATATTGTCATATTTAGATCACTTATATATAATAATAAAGATGATTCGATAAATTGAGAAGTAAATATTAAGGTAATAATGCAAGCACACCTAAATCAATCATTACACAAAATGAAACTTTTTGTCGTCTCCTAATAATTGATTTAAACGATATGATACAATAAAATGTAAGTAACAATCAAAACAAACTATATCTTTAAACGAACAATACAATACAATTCAACATGTAACAACAATCCAAACAAGGTGTTAAATACCAGGCTTTGAATTTGTAACGCATTCTTACCGCTAGACAAGACCCAATCTATGGTTATCACAGATGCCATAAATATCAAAGAACAGCTCCACCTTAAGAACTCAGGGCCTTGGAGTACTCTCAATGAAAGCACCAATGTAGTGATTACCACTACTGGATCAAACAACAATAGCTCCAAACAGTAATAACAATGATAAACACCCAAATTGATATAGAAGAAGATGGAATAAGAGCAAGTAGAAAAGTGATCTTTGAACTGAATCTTATGCCAGTGATCCCAGAAAGCACCTCAGACAAGTGCATAGCGTAGTATAAGAACATAGCTGAACCGTTTATACAAAAGAGAAGGGCATAGCTCACCCTGTTTATGCAAGAGCGCTAACGTTACTGATGTAGAAGGCATCAACATGGAATATGACCTAGCCTAAAGTTAAAATGAACAATACCAAGGATGAAATTAACTATATTTACATCCCAACTCGAAGTTGCATCAGCGCGAAGACAGTATAGCAAAGGAAGGTAAACCACTGACAGAAAAAAACAAATCAATGCAAAGCTAAGATGAGCTAGTAGTGATATTAAGTAAAACACATGAAGTACTCAGTCTATTACAAAACAAATGAGTCACTTCCCCAAAGTGTACCATGATTCCATGCATCCTAATTCCCATGCTAGCCTTTACGTTTTGGTCTTAGTAACACATGATCTAGCCTAGTCAAGCAAAGTTGATCAATATGACAATGAATATTAAATACTTATGTACTCACACCTTCGTATAACAGATTTCTCTAGCATTGTTCTAGATCATTCCATTCACTCTCATTCTACAAAGGGAAAAGAATGAAAATTCATCCCGAAAGGCCTTAAAGATTTGACAATGAAGTTCTTAGTTACATCAGCATTTATATTCCATCCTCAACAGTGTCCTAGCTCCAATGTTAAACAAGATAAATACATCAAGCTCACCTTTTCCGGACTGTCTAGTTACATCATCATTTAAATTCCTTCCTTGACAGTACCCTAGCTCCAATCTTAAACAAGATGAATACATCAAGCTTGCCTTTTTCAGACTGTCTAACCTATAAACATTGCAGTTCTACTTTATCGGAAACTTGGCTTTATCCCACACTAGCATTTAAGCTTAAAAATCCAAACAAGCTTTATGTATCAATATATATAAGTACCGAGCCACTGAGTTACTCACTTCGCAGAAGTAGCTGACCTATGGATACATCAAAAGAAACAAAGACATAGGAAATTTTTAAACTTTCCCAACACAGATAGAACTTATCAAAAGATAGAACCTCGGAATCTGACTCAAACTTATCCAAACATTACCATACAATTGATGAAACAAAAGGCACAATTTGGCAGCTTTCCGAACTTATCAAAAGACACAAACTCAGAATCTGAACTCAAAAGAAGATTATACAAGCATAACCATACAATTGATGAAACAAAAGACACAATTTGGCAGCTCTCCAAGCTTATCAAAACAAACTCAGAATCAGAATCCAAAACGAAGCTTATCCAAACATTAACATACAATTGATGAAACAAAAGACAGAATTTGACAGCTTTTTGAAAGAGAAATGTCCTTTATTTTGTCACTCCTGATTCTCTAACTCTATATTCTATTGTTTCTTGATCTCATTCAGCGCATTTTCTTAGTAACTAGTGAAGCAAATTAAATGGTACATGATCATTTTCCAAAAAGAACCAACGTAATAAACCTAACTACCTAATCAACGTGTAGCATTGAGACCGAGAAGCATGTTGCCTTGCTTAGGCAAGTAAGCCACATTGGGAGTCTTAGCCAAGGTTGCAGCAACCTCCCTCGACGCCTCGATTCTCCTGAGCTCAATCAACCCCATTCCAGCAGCTGCAGTAGCATCTGAAATCAACTTAGCTGACTCACTTTCGCCTTCAGCTCTAATAATAGCAGCTCTCCTCTCTTGCTCAGCCTTCATCACCACGAACTTTGACCGCTCTGCTTCCTGCTGAGCTACCTGCTTCTGCTCCACAGCCTTAGAGAACTCCGCACCATAGGACAAGTGCGTAATCGCCACATCATCAAGCACAATATTGAAATCCTTAGCACGACGAATCAAACTCTCACGAACTAAAGCTGAGACTTGTGGACGCTCAGTGAGCAACTGATCGGCGTTGAACTGAGCTACGACGGCTTTCAATACCTCATTGCCGATCGACGGGAGAACCTTCTCGTCATACTCGAGACCTAGGGTTTTGAAAATGTCGGGGAGGCGTGAAACTTCGGGGCGCGAGAGGACACGGAGGGTGAGGTGGACCATCTGGAGATCCTTCGTGCCGGAGACGGATGAGAATGTGTGTGGCCTAGTACGAATATCGAAGATGAAAGGCTTTTGAAGCCATGGGACGAGGAAATGAGTACCTTCGCCGACGGTATCATCGATGACCCCTCGGAATCGGTCGAAGAGCACAGCGCGTTGACCACCGTCGACGGTGTAGAGGGAGGAGTTGAGAAGGGTGGCGCTGATGCCGAGACCGAAGGCGGCGCGTGCAATGTTCGTGAGGAAGGATACTGCTGCTTGGCTGCTACCCATCTTTTTGCTTTCACGGGAAGATTTGGGGTTTTTGGAAACTGAAGAAAAGATGTAGAGGGTTTTTGGTGAACCCCTAAAACCCTAATTAATAAAACGGGCATGACCCGGAAGAAATGGTTGGAGTATATGGACATAATGTGACAAGCCTAGGACTTACCGAGGTTGAGGATCCAGTAAAGTTTAGTAGATAGTTGAGTGTTGTTAGTTTACCTTATTACTATTGTTATTGTTATTTTTGTGCAATTTGATTTTTTGATTTTATTATTAGATATTTTTTCAATCGATATTGTATTATATGTTGTTATTATTGTCGAGGGTCTATCAAACATTTTACCTTGATAAGGTAAAGAACAAGGTTGCATGCACGCCATATTCTCCTCGGATATTCAAGTTATAAGATTACACCAAACATATTATCATTAATGTCACCTTTATTAATTTCAAACTATGTGTTTTCATTTTTCTAAAAAATTATCATGAATGTCAAATGAAGTTGTAGAAAAAGTTCATTGATATTACTGGACTATAAGTACTTTTGATTACTAGAGTGGTACTGTTTGAGGTAACCTTGATAATTCAAATTGATTGAGCTCAGATCATATGCTAAGGTCCCTACATAATCACTTGGTGAAAACGAAAGTGGGTGAACAATGACTATCAAGAGGCGGGCTTGGAAGTAACTATTTGAAAAACGCGTAATACCTCACTGGTCTATCTCCATGGCATTGAAATACATCAGGGATCAAATAATTTACCGAAGTGATGAAACCTTGAAAAAAGAATCAAGGCCTGATTGGTGTGGGAGGACTTTCCTCCTAAATAGTTCTGGTTCGGAGGTTAAAAATTCACACACTGGCATACTAACATATGATGAGTTAGTTTAAATGCAAGCATCAAATTATTTAGCCCGATTGGAGGTTGGTGAAGTCGATATTCACGAAAGAAAAAGTACTCTTCGTGACTATATAAAGTTTCATCTTATTAGCGAGATTCATTTCTCACTTCGTAATCTCTTACCCCCCACGATTTATTTTTTTAAAAAAAAAATTCAAAGTGATGAAAATAAAATTACATTAGGACAATATTTCATTGGGCCTATTGATTGAACATTTGGGCCTTGATTCAAGAAACAACTGAGCCCAATCTTATTGCAAATCATTCTTCAAGGTTTCTCCTTCGGCTGAAAGAACAAACTTTTCTCCTCTCCATTTCTTCCTCAGGCGAAGGTAAGTTCTCTTGTTCTTCTTGAGTAACCAAAAATCCAATCTTTTTTTGTTTGATTTAATGGTTATTTACATCAATTGTGAATTGGATTATTATGTTCACCGTGCTTCAATGAACCTTGAACTACTTTGTGAATTTTACAATTTAATGTGCTCTGTTGTTTCTCCCTGTGATAATGGCTGCAAAGTAGTATTCTTTTCTGCATATATTTCTCTAAAATAAGGAAAAATAAGCACCCAAGTGTCGCCTAGTGGTCAATGAAGTGGGTTGAGCACCTTAAGATCTCATTTTTCAAAGAATCAATTTTAGCTGAGAGAAAATAGTAGGGGATTTCTTCCCATCTGTTTTGGCCTCGGTAGACAGAGGTATCTGGTATCTCCTGGTGGGAGGAAGGAGGTGTATGGTATCTTGTGTAATTAGTTGAGGTCCACACACCATAATTATAGGGAATTTCTTTCTATATGCTTTCGCCTCGTTGAACAGAGTTATCTAGTATCTCCTGGTGGGAGGAAGGAGGTGTATGGTATCTCGTGCAATTAGTTGAGGTCCACACACCATAATTATAGGGAATTTCTTTCTATGTGCTTTCGCTTCAGTGGACAGAGTTATCTAGTATCTCCTGGTGGGAGGAAGGAGGTGTATGGTATCTCATGCAATTAGTTGTGGTCCACACACCACAATTATAGGGAATTTCTTTCTATCTGTTTTGGCGTCGGTGGACAGAGTTATCTGGTGTCTCCTGGTGGGAGGAAGGAGGTATATGGTATCTCTTGCAAGTCCACATACCACAATTATCAAATAACAAAAGAAGTAATTTTTTTAAAAGAAAAACACAAAAAACATGGTTCATTTTTACAATGGTGGTGTGCGGGCACCTTGACTATTCCACTAGTTCCTGTTACCTCCCACGAGATTAGGTACCGATAGAATATGGAGTTTCCATAATAGTATTGTGAGTTTTGAGCACTTCTGTGTGAGCCATAGGTTTTAAGTGAGTCGTTCTGGTCATCCTAACAATTAATGTTTCCTAGTATCTGGCGGATCCAAAGTGTGACTAAAGGTTCCCCAAAAAATTATCCATAATATTTGAGTGTGAACCATTATTATTGTATATTTACTCTGGTATAAGAATTCATAAACTTTAAATCCTGAATCAGCCTCTAACTCCCAACTGGGAAGCATCTAAATATCCAGGCATTTAGCAATGATTTGATTTAAGCACCCATGAACTTATACCATTCCCTCCAATCAGGACCTGTTATCTATAGTGTTCAGAGAACTTGATAGTCAGTGTCTCTAATATTTAACAACTAGATACCGTGGTGTGTATCTTTTGTATGCAACATTTAGTTAAGCTTATTTCTGAAGGTGGGGCTTAACATGTTTCCAGGTAGTGGGGTGGTTAATGATATTTAGAAAGATAAATGTGACTGGGCTTGAAACTTAATGATACCTTGCTCTCCTTTTATGGCTAGAGTAATTATTCAGTGACACAGACCGCTATTTACTATGTTTCATCAATGGGTGTCCTATAGGGTTGGGTGTACTTTGCCTTTGCTCATTTTGTGGTGCTTTAAAAAATCTGAATGAGGTGCCTATACATGCCCTTTTTGACACGGTAAATCATTCACGTAACTTAACTAGTTACTGGAGTGTGATTCAATAGTATGTCCAGTTCTTTAAGGGATAAATATGTAATGATACAACACCATTGTTATTTCCATTTCTCAATTAGTTCGATGGGGTATTGCATCTGAATCTACTAATTTAATGGAGAGTGAGTCATATGCATAGACGCGATTTTCAGAGAAACCAGAAGATATTTGGAATATATTCTGAAGAATAATTCATCCTTGTGCCAATGTCGATTAAAACCCTGGATTCTGTTTATTCATCTATCAACATACTGCCGTTGATTTGTATTAAAATTTTATTGAGTATTTGGACAGTCCACCTTCCATCACTATTCTCTGGAAGGAATAAGTTTTAGTAAAGTTCATTAACTCTACAGGCCTACACCACTCGATAAGTTTGAGTAAAGTTGGTACATTGACTGGTGGTCCAATATATGCTAGGAGTGTTTTGGTCGTTTTAGAGATTTATATATACGTAAAATATTGAGAATGCTAGGGAACCTAAATCTTCAAATATTGGATTGGTACGGGTTTAAATGAAGCATGAATGTGAGAATTCATATGTCGAGTCTAACTAGATTGGGATTGAGGCACAGTTGTTGTATTCTTAGGATATTCTTATAGCAGAGAACTTAAATTTTCAAATTTTGGATTGAGACAGATTTAAATGGAGCGACATGAATAGTAAGAATTCATGTAGTCTAGCACACCTAGACATAGTTATTGTATTCCCAAGAAGGATTCCAAGTAGGGAGTTTACTTTTTGCTCTTTCTGCGAATGAACATAAATATGAGAACAAAAAGATCCTTGCAACCAAACAGAACCTAAGGTTTCTATGAAGAAAAAAACTACTGTTTTACATGGTCTTTGATAGATGAGCAATTTACTCCTTACGGCTTCTTACAGTCAAGGCACTCATGAAGGCCTCATAACACATTAGGCTAAGGTCTTGAGAGGTCCACCGTGCTTATTACCGTATATTCTGTCTGGGTAGTGACTCAGACATATTTAAACATCAATACATTCCTCCCCGACTGTGTTTTTGGTTGCATTAAACTGTTATGCAGTCAATCTTGTCAATGTTTTGGCCCATTCTTACTTGCAAAAGTTCTGTTGAGCTTTATTATTGAGTCAGTTTTGGCCTTTCCTGTGTTATTAGGGCATTTCGTTGAATTGGCAAATGTGTAGTTAGAAATGCTGCACAAGAAATTACGTTTTGACACGATTTGTATTGGTTGGTGCTGCAGGGATAAGGACTATGGCATTAAGTTACATCAGATCATTGAGAAACGTTAACTTTCACGAGGTCATTCAAATAGGTGGCTGCAGAACATTTGCTGTTGGGGGTGGTAAAAAGAAGGGTGGAAAAGGTGGTGCAGCTGCAGATGCTCCAAAGGCATCGACGATTAGCAAGGAAGTCAAGGCTAGTACAGTAGTTGGGGCGAATATTCTCAAGGATGGAGCCGATCCCAAAGTGTTGCCCGACTCAGAATACCCTGATTGGCTGTGGCACCTGCTGGATAAACGCCCGGCACTTAGTGAACTGAGAAGGAAAAATCTCGAGTCTCTCCCTTACGATGACCTCAAACGTTTTGTCAAGCTGGATAACCGGGCTAGGATCAAGGAAAACAACACTGTTAGGGCCAAGAACTGAAATTTTTGCTGGAATTGGTGTATGTTCTAGAGACTATATTTTCCTGGAACTATAGGTTGGTCTGTTGTGATAGAATACATTATAACAGCAGCTTTTTTATCTATTTTACTCTTGAATATGATTGAGCTCTTGGTTAAAGCAATTTTGATATTTTTTTTCCCGGAAACAACCTCTCTATCACAATGAGGTTGTGGTAATGTCTACGTGCTTTTTACCTTTCCCAGATCTCACTTATGGGATTTTCATTGAGTATGTTATTGTTTAATAGGTTGTAGCCTGTACATGAATGGCGAAGGAATAAGAGGTTGATTTGTGCAAGGCATAACAATTAAAAAAACATTTGAACTATTGTTTTTCTCATGAGTTTTATATCGTAGCTATCAGTTATTCTATTTTTCTACTTGAATTATTGCCAGTTATTCCATTTTCTTTTTTGAACTATCATCCTTTATGCACTAAAACCAAATTTAGTTGAGTAGATCCATTAGACCATAGTTTGTTGCCTTTTCTAAAAGTAATCTAGTTTCTTAATAGAAACTAGTGGTGAAGGCCCGTGCTATCACGAATCAAATGTAAATTATTTTTTAGTCTCAATTTATGGAACATTGATAGTTCTTCTATGTATTTTTTAAGATATTGTAAAATTATAATTAAAGCAGCTAAATAAATATTATAAAGTCGTTGAAGCAGACACGTTAATACACAGTTGTTTTGAAAATATTAAATTAAAAAGTCCACAAATTATTTTTTGTTGGCTCATCGGAAGCAGCAATATAAATTATTTTTTAGTCTCAATTTATGTGACGTCGATAGTTTTTTCCTATATATTTTAGAAGATATCGTAAAATTATAATTGATAAAGCTAATGAAATATTATGAAGTTGTTGGAGCAGAAATGTCAATACACAAATGCCCTGAAAAGATTAAATTAAAGAGCTCAAAAATTATTTTTTGTTGGCTCACGGAGGTTACAATATCAATTATTATTTAGTCTCGATTTATGTAATATCAATACATTTTTTTAGCAGCTAAAAAAATATTATGAAGCAATTGAAACAGACACGTCAATACACAACTAAAAAAAGAATAATGATAACACAAAATATAAAAACATGACTATTCCCACTAACCTACTATATCACAAGGTCATACATCAACCTAGCCCTACTAGCATATTAGCCTTCTACCCTAATGGACGCCCTCCATTTTTTTCTATCTAAAGTCATGTCCTCGGTGAGATGGAGTGTTGTCATATATTGCCTGATCACCTCACCCTAATATTTCTTCGGTTTACCTCTATTCCTCCGTATAATCCCTAAATCCAACCTCTTATACCTGTCAGTAGGAACATTGTCACCTCTTCTCTACACATATTTAAACTGTCACAATATTGATATGAGATTTTGAATGGAAAAAAAGGACTATTCATATTTTCTTGAAATTATTTTAAATTATATTATATTAAACAAAATATATGTAACAATTGTTTGTTAGCTTTCCAATTTGATCACATGAAATTCATGATATAATGGCTCTAAATGTGACACCTACACCCCAAAAGAAACATAATCCAAACAGAATCATTGTTTGCTTTAACAGCCACAAATTAAAATATCCCACCCACCTTTACCTATTTTCACATGCTTAATTTCAATGGTACCCTTAAATGTTCTCATGAATATTATTTTGAAGTGGTATTTAATTTTTATTGTTTAAATTTATTATTTTAATTTTTTTACTTATATATTTGAAATAACAAATGAAATGATTGAAAACACCTTCAAAAATAAAACAATAAATGATTTTGTTTAAGATAAGTTAATATCTTCAAATCATAATATAATACAAATTATATTGTTTAAGTTCTATAAAATTTTATATCGATAGAAATATAATCAATTCAAAATTCATTATTTATATTAAAAAAGATTAATTTTTATGTTTCAAAGCTTATAAGTTACGTTATAATTTCTACAAAATATATGTCAACTGAGGTAAAAGTTTACAAACTAATGTTAAGCGAATTTTGATGCTACACTTATATCAGATATCTTAATTCCTACATAATTTATATTGGACAATACAAAAGATTATCATAAAACGAAATTAAATCATAGATAAAAATAATTTGATCAATAATCTATTAATAAATGAATTTAAAATCTCTTCTTTCTTTCTTTTTGGCATGGCCCCACTGATTTGTTTTCAATCGGTTGCAAAGACTTTCTCCTTAGGCGCACGTCTCAGCAACACAAAACGATCTGATCCCTTTCAATCAAATCCTATTCCAAATAGCGATGTCATTTTATTTAAGAACAAAACTTAAAAATCACTACAATTCAAAGCCAATTCACGCAAAATAAATATCTTAATATATCTCTAACTTTTTATCTGATTTTAGTTAGAAATTTTTACATTTTCAAGAAGTGAAACATCCATACAATTTTTTTCCGCATGTTTAAACTATTTTAATCTCATTCTTTTTCATATCTTATCTTTTATCGGGATACTTTTATTTACATTTATTTCATCATTTTCATTTATGCGACCTTCATCTTTTAGTATGATTTAGTTAGGGCGTTCATACAGATGTCGTGGTGTCACTCATACCCTCTGATCCCACAACGTAGGACCCACTATAAACCTCTAAACTAATCATCGCCGTCCATCTCATCGCAAATCACAATCAAAATTTGATTACTCATTATCATCCCTCAATTGCTCGCCACGTGTCCACCGCATCACCGTGTACCCCTTTTCTCCCCTACAGCTGCACCTATTCCGCTATATAAACACCTCCACGTAACAGATACTCATTCAGCTTCATTTTTCAGAAATATGTCTTCTTCAGTAGTGCAGTTTGCCGCTTCACAGAAAAACAACAGTGATGATGGAAATGAACGGCTAGATTCCGATCAACATCATCCTCCTACGGCTCACAATGCCTCTCTACATTCTGAAAATTTTCTGCAAGCTGCAATTTCTCTCAAAGATCACGTGAGTTATTATCAGTTGAGATTTGGAGAAAAAATTGTTGCTTATATGAATCTCGTATTGATTTTGCACTAATCAAGCTTAGAAAAACTTGATTCAGCTACGAATTTTAGTCGCTAAATAGTTTTTTTGATAATTTGTTGGTAATCCACGGATTTATAGTTTAGTGGTGACTGTGTTTAACTGTTTATTGATCATTTGAGCTATTATATAGAAAATCTACTACAAGAAAAACATTAGATTCAGTTTTTGAATTCCGTCGCTAATATGCTGGAAATAGTGAAATTGATAGTGTTTTTTTGATAATTTGTTGCTAATTGAAGGATTAATAGTTTAGTGAAAACTGTGAGTACTGATCATTTGAGCTATTATATACAAAATCTATTTAGAATAGTTTGTTTAAGTTTGAGATCGGCTGTATTTTGCTAAATTCAGCGGATTTTTTTTCGAAAGTTATAAAAATTGAGAAATTCTAGTTTTCCTGTAAAATGAACTAAAATCAAGGAGATGGAAAACGTTTTTCATTTTGTTTTGCCGCAGAATCCGCCGGGAAGTGTAAGAGTACGGAAAAGTTCGAGAGAGTTACTACTATATTTATTTTCCTGTAAAAAAAAGGCCGGAAGACAGTTATTTACCGGTGTACTTTTGCGGAGTGCGGGGCGATTTTGGCAAGCTGAATTTTGTGTGAATCTGTGATGAATTCAGGTAGTAGAAATTACATGGAAAGAAAACGGAAGGAGTGCCGGCGCCGTTACAGATCCGACGATGTATACAGGTTTGCTAGGGACGGCGTTTGCCTGTTTGAGGTCGTACGAGGCCACCGGTGATCGGAGAGACTTGAAATTGTGCTCGGAGATAGTTGATGCGTGTGCTGACTTTGCACTCACCGTCACGAGGTTCATACTTTTTCCTCTTTTCGTTTTTTTAATCAACTTAATCCTAATACACAATTGAATGAGTATTTAATTGATGTTATTGGACTTAAGAACGTTCATTCGGTGCTCTGGAATAAAGTATATCAAGAGTTGGTGTCGGGCCAATTTACTAAGGAAAACAGGGGGGAAGTGAATACATACCCATTGGAATAATGCCTTCGGTTATATATTGAAAAAACAAAAGCTGCACCTTTAATTAATTCTAAACAACTTAGTTATGCGGTATCTAAAGTTGGTCTGGTTGAAATTCAAGCATTTCTTGCTGAAATTCAGACAAGAAAGATTGAATTTTATCCCTGTTTTGTCTGTGGATTTAGCTTTTTGGTTTTGCTATTGTGAAAGTCTAAATTTAGCTTTTTTTGTCAAGCCTAATTTAGGACACTATATATTTAAAGTAGGTAGATAAAAACAAGGCACGGATTAAATAATGATAGTACTACGAAGGCTGCATACAAAGTTTCTACTGAGTTTCCAGGCTAATTAATGGCGACTCGATAGTGACAATTGACAAAGCATTTATGGAAAACATGTACACTGTTTGTCCATGTTTTTAGAATTTTGTATTTTATATTTTCGTTCTATACGTCACTTGTGGAATTTCACTGATAAGTTATTTTTTTTTTGTTTTTTTGTATTTTCTTGTATTTCTATTTGCTGGTCCAAACACATGAATTTTTGTGGTCACTCATGAAAAAAGATTTTGTAGAAGTGGACAAGTGGGTTATATACAATTTTATACAGGCATCCACTTTTTTTTTCCATTACAGACAAAAGAATCACATCTCGAGTAATATTCACGCTACTTTGGTCTTGCAAGAACTGTCCCCATCACTCTCTAGAACCTGAGAATCAGATACGATTTTTAAAGATATATCAACCTTAAGATATCTCAAAAGATACATGCTGAAATATTCAAGTATGAGATGTGTAACATGTAGCGATTAAGTCTCAACCACCTTTGTAGAACTCTCCGTCCGTCCCCATCTAAATTCATGAGGTGCGCTTTTACTGGTCAGAAGTTCAAGTAAAAAAGAATAATTTTTGAAGCTTGTCGTCTAAATAAGTCGTTGATATTTGTGTGACTGTAAAATTATTTACTAAGGATAAAATGAAAGGGTTAAAGTTAATTTGCTGTTAAATATATTAATATAACGTTCTTAACAAACCAAAATGAAAATTATATCACGCAAATTAGGACAAAGTAAATAATATAATATAATGAAATGCTGGATGATATGGTACATCAATCATATGCAGGCTTGACCTTTGGGAGCCCCACTAGTGGTTGGAACCGATTCTACTTGTGAGTTTTAAAGCTGTGATTTTAGTGTACAGAAATCTTTTACTATGTTTGGGTCATAAATATCTAATAGTTCAAACGTTTCTTATCTTTGTACTTTTTTGGACCAGGCATGTGACTTTTCTTTGTGGAAGAGGAGGGGTATATGCTCTTGGTGCTGTTGCTGCCAACTATTGTGGGGACCAACACAAACGTGACTTATATTTGAACCATTTTCTTGAGGTACCAACACAATCTTATTATGATATCGTCTCTTTCCTTCAATCCGGCGGAAAGATAATTGAGCTTACCAAACATGTCTTTTTATGAAGTGCTTTTCTTAAAACACATCCATATGGTAATTTATTGATCTCATATGAGCTGCTCCGCTAGATATGGGGAAACTGGAAAATAAATGACATGTTACTGTAAATTTTGGAAAGCTAATGTTTGGTGACTGCTACCGAATTGTTTTGACACACATTAGGCCATAATATCATTGCTTATTTGATACCAAACCTTTGTGAAAGGGTGACCGTCATGTTGAATTATATCTTTTTCATGTTGATGGTTTAGCTGTGTCCCTAATAATTGCTTTTTTAGGTATTATTTCGTTTTTTCCACCTATCAGAAAAAGATATGTACTGGTCAGGAGGAGTTTGTCAAAAGATTTTATTTCTCTTGGAGTTTGTTTCTACCGTTTACCCACTCCAAAAATTTCTTTTGAATCACAAAGTGTCCTTATTGGACAACAGATCAAGGACGCATTGATTTAACAAATATTAGCAATAAATCATTTTTTGATGAACTCTTTTGCTTAACTTTGGATGACAAGTTCATGAGACAATGCCTAAATTATGAGTTTCAAGAACTTCTATGTTCGCTTGGGAGCTGGGGCCATGTAGATGGGATATATTTCGGCATGGGACACTCGCTGAAGGTTTCCCTTGCCATAGAGGGATAAACGGAAAATGTCAATGTTAAGAGTTACTAATCTGTTGCGCGGCACACTACCCTAGTTGTGATGAATAATTTGTCAAGTAAAGCTGAATGGTAGGAGAGACTTCTTTATTTATGTTTATTGGACTAGTAATTTACAATGGAGATGGTCGGAATATAACATTGTCTATTAATAACCTGTTGTTCTCTGCAGCCATTCATTTATTCTGAGAGGGTTTAGAAAATGAGAAGTTAGAAGAGTGGATCATAAAAATGACTTGTATTAAGTAAAGGTAAATGGGATCAAATCATACTTTCAAAAGATCTCACAGATTCTAAGGATTGCATATACTGGATAATACTTGCTCCTGGTACTTGCTTAGGTGAACACAAAAGAGGAAAAACAATTAACCTTGTGTGGTTAGCACTTTCTTTGTTCTCCCACATGGAACCACATAATATATGGTGATTGCTTCAGCATTTAATGCAAAAAAGAGTCTCATAATGTTGTTTTCATTGCTTTAACCTTCATATCATGGACGTCCAGATGACCCTCTGCTACTGTAGCAAGTAGTTTAGCTCAGCCCAGACTCCGAGCAACATGTAAATCTTTGTCCTATTTACTATTTCAGGTAGCACAAGAGAGAGCCCTTCCTGTTGGACCGGAAGATGGAGGTTTTGGAATGTCATATGACCTCCTTTATGGAAGAGCTGGCTTCTTGTGGGCAGCATTGTTTATCAGGAAGTACTTGGGAGTGGAGACAGTACCAGATGATTATCTTATGCCTGTGGTTGAAGCAATATTAGCAGGAGGGAGAGCAGGAGCATCTGATAACCCCGCCTGCCCTCTGATGTATAGATGGCACGGTACAAGGTATTGGGGCGCAGCTCATGGCCTCGCTGGTATTCTGCATGTGCTACTCCATTTTCCGCTCTCTCAAGAAGATATTGAAGATGTTAAGGAAACCTTAAGATACATGATGAGCAACAGGTTTCCCCACAGTGGTAATTATCCTGTCAGTGAAGGGAATCCAAGAGATAAGCTGGTCCAGTGGTCCCATGGTGCCACAGGCATTACCATCACTATGTGCAAAGTATCTGAGGTTAGTACCTGTTAGAGTGAGGCAATCAGCTTTCTGGTTATACCCAGGACTTACAATCAGTGACATAGCTAAAGTTATAACAGAATTAAAAAATGACTATAACAATGTTAAGCATGTTCTTTTTCCTTATTCGTGTTCAAATTGGGATTTTCTAGATTTCTATTCAAAGATGATTAAAGATTGCTTTAGGTCACAGGTTTGAATTTTAAACGTGGTACTTTTGCATTTTCTAAATCCTCTTGCTAGAGTTTCTGATTTTCTGATTCTAGTACCATGACCTCACTGAAGGCGGGAAAAGGAGAACAAAAAAGAGATCATATTGTTGCAATTTGGTGAACAAAATAGTTAGGATGAACAATGACCTAATTTCTTTTCTCTTCTGTTGCAGGTTCTATCAGATGATAGGGAGTTTCGTGATGCTGCAATAGAAGGTGGAGAGGTAGTATGGAAAAGTGGGTTGGTCGAGAAAGTGGGACTTGCAGATGGTGCATCTGGAAATGCTTACGCATTCCTCTCCCTATATCGGCTAACTGGGGAGAGTATATACGAAGAAAGAGCAAAAGCTTTTGCAAGCTGCGTGTATCAAAATGCAAGAAGGATCATGAACGAAAGGAATCATAATGAAGCAGATCATTCCTACTCTCTTTTCCAAGGATTAGGTGGCGTTGCTTGTTTCTTGTTCGACTTACTTGCGCCGAATAATTCCAGGTTCCCAGGCTATGAACTTTGAACTGTACTTGTTTTTGAATTTAGACGGTTTGTCTTTCATAAGGGACAAAGAAAGGCACAGTAGTTTCAATAGTGCAAGTTTATATAAGGTCAATCAGAAGGGTGGAAAGTGGAGTTTTCTCTTGCTTCCTGTCCTGAGTAAACTACTGGTATGCTATGCAAACATGAATCTTGTATATATTTGATGGTTAAGTACCACTTTTTTTAGATATGGTGTTTCTTCTTTATGGTCTTTTGCCTGCTCCCATGCATTCAGCTCCATCTTTTGAATTCTTCTAAATAGCAAGAGTAATATTACTTCTGAATTCGTCGAATCTAAAAAGGTGGTGAACTCAAATTATTACATATCAAAGAAAATATGCTACCTGATTTATTAGACTTTGTTTCTCTTCTGTTGCATTCCTATTCCTATTCTACATGAACTCGGGAACATGAGCAATTTTCCAGTAATCCCCACTTTGACTGCTCTTAGGCTGCACAGTTAGTAGCAACTTTTCAGAAATTTCAAGTGAAAGATACTGAAGTTTGCTCAAATGCTCAATCCCAAAGGGCAAGTCCTCCATTAATCTGCAGTTGCGCACTTGAAGCTCTTCAAGATAAGGCATTGCACCCTCTTTCGCTTTCATTTGTCTCAGTTTTGTAGAGTGCCAAATACATAGTTCCTTCAGTTTCTTGAATCCACCTGCCCTGAACCTCAATTCTATGCCGTCGTAGGCCCGGTCTAGCACAACGTTCATAAGGTTGGGCAAATCTTGAAGAATGTCTAGTGCATTGTCCTTTAACTTGCTCCATTTCAGATGAACAGTGGCCAAGGCTTGAAGAGAGGTTACCCATTGTGGAAAACTCTCTAGACGGCCTTCAAAGTTTAATGTTTGCAGGGATGTATGTGTAGAAGAAAGGGGATAGTGCAAGTCAATAATGTCACCCCATAAGATGATATAGTTAGTTGCTGAAGATTTACTAACTTGTCAAGGAAGAACAAAGATCCCTCCTGTGTTTTTTCCTCAGCTTCGCAATGGATAACATTCTTAGTCTTGTTGACTTTCCTAACTCGATCACTGTGCTTGTAGTGGCATTGATAAGATTCACCACTTCTAAGGACACAAGGGTCCCTATCTTCTTAGGAGCTTTGAAACCGTGAAAAAAACCAGCACCACGTCGATAAATGAAGATATGGCAAAGGTATTGCAGGTTTAGTATCTCAACAAGTAACTGTTCTACCGATGTGTCCCTTAGGTCCAAGAACTGAAGGCTCTCTAGTTTCCCTATTGATCCTGGCAGATGTTTTATTAGTAGTCTCCTCAAGTTTACAAACTTGAGATGAAACAGTTCAAAGACTACTACTGGGATCTTCACCAATGGGGCTCCTGTTGAGTCTTAACACCTTAAGTAGCTTAAAACTGCCAGATAACAGCTTTAGCAAGAATGATTAGAGACAGAATCCGATGACCCGAGCTTTATTACAGAGTGAAGATACTTGAACTGATCAAGATCTTGTATATCACTAGCCAACTCATCATGGATTACAAGATGTCTGATATTTATTCACCATTAGCTATAGCTGCAGTGACCCTTTCTGGTGATTTAGAAAGAAAGATTTCATACCACAAGTTATGGATGGTGAAGGATTCTAATCTTTCATTAGAGTACCTTTCAGCAACTTGGATCAAGCTTCTGTTTGCAAGTTCATTGAGATAGCTCTCAGCAACTTGTGCAATTGCGTTTTCTCGTCTTTCAAGGACAAATCCTTGTGCTGCCAACAGTTGTATGAGTCTCATCTTATCAATGGCATAATATTTTGGAGTTATGCTCAGGTAAGTGAAACAAGACTTGAAATAGAAAGGCAAATCCTGATAACATAGATTGAGTAGCCTTTTCATATGCTCGTCTTCGTTACAACTGCCTAGTAGCTTGTCAACAAGGCTTTCATAGAACATCTCCCACGCCTCTGTCCTGTTCTCTTTAGTAGCCAGTGCACCAGCAATCACCAAGATTGCCATTGGCGAACCATTGCATTCCTCCATTATGTCTTTGGAGATTTGCACCAAAGCTGGAGGACAGAGGCGGCTGCCTGAGAATGCCTTTTTGCAGAAAAGAATCCAAGATTCTTCTTCAGACAAAGGCTTCATATCATAGTGATGACTATTAGAACCAGGTTGTAAACAGATAGTACGTATATCAGCAGAACGCGACATCATGATGATCCTGCTACCACGGCTTCCAATAGGAAACACGCCTTTGAGAGCCCTCCATGTGTCAATACCACGGACATCATCAAGGACCACAAAGTACCTTGGTGACTCAAGGACTTGTTGAATGAACTTTGCCAACATGTTAGCATGTATCGCGTCAATTGCTCGACGAGATTGGTCATTTTCTGGAGTAATCATTCTCCTTAATAGCTCCTTAACAGTAGAAAACCTTGAAACCTCAATCCACATAATACAATGAAAATGCTTCTTCACTGAAGCATCATCGTAGACTTTCTTGACTAGGGTAGTCTTCCCTATCCCTCTACTTCCAATTATATAATACAATTTCCATTCTGGTTCATCAGAAAGTAAGCAATCAAGAAGCACTGATTTACCATTTTCAATGCCTACAAGATCTACATCATCATCAAGAGGTACTTCTTCCTGACTGCTATTAAACCATGTATCACTTGCTATAACACCATATTTCTGAAGAAATGTTTTGTGTCCTTCAGAAATGACGATGATTCGAGCCTTGATACCTTCCAACAAACATTGAAAGGTTATCATTTTGAGCTTCAAACAACTTCTCAGACATTAAAGAATGATGCTGGGGTCTCTTCCATGGCCATGATCCCTTTTCTTGAAAATTGCTGCATGTGACATGTTTCTCAAGAATGTCTTGGACATCTTGTGCAAGATCTTCTACTTGCTTTATCCATAACTAAAACGCAACGTCGTCGTCTTTTGCATCGGCTACTCTTGAAAAAGACTTAAAAGTTTTTCAGATGCTTCCATGGTATACACTATTTCTTCTTGAAATGTTGCAAGGAATTTTTGCCCACCATGGAGCAAAGCTGAAAGTTTATGTACCAGAAAGGTAACAGCACACTGCCATTTTTTGCTCTTAATTACTGATTTCTTCAGCAAATTTATGCAAGATGATGATATGATTAATGGACTTTGGTGATCAATTTATGTAAATCAAACTTTGAACTTGTATTTTGACTATTGCAATTTGCCAGCTTTAAGAAATATTTTACAAGTAACTACTAATATACGAGGTATTGATAAAGTCACATTCTACCCTCCTCAGATCTCACTTGTGGGTTGGAGTATTTTTCTCCTTTCTTGTATTCATTGTGCTATACCATTAAGCTGACTTTGACCCGTTATTAATTGACGTGGCTAGCAGTTCGACAATTGATTCGATTGACTAAAGGCTGTATTAAAATATGGTTTGTCATTGAATATTTCAACAAGAATTTTATTTTCTGTGCTGCTTTTAATTAACTATAGTAACTCATTTTAAGATGAAAAGTTTCACATCGACAAAGCATAGAAAAGATGGGTAAAGTATCATAGAGATATTGGGTGTGTAAGTAAATAGATCTTGCCTACTAGTGACGCATTTTAAAGCCGTGAGGACTTAAGCTCAAAGTGAATAATATCACTAGCGAGATGTGCTGTTATGTATGGTATTAAAGTCATTCTTGTGTCAACTTTGTCGATGTGGGCCAGAGTTGAACTGCAATTAGGTGAATCCCGATGAGGTGGGGCAAAGGTGAACCCAAACAGAGCGGGGCAAAGGCGAAACCCATACGAGGGGTGGGGCATAGGCGGATCTCATATGGTTGGGCAAACGTTTGAGTCTAGGTGAATTTCAAATCGTGGTGCAAATCTTGGTGTTGAGTTTAGATTAATTTTATACGGTGGGCAAACCCTAGCGTGGACGTTGAGTTCATAAAGGGTGTGTATGTGATTTCTCATCCTAAGATGAAAGTAAATAGATTGTACGTATTATTAAAATGTATTTTAAAATCATGAGGACCTAGGTCCAAAGCAGATAATATTACTAGCCTGCTAAGATGTTACATTAATCTGGACTAATATGATTGATAATATCTTTAGAGAAAAAGCTTTTTTTTTTGGAACACACCTTTTTATTATCTCAAAATGGAAGTACACGTTTACGTCAAAATGCTTCTCTAAATACATTAATGGTGTATTGTCTTTGTCCTTTTGACATTTGGTTCCTATAATTTAATCGAAGCTTATTGCCAATCCAATGATTTTCATTATCAGCTTATCAAGCCAGTTGTTTATGATAATTAATGCATATTAATTTGACTTTTATCTCTTCTTAGTTACTACTTTCTAATATTCAGTACCTTTCCACCTTGTTTTTTGATGGGTATTATATATATACCCTTCCACAATATCCTATTTTATATTGTATATTATGTTATATATGTATAAATTAATTTTAATAAATATAAATATTTAAATAAGTTAACAATATTATAAAGAAAAAGTAGGGCATGGAGTAAATATATATTATATATCAAAGATAAGATAAGATAAAAGGCAATATAAAATTATCTTAAATAATAATAAAGAAAAGAAAAATGAGAAAAAAAATAAGGGAACAATGTAATTATATCAAATTGATAATTATATAAAATGGTACTGTTTTATTGTTTCGTAATATCATATAATAAAATTTAAATAACATATATGTATGGACACTTAACTCGTGGGAAGGGAAAAAAATATTTTTTAGTATTTGATAAAAAAAAATAAAAACAAGATAAAAGGCAATATAAAATTATTTTTAAATAGTAATAAAGAAAGGAAAAATGAGAAAAAAATAAGGGAATAACGTAATTATATCAAATTGATAATTATATAAAATGGTACTTTTTTATTGTTTCATACTATCATATAATAAAATTTAAATAACATATGTGTATGGACATGTAACTCGTGGGAAGGGAAGAAAATATTTTATAGTACTTGATAAAAAATAAAAATATATTATTTTAAAAATATTTATGTGTAATTTAGGAAAATGATTATAACATGGAGTGGAATGCAAAGTAAGAATTTAAAGTTGAAATGGTCAACGATTGAGACCTTGAATAGGTGAAGGAGATAATGAACTTAAAAAATTCATTTGGTGTAAAACATATTTTTTCTATTCTTTATTTTTAGTTAATTTAATTGATTTTTTTTGAATATTTTAATATATTGACAAATATTTTGTGAAATAAATTTGAAAAGGAGGGAATCCTCCAAATGGTTCCAAAGGAGGGAATAAATTCCCAATTCCAAGGATATGGTTACTCTTATCTTCCAACTTTTCTGCACTTTATATGGCTGACACTTACTCATGATTTGTCTATACTTTTTAGAAGGATGAGTGAGGTGGAGGTTGGTTGGTGTGAGCTACCAATTATGATTGTCTGAGATTCGATTAATTCAAATATGTACTGTACAGAAGAATAATTTATTTTTAAAAGGTTTTATATAAAAAAATATTAAATTGGAAACTTTTTTATTTTTATCACTTAAACTCAAATTTTTTAATTAAGAAAAAAAACTCATCTAATCAACATATTAGTCATTTTCTCAATTTCAAATTCTCTTTTTTTGGTAGGCTTAATGATGAAGGTCAATGTGTTTGTGGGCCAATTTGAGCCCCTTGTATAAAGTTTAGAAAGATTATGTTGGGATAGAATATCAAAATTTTGTTCACAAAGTTGCAGAGAACATACTTGCAGCACTAATTATGTAACTCTCAATATTATACAATATTTAACTTGACATAAAATCAATTAAAAAAATAACTTTAGAAACTTATATTAAAAATATCCAACTTCTATATTTTTAATTGTTTTTGGTAGAAAAAGATACTCCAACTCACATTTAATGAATTGGATTGGATTGTTTACTTGTTTTTTTAACCATTTTGCCAAACCATAGTTAAGGTCCAATTTGGGTCCATTAAGAAAAAAAATCAAATTGATATACATATAAGCTAAATAAAATAGTGTGTGTATATATATATATATATATAAAATCTTAGAAAAATTATGTTTGGCTTTAAAATTTCAAGATTTTTGTTCAGAATTTTGCAAAAAGTATACCATATTTGTATCACTGATGTGGCTTCCGAGTCATAAGATGGTGGAATTCACGATTTAAAATATGTAAAGTCAATTTTTAAGATTCAAGTATTAAATTTGTATTTTAAAATTTATAAATTTTGATTAACAATTTTAATGATACATATATATTTATATACACACATTGTTGATATTAAAATTATTGAAAAGAATCTCATTCGTTCCCTCTCATTCCATCACATCACATCTTTTCTATGGGCAGTGCAAAGACACATTACATCTTTTATATAAACAAAGCTAAACGCGAAAGGGGTTTATCTTGATAAACGAGATTCGTCACATATGTAAATGAATGGAATTTTTATACCCTTACAAGGATTCAACAATTTTTTTGGGGGCTAATTTAGATGTAAATTAAACTCTAAACTTAATTTGACATGATATCAGAGTTACGTCTGACCTGATGTGAGATGAGAAATTAGACTATGAATGGAACATCTCATATTGGAAACATACAAGACTTAGACAATAATATTTTCTTTTAAGCTAGCTTAACTTAATACATCCGAACCTTTTTCGTCAGAAAATTACACTCTTAATTCTTTATATTTTGAATTCCTTTTATAAAAATCTTGTGCCACCATTGGATCTTTTGTCATCATTTCTATGTTGGTTTTCAGGCAATAAAATATACCACATTGGTAGGTTCAACATATTTTATATTATAGTAAAAAATTCAATCCGTTGGAAGAGTGCCACGTGTCTACCATTCTCTGGTGTCTCTTTCTATCAAGTAGGACTTGATCAGTAGTTGACTTTGTAATTATAAAGACTGCCTTTCATGAATAATTTTTTTTGGTTTTCAAATTCTCAATACTTTTTTGATTTAATTCAAGGTTATAATAAAATGGAAAGATATGAAATTTTGAAAGATATTGGCTCTGGTAAATTTGGTGTAGCTAAGCTTGTTAAAGATAAGTTGTCAAATGAGCTTTATGCTGTCAAGTATATTGAGAGAGGCAAAAAGGTTTGCTTAACTTCATCTCTTTCTCTCTTTTTCCGTATCTGCTTTGGAGGTCGAGGATTAAGGTAGAGAGTTGAGCATTGTCATCGCGTATTTTCTTATTCTTTAATGTTTATTACTATCACTAGCTTAAGTATTTTGTACTATCTTGCCGTTTTACTGTCTTATTTTTTTTACAATCCTACATCGAATACTTTTATGTTGAATCAAAGGACTATCAGAAGTAGTCTCTTCAAATCCCAATTATGAGATTACATCGAGTATGTTGTTATTTTTGTTGTTGGAGCCCGGGATCCATTTTGGAGTACTAAGTAAGCCTAATTCGTGTTGTGTACGGCTTGTTAAAAGGGGAAGCGTTCTCTACTAGGATTTTTTTTCATTAATTCCTCAGACTCAAAACTTTTGATTATTTTATAATTCATGTGGTTGTATGGAGCATCACTACACCAAAAATAATCTTTAGCGACAATTAATTAATGGTAATAGTTCAATTATCGCTAAATATAATTTTTTCTAGAGGTAATTACTGTTGACAATGACATTTTAGCATTCTTTGTAAATTCCGCTAAAGTCTATAGCGATATTGGATCAAATGGAAATTAACTTATGTCGATAAAAGCTTTAGCACTCTTTGTAAATATGTTTATTTACTACCGCTAAAAGCTATTTATTTTTGTTGTATTGTATTTTTGCTATTCTTTCTTGCTTTATTTTGTTTGTGCAGATTGATGAGCATGTTCAGAGAGAAATCATGAATCATAGGTCTTTGAAGCATCCCAATATCATTAGATTCAAGGAGGTATTAACGTCTCATCTAAAAGCTTAAATTGAGACACAGAGAGTGCCAAATGTTTATTTTCTTAATTATGTTTTCAGCACACTTTCTCACGTGCGAGCTTGATTCTTTTTTGGACTAGCAAACAAACTTGATGTTTATTTCTCTACCCCTTCGACCAAAGTAGACTATTCTCTCCTTATGGAGTCTATGAAAAGAGAGATATCATTGCACAACGTGAAAGATCAATGTCCTTCCAATATCTTTCTCTACATGAATCAAGTTCTTCGAGAGGACTAGACCATCACGACCGTCGAGCTAATCATAGATGTACTATAATTTGTGCAGGTATTTCTTACCCCAACTCATCTAGCGATAGTGATGGAATATGCTGCTGGTGGAGAGCTTTTTGAAAGGATATGCAATGCTGGTAGATTCAGTGAAGATGAGGTAAACAGCCCCACCCCCCTTCACACACACACCCAAAAAAAAACGTACTCGTCAATTATTCTTAGTTGTAATTGTACTAAGTAACAATGTCGCTCAGACTCTCCAAAGATGCTACCCCACTAGTGTCGGATTCTCCAAAACAACATTCCTTTTAACGGGTCCAAACACCTGTAGCATTTTTGAAGAATCTGAGCTAACATAGATAAGAAATCAAATTTCTTCCTCTTCTTGTTGGAAGTTTGACATAAATGTGTCTATTTTAAAATTTTAACCCATCTTTTAGAAGTTTGTACGCATTAGCGATCATACCAGCACTATCAAATCATATCCCATTAGAACTTCGAAGTTAAGCATGTGTAGATAGAAGCAATTCTAGGATGAGTACCCCTAGAAAGTCATAGTGTTACATCCTTTTTTTATCAAAATTCAACTTAATTTCGTCTATTTAATTATATTTTCCCCCCAAAAGCCCAATTTTTTAATTGTATATAAAAGCTCTCTCAAATAATTCAATTTTAGTATCATTGTAATCTGATATCTTGTTTTTTGGTTATATTTTTCAGACAAGATATTTCTTTCAACAACTTATATCAGGAGTCAGTTATTGTCACTCAATGGTAAAACTTAGACCTATATGCTAATTATCTTTTATATGATGCTTGGAATGCGGTCCTTTCCTGGACCTTGCTAATGCGGGATGCTTCCCAATTCTTATATGATGTGCAAATATTTTCTTAAATGCAGCAAATTTGTCACAGAGATCTCAAGCTTGAAAACACACTCTTAGATGGTAGCTCAAAACCTCGTCTCAAAATATGCGACTTTGGCTACTCCAAGGCAATGATCTTGAACTCTATTCTTATGTTCAAATTGGCTTATATTTCATCAAAATAGCTTTTGATTGTTGTACATATAATTCATTGTTTAGTCATCAATCTTGCATTCTCAACCAAAATCTACTGTTGGAACTCCAGCCTATATTGCCCCAGAAGTCTTATCAAAAAAAGAATACGATGGGAAGGTACAATCACAGTGATTTGAGGCACAGTTTGATCGTATACTATCAGTATATATAACTTAAAATCGCTTGGATTAATTCATTTATAATTATTTGAAACTTCATGATTTAAATGTCTTTATTTTTGATGTAAAAGCTAGCTGATGTTTGGTCTTGTGGGGTAACATTATATGTGATGTTGGTTGGTGCTTATCCTTTTGAAGATCCTGAAGATCCAAGAAATTTCAGGAAAACTTTAACAGTAAGTTAATTTCACGTATGATCATTGAACGTCATTCATTATAACAGTAAAGTCATTTAATCAGAAGTTTTGTGATCATACGTGAAATTAACCTTCTATTGTCGACTTTTTGTTTAATTTTGGTATATGACAGAGGATATTAACCGTTCAGTATTCAATCCCTTCTTACGTTCGAGTTTCAAAGGAGTGTACACTTCTTTTATCTCAAATATTTGTAGCTGACCCTGCAAAGGTTTGTAGTTGTATTTTCACTTCAAATTTGTACATTTTTTGTTGGATAATCAACTAATTATTGTATATTTTTTGTATTTCTAGAGAATAACTATTGAAGAGATTAAAAAACACCCTTGGTTTCTAAAGGATTTGCCTATAGAATATATGGAAGGAGAGGATGCAAGTTTACAAATGAAAGAAGAAGATGAACCAACTCAAAGTATTGATGAAGTGTTGGCTATAATTCAAGAGGCAAAAAAACCAGGAGAGAGACACGAAGGATGTGATTTATTAGTCAATGGAAGTAGTAGCACCGATCTTGATAATGATAATTCGGATATTGATGATGACTCTGATATTGATGATGAGATAGAAACAAGTGGGGATTTTGTTTGTGCATTATGAGTGTTACATTTGTATGATAGACTCTATGTGATCAGGTCTTTTATCGAGTTTCGTATATGGTAGAAGTCTGATATTAGTTATGTGATAGGGTAAAAGTAGAGGGCTTTTATCTTTGCATTATGAGTGTTACATTTGTAAATTTAATGTGGTTTGACTCTTTCTTGAATGTTGTTGGATATAATGAAAGCTTAGTGTGTGTATCGAACAATCCATTTATAAACGAGTGTTATTTTAAATTGTGTCGTGAAAGTCAAAGTCAAAATTATGATATATACTATTATAATCTCCATTTTGGCTTTGGGCTATGATGGAATAAAGCAAAATGGCTCTTTAAACTGTCTGCGCTTCTTTCAATTGTGAAGTAGC
>JAOTQR010000007.1:3761934-3779792 GCA_025774065.1 Solanum ossicruentum | reverse complement strand
ATTAAATAAATATTATTAATTTGATACAATAGTTTAATCTATTATGAACATGTAAAGATGTTAAAATCAATTCAATTACTTGTAGTATAGATATGTTAATAGTTTATTAATACGTAAAGTAATAATTTGGAGTTGAATATTTAGGAGTTAAATAATTAATTGATTAAAATTTATTTTTAAGAAAGACTTCTAAATATAAAGGAGTAATTTAATGTTTCTTACGTAGTTTTAATAACTCTTTTTTGTTAAAAAAGAAATTGTTACATTCACACTTTTATTAACAAAATATTTCACAATCAAATTTTTAGTTAAATTTTAAAGTCTTAAGGATTAGAAACATTTTATAATATTTTTCTTTTTCTTTTCATAGCCTAGACAATTATTTATATAAAATAGTCATAAATATAAAGTGGATTCTAAATATAAAGAAATTCTAATTTAAAAATAAATCTTTTAAAATTAAATAAAAAAATAAAATAATAAATCGAGATAAATAGTGAGAAGATAGTTTTATTATGTCAAAGAATATTTCTAAGATCTTAACACTTTTAATATAGTATAAATTGATTACAACAACAACAACATTACTCAATTGCCTCAAAGGCTCCCACCGATTACGGGATAAGAGGGCGTCGGATGTATGCAGCTTGATCCCTATATTTGAAACATAGATCGGCTGTTTCTGAATGACTCATGAGTATAAATAAATAAGTAATTACGCAAAAACATTTTTTAAATAACTTTGATAATATAATATCTTTTATATTGTCAATGAATAATTACAAGTAAGCTTTTATGGACATGTCTTTCTCACACCTACAAAACAAAAAGAGTTTTTCCACCACCGCCCAAATAAACATCAACTTTGGATAAGTATTATTTTTCTTACTTTATTTTTACTTCTCATTCTATATTTGATATTTAATTTTTTTTATTAAGTTATATTTATCGTACGAGGTTTTATTAAAATAAGAAATACTTTATAAATATATTAAGATTTTTTTAATTTTATGATTCAAATTCAAAATCTCTGATTCAGTATATAGTGGTTTAGCTTGAAAGGTCCTTGTTGCCCTATATATGTCCAGGAAATTAATATTAATTTGTATTTATCGTATAAGATTTATTATAAGAAGAAACACTTTATAAACATATTAGGATTTTCTTAATTTTACGATTTAAATTTGAAATCTCTGATTCAGTGATCCAAATTGAAAGATCCTTATTGCCCTATATATGCCCATGAAATTAATATTAATTTTATATTTATCTTACAAGATTTAATTAAAAGAAGAACCACTTCATATATATTAAAAATTTTCAAGTTTTACGATTCAAATTCTAAATCCCTGATTTAGTATATAATAGTTCAACTTGAAAGGTCCTTGTTGTCCAATATATGTCCATGAAATTAACATCAATTTATATGTCGCATAAGATTTAATAAAAAAAAAAAGCACCTCATATATCAATTTTTTTTAATTTTTTAATTTAAATTCGAAACCTCTGATTTAATATATAGTGGTCCAAATTGAAAAGTCTTTGTTGCCCTATACATGTCTATAAAATTAAAATTGTACAAGAAGAAAATACCTAACAATAGCTAGAGGTCCCCCTATGTGTCATTTTACACAAGTTTGTGAATTGTGACACATCCTTGTGAGTATAGGGAACTAAATAATTGACCAAACATCATCCCTTTACCTACAAAATTCTTTTAAACATCGATAATCTTTTAAATTTATCAGATATTTTATTTAAATAATTGACTTGTGATATTTTTAAAAAATTTAAGCATCTGAATATATAACAAAAACTGTTTCTACTATTAGTAGAGTCAGGATTTTGATTTATGAGGTTCAAAATTTGAAGAAGTAGACACATGAAATTGCCAAAGGGGGTTTGAATCCCTTGAAAAAATGGTGGCTCCGCCTGTGCTTCCTATTATATACTTCAGACTCAAATTTTGGAAAATAAATTTTTCCGCGTGTTTTGAAATATTTTGTATGTAGATAAGTTAATCATTTAAAATGTGTTACCTCCTTTAACACAATAGTTTTTTTCAAAAGAAATAACGATGGATTGACAATATTTGTAACTCCATCGCGAAATAAGAGAATATTGTATATAGCATATCGACGGAAATCAAACTCACCATCAAATCAAAGATTTGGAGTCTGAGTCTTGAAAGGTTGAAATAGAGGAACTTTTGATAGGAAGCTCGTCACCCTTTTATGGGTTTTTTGTGGTGTATACAACGGCGGAGCCACATACGTATCAGGAGGTTTAAGCGGCAAAAAAATTATACTATTTATATGTGGTAAAATTATTTTTATCTATATATAATAAATGTTGAACCTCCTTTGATTAGTTCATATGTCTACTTCTTAAAATTTTGAACTCCCTGACAAAAAATCCTGATTTCGTCACTGGGTACAAATATAAATTAATCCGACCAAAAAATTTTAAAACGAGAAAATTATATCAAGAAAACTAGTATCACACTAAAACATAATAACTTTTAGCAGTAATAAATAAACATATTAACAAAGAATGCTAAAGCTTTTATCGATAATAGTTAATGACCATTGAATTTAATATTACTATAAACTTTAGAGACGTTTACAAAAAATGTTAATTGCCTCCATAAAAATTAAATTTAATTATAATTAGACTGTTATTATTAAATAATTATTCTAGAGATTTTATTTTTGTTGCATTAAATATATCATGCATGTCAGATGGTACATTAGTGGTACAACATCCGGTTTGAACTTGTCAAGCCATCATTTTCCAAACAAAGAGATAAGAAATCAACTTAGGATGTGTTTGGCAGGGATGAAAACAATTCTAATTTTTTATATTTAATTGATCAAATTTTTTGAAAATATTTAATCTTTAAAATAAGTTTTTTAAATATAAGGAGAATAATACTAATTGCATAGTGAAAATAGGAACAATCTTCCAACACGCCTCATTTTACCCTACCTTAGTAGCCCCCCAAGGCCCCCAACTCCTATGGTATTATTTGTCTAAGTCATATAAATAGTTTTGAAAGAAATTTTTTTGTTTACGTATCAAACACAAGGATATAAATAGAAAATTGACTTATTTTCTTAGAAAATATGTTTTGCAAAAAAGTCACAAATCCTATTTCAATTGGCATTTCTTATTGATTGTGTCATTCCGCCTCCCAACACAACTTATTTTACTGAAACAATCCATCTTAAGATGAGATGTTCTAAATCAGCAAAATACATGAGAGATGCTGGGTATATAAGTAAAGGATTGGTCTATATACTATGAGATGCCTTATTGAATGAGCCCAAAGGGATAAATCCGAGATGGGCTAGGTCCAAAGGACAATACTTCACAGTGTTGGGGTAAGTTATTACAGATGGTATCAGAGTCACTCCTGTGTCAGCCTTATCAATGTGAAGCTAGAGTTCAACTGAGTTTAGACAAATTCCGGTGAGGCGGGGCAAACCTCAGTGCTGAGTCTGGGAAAATCTGATGCAGTGGGGTAAACCTCAACGAGGACGCTGAGTCCATAGAGGGGGTATATGTAACAATTCATCTTGAGATGAAATGTCCCATATCGGCAAAACACAGGAAAGATACTGGGTATATAAGTAAAGGACTAGTCTATATACTATGAGACGCCTTTTGGGGTGAGCCCAAAGGGACAAATCCATGATGGGCTAGGCCCAAGAGCGGACAATACTTCACAATGTTAGACTGTGTCGTTACATTTAAGCCACCTCTATAGCCCCTCTCTACTCCTATAATATTTGTCTAGGTTATATATAAATAGTTTTAAAAGAATTTTTTTTGTTTACTTATAGAATACAAGGATACAAATTAAATAAGAAATCGACTTACTTTCCTAAAAAATAATTTCTATGCAAAAGTCACAATCCCGACTAACTTGTTTATGTAATAGTCACTTAAGAATACACACAAAATCTTTTCTAAAAATTATGTGAAACGTATTTAATATAAATACTTCATCACATATTCATATGCTCAATTGAAACATGTTGTATTTAAACGACTTAAACTTGTTATCCCATCATTTTCTTTTATAGGAACCCCACCATTATACTTAAGACAATGAACACATAAGAAACCAACAAATATATAAACTTTACTTAATACAATAATTGATTGCTTAATTTGGGGATTAGTACAACTATATTATCTTTAACACAATTGGATCACATATGTCCATCACTAGTACTTTATGTTGAGTGGAGAATTTTTTGTGGAAATGTAACCACCTAAAGATTATATAATTGGACCATATTGTAAGGGAAATGGGGAACACAAAACTATACATAATTGGATCTACAAAACTGTCTTTGGAAAGGGGGATAGACTTTGTTCCCATTTGGAATGTCAAACTAGAAAGTGTACTCAAAGATATTTCATTCTTGGTCCACAAAGAATGGTCCACAAAGTGGGGTAAAAATTTTATTTGCATCTATTTTTTTTAATAAATTAAAATAACTTATTATGGTCCGCGAAGTGATATTGAAGGTATTTCGGAAACAATCTCTCTATCTCTATAAGATAGTGATAAGATTTGCGTACATTTTATCCTTCCAAAACCAGACTCATGAATTTCACTGGATAAGTTGTTATTGTTATTATCGTTAATTGATAAATTGATATTTTTTAATTATGTAATTGAAACATAACTATTATAGTTGAAATTTGAAAGTTGACATGTAAAATATCAAGATAATTCTCTCCGAATGAATGAAGCTATGATCCGGATAGAGATGGTTGTTTCAATTTTGGAGTTTCAAACTCTGTGACAATGAGGATATTTTTAGAGGCGTATCTAGGATTTGAAATGGTGGATGTACTATTATGAAAAAATGAATCTAAGATATTATAATTTGATCATATTGACATTTAAATTTTTATCACTGTGAAGTTGTGAAAATTATAAAAGTGTAGGTCCAAATTAATTCTATTAAAATGTCAAACGTGCTACCAATGACCATTCAGAGAGGTGTTAATTACCCAATTTTAGAAAGAAAAATAAAACAAGATAGATACAAGATTCGAATTTCTAATCTTACTTAGAGAGGTGCACCCAATCATTATACAGTACTTCGATTATGAATACACACTACACACATCTATATTTAAATAATATATATATGATCTCACGAGAAGAAGTACAGATTCACGTGAATTCAATGACCCTACCAACATATGCCTATGTAGATTTCTCGTCCTCCTCCTCCTTCTCCTCCCCTTTCTTCTCCATATGCCCTCCAATTTTCAAATATTTTTTTTTTACTTTAGAACAAAAACTTTTTTTTCTTTTATCCAAAATATTCATAGTCAAACACTTTCTAAAATTCTTTTTTGGGCCCAAGTACAAAATGGGCTAATGGTTCAAAAACAAGTGGGCTAAGCCCAGTAATTTTAGCAGCCCAAATTTTCTTCTAAAGTAAACCTCCACAAAAAAAAAAAAACATCTTCAGTTTCCCTCTTTCTCTTCGAATTTCCAGCAGCCTAAGAAGAAGAAGAAAGATGGGTGGCAGAGGAAGGTCTCGAACTCAAAGAAAACACTTTAGACAGAACAGAGAAAATGTCTGGAAACGCAGCAGACATGATGATTCAGGGGAGAAACAACAAGACAGTGTTACTACTACTAATGATGACAACAAAGAACAACGCCATTGGGAACCTTTTGCCACCCAAAATCCTGCATTTGATGAGTATTATAAGGTAAAATCTGAAAAAGTTGTCTTTCTTGGGGATTTGGGGATGTGGGTATTTGATTATATGTTCTGTCGAGTGATGGGGTTTGAGTAATTTTGAAAAAAGAATGTGTCTTTTGGGCTATTTGGGATGTAGGTCTTTGCTCGTATGTTTACTTGAGTGATGGGGTTTGGGTAATTTTGAAAAAAGAATGTGTTTTTGGCCTATTTGGGTATGCAGGTATTTGCTTCTATGGTTAGTTGAGTGATGGGGTTTCAGAAATTTTGTAAAAAGAATGTATCTTTCTTTTGGGCTATTTGGGATGTAGATATTTGCTTATATGTTTAGTTGAGTGATGGGGTTTGAGTAATTTTGAAAAAAGAATGTATCTTTTGGGTTATTTGGGATGTAGGTATTTGCTTATATGCTTAGTTGACTGATGGGGTTTGAGTAATCCTGAAAAAGAATGTGTCTTTTTGGGCTTTGGGGTGTAGGTATTTGCTTATATGTTTAGTTGAGTGTTGGGGTTTGAGTAATTTTTCGTTTGTAGGAGCAAGGAATAGTGGCAGCTGAAGAATGGGATACTTTTATTCAGTTTCTGAGAACTCCATTGCCTGCTGCATTCAGGATCAATTCCAGGTTTCTGTTTATGCAGTTTTGAGTTTTAGTTGCCCCATTTGAATCTTTAAGCTCCCGTTTGGCCATAGATATTGAAGTTGAAATTTGAATATTTGAATTCTTGAATTTTTTGGATTTTGAAGTGTGTTTGGACATGCAATTCAGTTGAAAAAAATTCGAAGCTTTCTGAGTGGAAGTCCCGCAAATCCAAAAACTGATTTGAGCTGGTTTTTGTGAACTTGGAAGATATTTAAAAATTTACTCCCAACATCTATGGCCAAACGCTAGCTTAATTTGCTTCTTGAAATTCTGCTTGATTGCTATCTAGATGGTAATGTAAGGACTATATGTTTGTTGTTCCTCTTGTTAATCTTTCTGTTTTTAGAATTAATTGGATTTGAAAAAGATTAAATTACCGTGCTTTTGCTCGATAGTTAAGTATGCTAAATGTTGCAGAAATTGAGAGAAAAATGTGGATAAAGTTTTGAACGTTGAGTATTTCTCTTTCATATGCAAAGTTTTCGCAAGCTCTAATTGCACATTTGTGAAGCTTCAATTCTTGTGCTTCTGATGGTTCAATGACTTTTAACTTTAGAATACAAATTTGGTGGTGGATGTACATGTCCCTCTTATCACGATTGCATGACAACTGCAACTTGTTCCGAAATCAGAATGGCTATTTGCTGCTATTAGTGTGTACCTGTAGTAACCTAATGTCATCTTTTCTTATCATTTTGTGGGGTGCTTCTTTTAGAATTTTAAAAGATGACACGTTTCTCGAAATTGAAGGGTAAAGACTAAGTAAACTTGTTTGTTATAGCTTAATCCTATCAGACGTTCTTATAGCTCTAAATACAAAGCAATTTCTGATAAAATTAAATTTTATTGAACTTCCCATTTTGTTAATGTTGCAGTACGCAGTGCTACATGGATATTCGGACCAAGTTGGAGAACGATTTTATGAAATCACTTCAGGCAGAGGTTAGTCAGTTGAATTATGTTTTCCTTTCATTTATGAACTTCCTGCATTACATATGCAGCTTTTAGCGGATAATCATTCTATTGCTTACTGTTTCTATATGTTAAGTATAATTCAGGGTGTAGATGGGAGTGAGATCGAGGGAATAAAGCCATTACCTTGGTATCCAGAGAATCTTGCTTGGCAGTCTAATTTTTCACGCAACCAGTTGAGGAAAAACCAAATACTTGAGAGGTTAGTGATGCATTTTGTGTTTATGTGTTATAACTTTCTCTAGACTCAAATGATTATTTTCTAGTGAGAGATCATTTTTAGGTATGTGATAGAGTAGCACATGGCTTTCTTGAAATGATTGTTGTCGAAGTTCTAACTGCTAAATGTGGTGCTTAGATCTCTACTGAAACACACTCCAATGTGTTGCTAAATGGATCTGAAAATGCTCATTGTTTCCCTTAATCATCAAAGTTTCTGTACTGACTATTTCTTCAACCAAGTGACTTCTTTGCTGGTTTTCTATCATATGATTTTTCATGAGTTCATGTAGATGACATTTGTCATCTTTTATGACCTTAAATTAGAAAAAAGAAAAACATCTTTTAACTCTTGATATTCTTGAAAGTGTCTTGGTTGTTGATTATTTTCATGCTACTTAAATGTTGCATCAATGATATTGGTAAATATGGGATGGTTTTCCAAATGAATCTTCAAGTGCTTGCATGAACCAGATGGATGGATGCTAACATGATTAACTTCAGTGAAAGATGAAGTTGCTATTAAGAATCTGCATATGGACATGTAAAGAAGTCTATTCCTCTATTGCCGATGCTGGTAATAAACAACCTGATGCCCTTTTTCGAGTCTGACCTCCCCTTTTGATAGTCCCAAATTCATTGGATTTCTCAACTTCCACAGAGTTAAGGAGTTGTTTGAGTATCTTATGCAGTTTAGTGGAGGATAATTTAAAATGAAAATCTGAAATTTGACATGGTAGAAAAGAAGTTTGTTGAGAAGATGTCCTATCAAACTTCGAATGACGTATATGAAGCATTATGTTATATTACTCTATATTGGACCTATAAACGAAGACAAATCCCGATTGTTTCTGGTAATCACTTTGAGGTCACTTCTATAAACTTTCAGGTTCCATGATTTCTTGAAGCTACAAAATGAAATTGGAAATATTACGAGACAAGAGGCCGTTAGCATGGTTGGTCAAGTTGACCTTCGTCTTTCTGTGTTTCCTGTTGAATTATCCCATTGCAGATCTCTTTGATATTTTTTCCTTTTATTGACTTCATCTTGTGACTGCTTCAATTCAGGTTCCTCCCCTGTTCTTGGATGTACGTCCAGATCATTTTGCTCTAGACAGTAAGTTATCTTCTGTGGATTCTAAGTTACAATTGCATGTTATCTTCTAATTAGGTTACTTCACATATTCGTTCTGGATGCTCTCTGTATCTTGATTGTTCCTATAATCATGCAGTGTGCGCAGCTCCTGGTTCAAAAACATTTCAGTTGCTTGAGATGATACACCACTTGGCTGAACCGGGGACATTACCTAGTGGAATGGTTCTCTTCCTTCCTTAGCTTGCTCTTCAAGTCATGGATGCCCATGCATCTTCTTTGTTTGCCTTTCAAATGTCCAATCTTTCTCGTTTACTTGTGAGCTATCTGCACTTTCGTTACATCCTCTTGGTTCTTATTATAATTAACGCTTTATATAGGTCTTAGCAAATGATGTTGATGTCCAAAGGTGTAACCTTCTTATTCACCAAACAAAGAGAATGTCTACTGCCAACTTAATCGTTACAAATCATGAAGCGCAGCACTTCCCGAGCTGTCGTTTAGATAGAAATTTTGCAAATGGTTCTGCGACGCAAAAAGTGAGGGAATTAGATATTAGTCAACTTCAGTTTGATCGTGTGTTATGTGATGTTCCATGCAGTGGTGATGGCACTCTGCGCAAGGCTCCTGATATCTGGAGGAAATGGTAGTTATTATGCACTGTTGTAGTCCGTATCACTCTCGTTTTACTTCATATGATGGTTTCTAAATGTTCACCTTCTCCGTCCCCTTGTTTTTGCATCATACAGGAATGCTGGAAATGGTAATGGTCTCCATGGGCTACAGATTCAGATAGCAATGCGAGGTTCCGTGCTCTCTCTCTCTTTCTCTCATTCAGAGACAATTTTACATTACTGCATTTCTCAATCTATTCTTGTTTTTCTCATTTCTAAGTTCTAATATCGTCATTAATTATTCCTTTCTGTCGATAATTCTAGCACATCTATTTTTATTGCTTCTAATACTCGTCAGTATTTACCTTATTTTGTATTATGGTGGCCTGAAATGAATTTAAATGGAGAAACATGGTCAGTGAGGTTTGATATAACTGACGGTGCTAATTTGTTGGGGACTGAGGCATACTTATAATTTCTGTATATAAGCCTTGTACAATAGTATGCGATGTTTTTACCATTCTGAGTTGCCTTCTGTAGATACGTGATTGGTTTAAAGCATATACTGCAGGGTTATCTTTGCTTAAAGTAGGTGGAAGGATGGTTTATTCAACTTGCTCAATGAATCCCATTGAGAACGAGGCCGTGGTTGCTGAGGTAACTCATTAGGAGGAATGCTGGCATATTTGTTCTTCCCTTATTTTTTATAAAGGAGAAAAATTCTGGCATATCAATTAACATTCTATTGCTTGAATTACTCTTTATTCAACAAATATGCCGCAATCTCAAGATAATGATAGTCTGTTATAAATCCCAACGAAAGTCACTCCATGGTACTTCTCAATCCAATATTCAATAGTTAAGGCTTAGTTCTCCACATTTTCTACTGGCATACAAATTTCTATCAAGATTAAAAGGCTAGACATCAGACCTATAGTCGAATATGGATCATTCCAAAATCTTGGAGCTCCGAATACAAGAAGACAGCCAGCCTGATACAATATAGTCCCCATAGATCCTATCACTAAAATACCTCTAGAGGAGGATAAAGCTAAGTGGAGCGAAAATGGTTTTCCATGGGAAAAGAAAATTATGAAGTGACTGGTCTTGGTTAACTGTGGTAGGGGGGATTCTAGGGAAAAGGAATCTCTAGTGGAGTTTAGGTCCTAGCATTTGCTCGTTGTCGAATGCCATGCTGAGTTTCTACCAAACCCCAGCAGAGCTTACACATACATTGCATACATGCACACACAAGTATTATCTAATTATGTATGTGTGTTGCCTTGGAATTTCGCAAGCACTTTAAAACTTTCTGTGCCTCCTCCCACACTGTCTTTTGATATTGCAGGTCTTGCGGAGATGCGGGGAGTCCGTTGAACTTATTGATGTGTCCAGTGAGATTCCTCAGCTTGTTCGCAGGCCAGGCCTTAAAAAATGGAAGGTGTGGTGAAAAAAGTTCATCCTTAACCTTCATCATTTTTGTTGTGTTTATGCCATGGACCGGAGGGCCATATCCATTATAATCCATGCTGTTCTCAAGGAGAAAGTGGTGTTTGAAGATACAAGTTTATATACACAGAATGATTTCCTTTTTCAGCTTATGTCACATAATATGACCACAGGATATCTTGCAAAATTAGTTTGAAGAATATAAGATTTTTTTTCCATGTTTCACACAGCTTTGTGTTGTCTTTTTCTTCTGTGGGTGGAATATAAAATTTCACCACAGCTAGGAGGTGATCACATGATTTAATCATCTTGACAACTTTTCGATGATCTTTTCTGTATTTGTAAGTTCTATTGATCTTTTAATAGCGTCAGCGGGAGCATAGCAAAGATTAAAATGAGTTCTTCGAACATTTCAATTCCAGTTGTACTAGACAGGTTCCATTGCTTTATACTGCATGATTTGATTTGTTGTTTGCTCATCTGTATGCACAGGTTCGAGATAAAGGAGCGTGGTGGACTTCTTACAAAGATGTTCCTGAGTGTCGTAGAAATGCAATTATTCCAGGGATGTTTCCCTCTGGCAAAACCTATGTGGATGCATCTGAGAAGAATGATGATACAACTAGAGACCAATTATCTGATAATGGAAATAATGGCATTGAGTTGGAAGATCCTGCAACTGCATCTCCGATCTCGGATGAGGAAGTTTCAACTCTACCACTGGAACGTTGTATGAGGATAGTGCCACATGATCAGAATAGTGGAGCCTTCTTTATTTCCGTATTTCAAAAGCTCTCTCCTTTGCCAGGCAAGTTTAGAAGTTTTACTGTCTTTGCTCGTTAGTACATTACTCAGAAAATTGGATCATTTGGCATTTGTTCATTTCTGCAGCTGCAGCCTTTCAGCAGAAGAAACCTGTGTCTTCTCGAGGGAAGTCGAATTCCAGTGATGTTAAAGTGGAAAGTTTAACAAGAAAGGTCAAGGAAGATGCGAATGTTGAGGATGTCAAGCCAGTGGATTCTGCTGGTAGCCAAGAAGTGACTGTGGGCGATACTGATATTCAAGCTGAAAATGTAACAACTAAGGTCAAGGAAGATGAAAATGCCGAGGAAGTTCAGCCAGTGCAATCGGTTGGTAGCCAAGATGTGACTATGCATGATGCTGGCCATGGAACAGATGAAACTACTTTGGATACTGAGTCCAGTGAAATGTTGGAGAAAACCGAGAAAGAGGACACTCAACCTTCAACTGATGCAAGAGCGGAGCCTGAGTCTGTTAGAGGGAAAAGAAAGTTACAAATGCAAGGCAAGTGGAGAGGGGTTGATCCGGTTATATTTTACAAGGAGGAGGCGGTTGTGGGTAAGATAAAAGACTTCTATGGTATCAAGGAATCCTTTCTATTCGAAGGACATTTAATTACAAGGAATAGCGATATGAGCCATGTGAAAAGAATTTATTATGTGTCGAAGTCTGTGAAGGAAGTCTTGCATCTCAATTTTCTAGCTGGTCAGCAGCTTAAAATAGCTTCAGTTGGACTCAAGATGTTTGTAAGTCCCCAAATTTGACATTTGCTTTCTCCTCGTGGGATTTTCATCAATTTTGACACGTAACTTCTCTCATAGTTGCTCGTTCCATAATAGTAAAAATGGCCCCACAATGATCATGTCTCGACGACAAACTAGTTGGGGTCAGTAAAATAGCAAAAGTTGCAATCCCCCACCCCTTTTGAGAAGATAGAGGGACTTTCTTTTGTAATATCTTTTTGACTATTGCCCCATTTAGATGACCTTATTCCTTTGGTTTGTTCCACATTGCAGGAGCGTCAAACATCAAAAGACGGTGCATCTGCACCATGTATATTCCGGATATCATCTGAAGGGTTGCCCTTAATGCTGCCACATATAACCAAACAAATATTATATGCCTCTCCTGCAGACTTCAAGCATCTTTTGCAGTACAAGAGCATTAAGTTTGGTGATTTTGTGGATGCTGAATTTGGTGAAAAGGCCTCACAGCTGTTGTTGGGTTGTTGTGTGGTGGTTCTGAACAAAGGTTAGTTCTAGTGTTCGACCATGTCCAAACATTAACTTCTAATGCTCTCTATGAACTTCAATTTCAAACACTCTTTTTTTAACTGCAACAAAATATCAGCCAAACGCCTCCACGTTATTCTTGATTTCCTAGAAAAAATGCTCAGTGATTTGCTTCTTTTAAAGTTTGGTTGATTGTTCCGTGCAGAAAATAAGACGCTATCAGAGGCTCAAGCGGATCCATCAACTATTGCTATAGGATGCTGGAGAGGCAGGGCTAATATCTCAGTAATGGTCACTGCACTTGATTGCCAAGAACTTCTTGAAAGGATATCAATGGGTGTGGAGGAGGAAACAAAAACGTCCTCGTCAGAAACCAAGCAATCAACTACCAAGGCAGATAACATTATTGAAAAAGTGGAAGATGAAGTTGAAGAAAAAACAGAACAACCATGAGAACACCTATTATAAAACTAACAATTTTGGATGTTGTTATAGGTGTACCATGATTGTGAAATTTAGTAATTGCTTAAGTTTATTCAGTATATTTATAAAGATAATTAACAGATGAAAGATGGTTAGAAGAATCCTGCTAATGTGTATTTTGAATTTATTTATCATTACGTTGAATTAAGTACACCATAGTTATGGCCATTGAGCCTAAATTTGGTTTCCATTTTTTGTCAAGAGTGTATCAGAAACAACTTTTATATCTAAGGTTTGTTTATACTTTATCCCCGTTAAGATCCTATCTTTTGTGAGATTACACGGAATATCTTGTTTGATCATTTGATATAGGGAACCTATTGGTCCCACTGATGCAACCTGCTTTCTTGTCTTCATACATACACCTTTATGGGCAATCTTTCACATGTATGGATCATATGCTTTGCTGTCCTTGTCATGATGTATATAGATTCTCTGTTAGGTACCCTGATATATATTCTGTCCCCTATCAATGGATAGTGTGTCTGGTGGTCTTTTTATTGATAAAATTTGACAATTTCCTAATTGAAGCTAACTCCTTACTTTCAAGAAGTGACTAAACAACAAATAGCAGTAGAATATCATAAGTGGGGTCTGAAGGTAAAATGTATATAAACTTTACTTCAATAGAGATAGAGACGCTGTTCTGGAAGTGACTAGATTATGTATAACACTGTTAGAAAAAAGATTTTGTCTTAAACAAGAATGTGTACACAATTTGATTTAAAGATGGAAAATGAGTTTTTTCTTTTGGTATATTATAAGTTCGAGTGTTGGCCTTTGTTATGCAACTTAATTTGAACTCATTAGCTTTTGTGATAAATTGACATGAAGCCAAGGAACCAGTAAATATAAAACTACAACGAGACGACAATATAACCGATGAAATTCCACGAGCGAGGTTTAAAGATAATGGTGTCTAGGCGACCTGACCCTTATCACCTTATGAGGTAGAGAGGTGGTTTTTGATTGCCTCTCGACTTGAGTAAAACGACAAAATATAATATTACCAGTAAAATGCTTATGAATTCAGCTGCAACTGTCTCATGTTAAACCATATAACCATTTCCTTTCTTTAAAACAGTACAAAAATAACAGCATACATATATAAACAAAAAGACTCAAGAATCACTATGAGATAATTTTGAAATCTAAGAACAATCAAAGAATGAAAAAGGAACTCCAATCCCAATATCTCAAAATCCTTTTCTTTTCTTTTGGTTACTCGGAAAAATCCCAAGATCTTAAGAACTACAGCATGCCTTCTTTTCTGGGATAACTTGTGCAGGACCAGGTACAAGAATTTTCTTTCCAGTTAAAGAAGCAGGATTACCATTTGCTTGATCATTACCCGCGGAGAGATTCTTCTTGTTCACAATGTTGAAGATCTCTGTCAAAACAGTTAAGAAGGCTTCCTCGATGTTTGTGGCCTCCATTGCAGATGTCTCTAAGAAGAACAATCCTTCTTTCTGAGCAAATTCTTTAGCATCCTCAGTGGGAACAGCTCGTTGATTTTCAAGATCGGTTTTGTTACCGATCAGCATAATCACGATGTTCTTGTCAGCATGTGCACGTAATTCTTCAAGCCAGCGTGGGATGTGATCAAAGGTTTGACGCTTTGTTATGTCGTAAACCAACAGAGCTCCAACAGCTCCCCTGTAGTACGCACTCGTGACAGCTCTATATCTGTTCATGACAACAAATCAATGATTAAGTGACATATAAGCCGTATAGACTCTGATCTAAAAGGGATTTTTGGAATGTTTTAGGTAAAACAAGGAGCACAGAAAAGCTGACAGAAAATTCGACATGACCCACCCCTTAAGATCTTAGCTAAGAAAGAGCTGAAGTCACTGGAAGCAAACAAATTAACACAACTTGCTGCCTGCAGGAGTGTTAAGAGCTCAGCAGGAATGTGTGGGTTACCACACGTTATCGGTTCAAACCCAACGAACTGTAGAGGGGTGGATCCATTCCCAACTGAGTTTCAAACCGTGCACCACTGCACTTGGGCAATACTCAGTTCTACAGTAAGAGGGGCAATTCTGAATATCTGATAAGCATGTATAAGAGTTCAATTTACGAGATCACCAATATCAAGCTTTTACTCAGGTGATTAAAAAAAAATGATAGCAAAGGCAAGCTCGCTATACGGTTTGCTAATATGGCAAACACATTACTAAATAGTATTTTTTATGATATCAGCAGCTTCAAACATAGAGCAAAAAAACAAGAAAGGGCAGATCAAAGCAAGAAAACAGCATTAAATAACAACAAACACACAATTCATTAAACTTCTCAACTTAAAACTACCCCCAAAAATGTACTCCTTATCTCTTTATTGCATTTCTATGGCACTAATAGCAGATCAAAAGTTGTGACTTTAACAATAATTCAAAGCAAGAGAACTAAAAAGAACCAAATTTTTAGCCCAAAAACAAAACCATTACAAGTGAAAAAAGAATGTATTCCCTTTCTTGCATTCTATAACAACAACATATCCTATGGAATCCGACAAGTGGGGTCTGCGGAGGTAAAACCACTATCTCATAGAGATATATTTCCGGACTTTCTTGCATTCTATATGGCACTAAAATTTGAAGATCAAGACAACTTTTTTTCTTTGAAGCAGTGACTTTAACAATACTTCAAAACAAGAGAACTAAAAAAGAATCACTTTTTGAGCACAATACTAGAGAGGGAACTCTTGCATTTTATATGGCACTAATATTTGCAGATCAAAGTAACTCTTTTCTTTAAACACCCATTTCCTCAATTTATTTATAATCATCAAAAATCTCTGGACTTAACAATACTTGTAGCAAAACAAGAAAACTAAAAAGATTCAATTTTTTTAAGCAAAGAACCATCACAACTTTTTTCTTTAAACACCCCTTTCCTTAATTCATTTAATCATTTCTAATCATCAAAAAGCTGTGGACTTAAACAACACTAACAGCAAAGCAAGAAACCTAAAAAGATTCAATCTTTTTCAGCAAAGAACCATCACAACTTTTTTCTTTTAAACCCCCCCCTTTTTTTTTTTGATTTGCACTAGGTGTCCGAGTCTCTTAGAGACCCGACTAATCCTGGGGTGCATAGGCTCTCGACAAGGAGTTTCCGCAAGTGCACCACATTAATTCAAGTTTTACAGAAATTGTTTGCAGCCAGTGGGTTTCGATCTTGAGACCTTGAAAGGAAGCAAACCCATGGCTCAACCCCTGAGGGTTTCTTTAAAACCTCATTTCCTCAATTCATTTCTAATCATCAAAAACTTATGTACTTTAACTATACTTATATCAAACCAATCAAACTTAACAAAAGATACAATTTTGAGCAAAAAAGAAAACCTCCATTTCCTCAATTCATTTCTAATCATCAAAAACTTATGTACTTCAACAAAACTTACATCAAACCAATCAAAACCAACAAAAGATTCAACTTTGAGCAAAAAAGAAAAACCCCATTTCCTCACTTCATTTCTAATCATCAAAAACTTATGTACTCTAACAACACTTACATCAAACCAATCAAACTTAACAAAAGATTCAATTTTGAGCAAAAAAGAAAAACCCCATTTTACCTTTCTTGTCCAGCAGTATCCCAGATCTGAGCTTTAACAGACTTATGTTGAATAACAAGTGTTCTTGTCTGGAACTCAACACCAATTGTAGCTTTAGAATCAAGACTAAACTCATTTCTTGCAAAACGAGCTAGTATTTGAGATTTCCCCACAGCTGAATCACCTATTAAAACAACCTTAAAAACATAGTCTATTTTCTGACTTGCATCACCATAACCACCCACACTTGCCATTTTTTTGACACTTCAAAGAAAAAATTGAAGCAGAAAATGATAGAAGAAGAAAAATGAGCTAATACTAGAAAGTGAAAAGGAGAAAAAGGGGGAAAGAGTAGGAAAAAACAGTGGGGAACAGATGTTGGTTGTATCTTAACTAGACTCATGCTGGCACTTTGTAATTGTGTGAATAAATTCTTCAATCATTATCATTTAAGTATACACTAAGGTGAATGGTTAGGTATGAATATCTTATATATCTGTGACTCGATTGGTGAAATCGCCCCAAAAACATATTTGTTTTACTGACGCACAAAGAAAATATTTGATTGCGAATGAACAAGATATTGAGAAATTGTCCATACGTAAAATCCGAATTATTGATAGGGTTCCTCCTTTTGTATAATTGTCATCATTTTAAGTATAGACTAAGGTATCCTTTTGTAGGCCCTATGTCATGAGAAATTATATTTATAATGGAGAAAATGATTAAAATAATTCTTAATGTATTGAGTGTAGTTTATTTTGATCTTTTATATATTTATTTGATCAATGTTATTTTTGATGTACGTAAAAAAGAAAAAGAACAATTTGGTCCAAAAATTTAGTATAATTTTCAGAAAGGACTGTTAAATCTAATAGAATTCCACATGTAAAAGAAATGATTAATTTGATCAAAAAATTTAGTATACAACAACAACATTATCCCATTGTCTCAAAAGCTCCCGTCCATTGCGGAGTAAGGAAGGATCGGATGTACGCAGCCTGAACCCTATATTCAAATACATAGCGCGACTGTTTCCGGATAACCCATGACGA
>JAOTQR010000007.1:3721445-3759133 GCA_025774065.1 Solanum ossicruentum | reverse complement strand
CCGTAAAATTAGGTGGCGACTCTGTGTCTTTTCGAATCTCGAGAATTAATTTGGCTTAAATTAATTGAGTTTAGATTGATTCTCGATTTTCGAACAATTTTCAATTTTATTTTTAAAGTCGGTCATTTTTCGGCATAACAGTTATCAACTGTGTTTTTTAATCTGATTCTAAATTTATTAATTCAATATTAAACATTATAGCTTTATTAATTTGATTATGTAGTTCTTTAATTTTACAACACTGTTATGATTTTCTAAGTTGTATTTTATTTGTTGGTATTATTTGATATTTAATTTTGCAGATCATTCTTGTTATAAAATAAAGATAATATATTAGAAGTTAATAAACAAAGAAAAAAGAGAGAAAGAGTAGTAATGCTTTTCCTTTAATATTTTAATAAATATTTTTATAATATCAAGCGATTCAAATATTTAATTGTCGATGACTATAAAATATATCTGAATATTTTCATTAAGAAAGTAACAAATTAAAGATCAATTAAACTTATTCAAACTTTCAATACTAAATCATCAATTACATACATAACTAATTACATGTCCATAGACTATTTATATTTTATGTGGTACAACAATATTTAAAACCTCTTACCATAGGTTTAAACTTTTCTTTACCCTTAATAATACTAAGAAAAATTAACCTATATAAAATCACCATCCCAAAAATAATAGCAATATCTACCCACTTAGAATAATTTAATTCTACTTGAAAAATATCCCTCAATATTTCATCTCTAGTAACTACTATAGCCAATCCACTCTTAGTAAAATATGTAAAAGTTTCATACTCATTTTTGTAAAAACCTTGAATTGCATATTTGTGGAAGGCTAAATAGTAGATTGGATATTTCCAAATTGGGATTGGAAGTTGATTTGGCAACCTAAAAAAGCCTCCATTTAGCATCATTATTCCTTGAATTCCGGCACCTGTAAATTTAGAGATGGCAAAATCAGCTCATATGTTAGGTAATTCGTATAATATATATGCTCGAATTTAAAGGGATTGGGTTAAGACCTATATTGCTCGGATGGAGTTCTCAAATATTATATTATATTTGAAGGATCAAGTCGATATTAATGTGGTGATAGTTTTGGAGAATCTATCCGAGCAATATAAGTTATAATTACTTCTCTTTCGTAAGACATGGTAGGACCTACTTTCAGATGCATGTGGTGTGGTGTTTTCCCCGCCCAGGCAGCCCCTTTAGCTCCAGGGGGAAATTCCTATGTCTTTCTTTTTTGTTTATTGACTTTGTTCAACAGATTGAACCCAAAATGATTCAATGAAGTATTGATAAATCAAAACATGTCAAAATAGTATAAACAATCGAGTCAAGATGCAAACAAATAACCACACGTACCAAAAAGAAAAAGTTATGGCGGTTGGAAGTTGAGAAAAGTACATTAGTTTTTGTGTCTTTTTTTTTTAATATTGAATTTTATTGCACAAGATATTTACTATTAGAAAAAATCACGAATTCCTGATGAATATCATGGTCGATAACAGTTTGGAAGTTGAGAAAAATATATTAGCTTGTGTCCTTTTTTAAAACATTGAATTTTATTGCACATGATATTCACTATCAGAGAATCACTAATTCCTGATGAATATCATGGTTGGTAACATTTTTTAACGAATCTTCTATCAAAAACCTTTTATCGACGAGCCAAAATCCGTTTAAATTAGCAATTTTCTGATAGCGACTTGTCTACTCATTCAAAATTTAACTCGACTCACTCATTTTTCTATGACTTTTACCTGTTATAATTCCCATGAGGAAGTCAGGGACAATACTTGCAACAATCATCATTAGGCTTTCAACTAGCATCATGCAAGCAAATAACATTAGGGAAAAATAGGCAAATCTATCAATCCCTTTTTGAACATCAGCAAGATAATAAGCAACTGCTCCAGGAACCAAAGAGATCAACAACAAGAATGGTGTTGAAGATAATGTGTTGCCAATGACAAATGCACTCACACCATAGTGCCCATTTAGGCGTTCTCGCGTAAAGAGCTGAAATTTTACACGATCAAGTCACTATGATATAAATATTAAAGTAACGATTGAATGTTATAATAGATTATGTTGTGCTATGATAATATTTTGAAAAATAAATGGATATAAGATTGGGCAAAAAGATATTACTTTCATTTCCTCCACAAAGGAAGGGAATCCACCAATTGCCATGAATGTTAAGAAGCCAACCACAAATACAAGCATTGAGCTTCTAGCCTGCAAAAGAATTATATAATGTTATAAGTTCATCAACGAAGGTGTTTTCTTTTTCTCACTCGATATCTGGTATTCACTAATTTGGATTAATATTGCGTAAGACACATTAAAAGAGTGGGGCAGACACACTTCCTATCAGAACTTTTTTCATTTTAACGCTTGAATGTAAGACCTCTGATTAAGATTATTGAAGGGATCATATTCATCTCACCATGATTCTTGGTCCATAATTATTGGTGCTAAAGGTGATTCTTAATCATTACTCTCTTCGTCCTAAAATAGTTGTCATGTTTCGCTTCTCGAGAGTTGAATACTTTTCGGATCTGAAATAGATTGGATTCATTTGATATTTTAAAAGAATCATAAACTATAGGAGAAGTATTATAAATTGCAATGTTTTCTCATATCAATATGATGAAAAAAATGTTAATATAGTTTGATTCTCAAAAAATAAAATGCGACAAGTATTTTAAAATAGAAGTAACTTAAATATTTACCTGAATTGAACCATAATCAGAGTCAATTTCATGGAAGACGGTGCCAATGCACAAGCAAAGTGCAAGATAAATGAGAAATCGAAGCCAATAATAGCCTAAATCTCGATACATATTGATAAAAGATCTTTGAGTTAGAACCCTGCACTGTGTGATGAACCCTGCTTGGCTTCCCTTATTTTCAAGCAATTGTCCTTTCTACTACATGGACACGTGAAAAAAATTAAAATAACAATATATTGGAATCATAACATATAACTTAACTGTATTAAAAAAAAATAGTATGATGGATGAAACATGTCACATCGAACTAGGGTAAGGATATTGGTACACAACTTATTTTGAGAGTATCAGTATTTGATTCTACGACTCGAACCTCCTAAACCTAAAAGTCACGATTGCTTAGCAATGGATTTTAAGATATATATATATATATATATATATATTTTTGCTACGAACTATTTAGTGATGAATTTCAAGGACACTTTTACCTTTTGGCAAATCTTGAGTAGGGTAACGGATATAGGCACACAAGTTATTTTGATAGTATCAATATTTGATTCTACGACTTAGACCTTCTAAATATAAAGGTCACAATTGCTTAGCAATGTATTTTAAGAAATATTTTTTGCTACGAGCTATTTAGCGATGAATTTCGAGGATACTTTTACCTTTTGACAAATGGTGAGTACCCTTTGCCTAACATTGAGGCAAGCTTCTGATGATTCATATGACATAACAAGAGTGTCAATTGCTTTGTCTGAGCTAATTATGTTTTTGCCAGATCCTTCTTCAATGTCCTAAATTAATCAAACAAGCAATATTATATATTTCAAAGATTACATAAATATATAATTAATTGTAATTAAACTCCATCTAATTAACTTACATCAAAATCCTTGTTAATTGTTCTAAGATAATGATCAGAAGGGTTCCTCATATAAGGGCAAGGAAATCCATTCACAGCAAAAAACTAGAGCAAACATAAGAGGTGAAGATCCATTAGCAAATCCTTCAATATTATTGTACCATTATATTAAATTAAATAATTATATTTGATACGACAAAAGTCATTTTTCATAAAAATAATTTGATAATTGTAGTAATAAAAAGTATATCTTGATGAAACCTTTGAGTAAATAAATAAATAAATAAAAGGACGCGATTAGTGCAAAAAACATCCTGCATTCAAGTAGGATCGACAAAAAGGACTTGCACCCCAAGGATTATGATGCAGTCAGTCTATTCAGACACAAACATCTGACTCTACGACTTGTACCAATGACCTGTACATCATACTGCAACAACTTTATTGTTTTAACAAGTAATGAAAAATTAAAAATTAAGATGTAGTTGCAACTAAAATGACTTTTGCTCCATGCCATAAGTGAAGAAAGTCATTTTCCCCTTCTTATGAAAAACACTTCCCCATAAATAGACACCAAAATTAATTAAATAATTTCACGATTAAAAATATTTTCTTGAAAAATGACTTGTTGATAACCAAACACTAGAATTCATCAAATAACTTTCTGAATGATAAAACAGTTTCCTAATTTAATGACTTCTGTCGTATCAAACACATCGAAGATTAAATTAAAGATATCTAACTTTAATTTATACATACCTCATTTGCTTTGGAACTTGAGCCAAAATAAATGGTTTTACCATAAGATAGAAGGCAAAGGTTATCAAATAGCTCAAAAACTTCACTACTAGGTTGATGAATTGATGCCACAATTGTCCTCATATCTTCTTGTGCAATCTTGATAATTCTATTCATGACATGATAAGATGCTGCACTGTCCAGACCACTTGTAGGTTCATCAAGAAACAACAATTTTGGTCTTGTTAAAATCTCAATACAAATACTAACTCTTCTTTTTTGTCCACCACTTAGTCCTTTTAAACTCCATCCACCAATTCTTGTGTTCATTGCTTCTTGTAATCCCATTTCTCTTATTGTTTCTTCTGCCCTTTCTTTCTTTTCATGTAATGGCATTGATTCAGGAAGTTGCAATTGAGCTGAATAATAGACTGTTTCTTTTACTGTCAATGTTGTCATTAGTGTGTCATCTTGAGTCACATAGGCCTATGGGGAAGCAAACAAAAAAAAGAATATGCATCATCATCAACAACAACAACATATCGAGTGAAATCCCATAAGTGAGGTCTGAAAAGGGTAAAATGTATTCAGACCTTACTACTACCTCGTAGAGATAGAAAATTGTTCTAGATTTTTATATTGTACGCATATATAACTTAAACTATATTATAAGAATTAAGTTTAAGTTTTATATATGCATCGAGGATGTAAACATATAATTACATAATCAAGATAAATTATTTATAATATAATAAATTAAACCATACTGATCGTTTAATATATATAATTAATAAAAAATATTATCATACCGAAGTTCCAAAAGCTAGTGCTTGCTTGCGACCATTGACAAGTATATCTCCACTTTGTCTTGTGTTTGATGCCAATCTTCCTACAAAATTTAATTTATCGTATTTAAATAGCTCGTAGCTAATATAATTTAACAATTTATTGCTAATTTATTATTAAACATAATTTAACAATGGCGTAACTAAAATTTTTACTCAGAATATCTCAAAAGAGTTGCTTTTGACCAATGTATGCCTAGTCGATATGTACAATATAATATTTTCAACCTTTATAACTCACCACTAATTGATTATCGATAGAGTTGTCTATATGGACTGGCCTGATACCGCATCCAAGCTAGTTCATACAGGCTTTGAAATAAGACGGATCAGACTGGGTTGATCTCTTTTTTTGTGGGCTAGAAAACAACTAGTCTAACCCATCAGTATGTGGTTGCGGGCTTTACTGAGTCAATTCATTTTTTATAATTATATTAATTTTATAAAATTTTAATTAAATTATAATTTTAAAATATTTAAGATAAAAAAAGCATCAGGACAATATTATATGGTATTAGTGTTACTATTACTTTCCGGAAACAGTCGCGCTATGTTTTTAAACATAGGGATCTAGTCGACTCCCCCTTACCCCGCAATGGGCGGGAACTTTTGAGGCACTGGGGTACTGTTGTTGTTATTAGTGTTACTATTACTTATGATAAAAAATTATTTATATTTAAATTTTAATAATTTAAAATTTCTTAATGAACTTTGAGTTTAAATTCTTATTTTTAATAAAATTTATTTTTATTTTTTATTATTTTTTTATTCGGTCCATGGGTCGACCTAACCCATATTGCAAAAGCCCCACAAATTAGCAGATTTATCCGAGTCAGGCTAAAAAGTCAAAAAATTTTGCTCAGCCTACTAAATTACGAGCTATGTCAGACCGACCCAACGACCTAACTCATAATGATAGCTCTATTTATTTGGTGTTTAACAATTCAATCAATATCTTAAATTATTTTAATAATGACTAATGAACTAAAAGGGATACACTTCTAACCTACTTGTATAGTAACACAATATACTTTTAATTAATTAAATCTAAAAGTGATATCACCCTCCAATTATATTATAAAATATAGTTTTTATAATATGTAGGAGGAAATTTGTCAACTGATTTTATACCATAGTACATATACTTAAAAATATTTTTGTAAATCTTAAAGTGAGACACCTTGGTCACCAACCATATAATCAGCTGTTTAATTTTGTTGGACTAGTTCACCAATTCACCAAATATTATTTCTACCCTTCCACCAAAAATTAATTAAATATTTTATATTTCAGAATTCAGAGATGTATTCAAAATTTTAATTAATAGTTTAATTTTTATTAGGAATTCAAATATATTATTTATTAAGAATTTAGTAGATTTTTATAAATTTATTTATATTCTATGTTGAGAGAGAGAGAGAGAACGTGACTTATTAAAATTGAAAAAAAAATCATCCCATAAAAAGGGCTGATTTTGTTAGTTAGTTATTTAGTGTCAATTAAATGTTTTTGTTTTTTCTAATTTATTTAAATATTATTTTTTTTCTTTTTATAGAAAATACCATGTTAGAACTTTATTAGTTTGGCTAAACATTCTCTTAATTTGGCTAAATTAAACTAAATAAAATTTTAGTTAAATTTTGTAAATTTAGATCCACAAAAAGAAATAGTTGAAATAAATAATTATTGCATTTTTAAAAAGAACAAAACACACACTTTGAAAAAAACATGCAATGTATATTACGAAAATTATAGGGAAATACAATTATAGGGCTTAGCTCCGACCAACATAAAGTTGAGATATATACTAAATAAAACTCGACAAATTTAAGAGGGTCCTGATTTATTCTGTCAATAAAAATACTAATCTTTGCTTGTGATGTGTAAATACAAATTTCTTTTCTCCAACGCGCCTAAAAGCAAGTATATTCGCACTTTTTGTCACATCAACAATTTAGAGAAGTTGATTGATGAGACTATCAAACCACCAAATTCAAGAAGTAGATAGTTCAACCGACATATATACAGTTTTCTTCTGATACGCAAATACAAATTTTTTCTCCTACATGCCTAAAAGCGAGTACATTCACTCTTTGGCCACATCAACATTTTGAGAAGTTGATTGATGAGACTATCAAATCACCAAGTTGATCAAGGAGTGGACAGTAATCGACAATGTCATATACAAAGTTTAGTTGCACAATAAACAAACCTCGACAAATTTAGGAGAATTTTGATATGTTCTATCAATAAAAATTACTAATATTTTCTCGTGATATGTAAATACAAATTTCTTTTCTCCAACGAACCTAAAAGCGAGTACATTCACTCTTTTTGCCTCATCAACATTTAGAAAAGTTGGTTGATGAGAGTATCAAATCACCAAGTTGATCAAGGAGTGGACAGTAATCGACCAACGTCATATACAAAGTTTAGTTTCACACTAAACAAATCTCGACAAGTTTAGGAGAATTTCCATCTATTCTGCAAATCAAATTACTAATATTTTCTTGTGTTATGAAAATAATTTTTTTTCTCTCCTCTGCACCTAAAAGCGAATACATTCACACTATTTGCCACATCAAGATTTGGAGAAATAGTTCGATGAAACTATCAACTCACCAAATTCAAGGAAGTTTAGATGCGCACTAAACAAACCTCGACAAATTTAGGAGAATTTCGATATGTTCTATCAATAAAAATTACTAATATTTTCTCGTGATATGTAAATACAAATTTCTTTTCTCCAACGAACCTAAAAGCGAGTACATTCACTCTTTTTGCCTCATCAACATTTAGAAAAGTTGGTTGATGAGAGTATCAAATCACCAAGTTGATCAAGGAGTGGACAGTAATCGACCAACGTCATATACAAAGTTTAGTTTCACACTAAACAAATCTCGACAAGTTTAGGAGAATTTCCATCTATTCTGCAAATCAAATTACTAATATTTTCTTGTGTTATGAAAATAATTTTTTTTCTCTCCTCTGCACCTAAAAGCGAATACATTCACACTATTTGCCACATCAAGATTTGGAGAAATAGTTCGATGAAACTATCAACTCACCAAATTCAAGGAAGTTTAGATGCACACTAAACAAACTTCAACCAATTTTGAAGAATTTCGATATGTTCTACCAATAAAAATTATTAATATTTTCTGGTAAATATAAGCTAGTTAATTACCTGCCAATGCATCAAGAAGTGTAGACTTTCCACAACCAGAAGGTCCCATAATAGCCAAAACTTCACCAGGTTGAGCATATCCACTAACCCCTTCAAGTATTACCCTTCTTCCTACTTTCTTGTCTGGCACAGTTACCCATAAATCCTTCCATGTCAAGTAAATTCCATCATCATTATTAATATCATCTTCTTTAGATGAAATATTAATCTTTGTGGCCATTAATGGATCACTTTCTTTCTTTTTTGACATGTTATTTGGAACTTCATCAATAGGAGAATCCATTGTATAGTTTGTTTGTTTGTTTGGTGTGTGTGTATATTACATATATATAATATTTTGGTGATTACATGTGTGGGAGGTTGAGGGGTAGGGAGGAAATTTAAAGAATGGCAATAATGGTTAGAGAAAGAAGCAAGTTATGTCTAAGATATATTTGATGATAAAAAAGGACAAGTGTAGTGTACTAAAGCTCTCGCTATGCGTAGGGTTTGGGGAAGGGTTCGACTACAAGGGTCTATTATACGCAGTGTTAGTTTGTATTTCTGCAAAAAACTGTTTCCAAAGCTCATCCGCGGCCCCCGGTAATATGACAATAGTTTTACCAGTTACTTCAATACTCCCCTTCAGATATTTGATGATACACTTAAAAATTATACAAAATCTCATGTGTTTAACAACAACAACAATATACCTAGTGATATTTACAAGTGGGGTCTGGGGAGAGTAAATTGTACGCAGATCTTATCACTACATCATAGAAGTAAAAAGACTGTTTCCTAAACCCAAAATCTTATGTGTTTATGTAAAGGATTTATTTTATGCTATATGAATATGAAGAAAATTACACTATTAGACGATTATTACTTTTCAGGGACGCTTTTATTTGTCTTTAAAAAAGCAAAACTTGAACGAATACAACACATGGTCTAACTATGCAATCTCATCTCTAAGAATTACAAATTTTACATTTTAAGAAGACTTGCTTAGTTTGTAAATGTCCTCTTCTATGTGATGCGATAGCGTAAAGACTTTTTATATTGAATATTTACATCAAATCTACTTTAACTTATTATAATTAAGTGATTTAATATAGTAAATATATGACATATAGTAAAACTGACAAAAAAGAAAAAAAATACTTAGTAATATATAATTAATATGTTTGAATTATGACTGCACGTAAAAGTTGTTTACCTAAAATTAACCACCTATGGGATAACTTGTATACATATACCATATTTTTTTTTACTTAAAATTACTAAATTTGGCTACTGAAATTGGAAGCACACTTTAAAGAGAAAAGTATTTAAGTTTTTTTGTTCTTATTGCCCAAAAATCAATGGAATATATAAATTCTTAAATTAATACTCGATTTACAGTTTCTTTTTCTTTGTCATTTTTTTTTTAATATACACTACCTGTTATTTAATAATAAAAAGTAGCCTTCAATTTTGAGATTGTGAATTCGTGTCACCAAAGAAAAGGGTAAAAAAGCATCTATATAAATATGAAATTAGCATCAAATTACATCATTAAAAAAAATAAAATCAAATCCTATTGATTTGATTCCATTTCCTTTGACTTCTTTCATATTGAGTAACAATTGAAAATATCACCTCTGATAACTTAGCAATAACAATTTCATTTATTGATCGAGTCAAAACAATCATTATTAGTCGCTCTTTCCGTTCTCTTACCTTTCTTTTTGTCACATCTAGTTCTTTCTGTTTACGAGTTTTGAGATAAGGGTTCCCAGGAAAACAGTCTCTCTATTTTTATGGTATTGGTAAGGTTTGCGTACATTTTACCCTCCTCAAATCCCACTTGTGGGATTTTACTGGGTATGTTATTGTTGTTGATCGAGTCAAAACAAATATTAATCAATTCTAAACTCTATCTAATTTAATGCAATTACAATGCTAATTAATTTGGTCATTATTACAAATCAATTTACCACCCTTTAAAATTCAATCAAATAATTAAGAAAATAGTCTTAAATTTTAAAAAGTAGGACTAAAACTTAAATAGTGCACTTAACTATGCTATTTGTGCAAAATCTCCCAATTTATTTGGCCCAATAAGGTAAGCCCATTGTGGATTTGGACAAACCATATAAAACGGCGCCGTATAGTCGGCTCTGCTGGAATTCTGAGAGAGATGGATGAAGAAGAGCATGAAGTCTATGGAGGTGAAATCCCCATGGAAGGTGACATGGAACCTCAGGTTGCTGACGTGGACATGTCCGCCGCCGACGATGACGCCGTTAAGGTTGTCCCCCTTGTTTCTGTATTTTTGAATTTGAGATGCTATTGATGATGGGGTTTTTGTATTTTTGAATTTTGAGATGCATTTGATTATGGGGTTTTTGTATTTTGGGGATTGAAGGAATTGGATGAGATGAAGAAGAGATTGAAGGAGATAGAAGATGAAGCTGCAGCTCTTCGTGAGATGCAAACTAAAGCTGAGAAGGAGATGGGTTCTGAACAAGGTCTGTTTTTTTTTCTTTTTAAAGCTTTTTTATATTTGATTATTGTATTTGATAAGTACGGTAGTAGAGCTAGTCTTGTCCTTTTATATGGTGTCGGTATTGTTCGTCGTTCCTTTTGTTACTTTTATTATCTTTACAAATTATCATTTGTTTTTTGCGTTAGTGATTTAGTTTTGTATCTAGCATTTTTTGTTTTTAGGATATATTTTTAAGATGAGTGTCTCTCCAAAATAGCGTCTCTATCTTTGGTCTGCTTAGTGTATACTCCCCAGACCTTACTTTTGAGATTTCACTCGGTATCTGTTGTTGTACTATTTGCTAATTGTCTTTTTCAGATTTTGATAACTATTGATGTTATGTTTATTGGGTTCTCAAGTGTTGCAGGTGCAGTGATTACTGAACTTTAATGAGTATTTTAAAAATTGGATATTATTGTGCTGTTTTTGGCAAAGTTGTTATCTTTGAGTTGCCATCTTAATTGATCAATAAATATTTCCATTCTGTCCTTTTTTTAAGTTTAGATAGAAAGGAGTGCAGGTCGCTTATTAGGGTCGCTTATTAGGGTAGAAGTCTAATAAACTAATAGGGATAAATTTATGTCTAGCCTTGTGATATAGTAGGTTAGTAGGTCTTTATATCTTGTGTGTCATTACTCATCTTATATTTATTACTTTTGTCATATTTACATACTATCATTTGCTTTTCATTTTAGTCGTTTTTCTTTTTTTCTTTTCTTTTTCCCTTTTTTCAATATCTAGTATCTTCTTCTTATGGGACTTAATATTTTTGAGATGAGTGTCTTCCAAAAACAACCTCTCTATCTCTATGAGATAGTGGTAAGGTCTGCATACATTTTCCCCTCCTCAGACCCCACTTGCGGGATTCCACTGGGTATGTTGTTGTTGTCCTTTTCTTAACCTATGATTCATTGATTAGCCTGTTAACGATGTTTTCTTAGTTATCACTGCGTTATTTTTATTAAAAAAATTTGAAAGATAGTCGTGTTTTTTTTCTTAATCCTGTTCTAATTTGATCCTCTTTGCCAATCATTGGCTTAGCAGATCCTGCAAGTGCAGCTTCTTCTCAGGAAAACCGGGAGGAAGTTGATTCACGATCAATATTTGTTGGCAATGTAAGAACCAGAACTCCATAATGTTCAATTGCTGATTGATTTTTTCAGACATGCTATGCTGAACATGTTTTTGTAGAACTTGATCTATGCTTGTTAGCTACTCCTTTGTTTGATTTTCTAGTGGACCGAGATCATTATTGCGTGAAGTTGGGGTCAACACTATTATTGCGTGAAAAATATATTACTTTATCTGGGCCTTTTGGCATGCATCTCTTTATCCTTTTCATTGATATATCTTAGAACAGCCCAAGGGGTCGTCTGGTTGGTTATTACATAATTTATCTCAGCATAAAATCTTGCATAAAAAGTGAAGTATAGTCAACGTGCAACTTATGCAATGTTTGTTTGACAATATTAAATAAAATGTCCCCAGTACGTTAACCAGGAAGCTCTACATTATGTTATGTAGGATATAATGTAGAATAACAATACATGTATTAGCAATTACAGGGATTAAGCCATTTAAAGACAACAATATCCATTTAAAATTATAATTCATGTATAACAATCTCCTCATTATTAATTCTTCATAACAATCACTTCATTATTAATCAACACATAAAATAATCCCAACACTATAAGCGCTGCATTACTAGTATGTAAACTGAAGGACCCCTAAGTTGTTGAGATTCTGCCAGATACAAAAGAAATTTGATGTGCGCAATATCAGTATTACTATCCTTTTCCCTTATCTTTTTCTCTTTTTATTTTCTTAGTGCTTTTTTCGTCTTGGTTTGGCTTTGATACTTCTGAGAGCCAGCTTTGACTTTCTCTCACTAATATCGCAGGGACATTCTCGTTTCTGAGTACAGTGGCTCTCTTACCAATTTTTTTGATGGTGGACAAGAGTAGTTCTGATCTTTAGATATGTTTCACTTAGCGAGCATTTGTGATTACATGTTTGACTTGTGGAAAAGTTTGTAAAAAAGAAAGATGAAAAATCATGAAAATGGATTACCAAAAAAACAAGGAAAAAAGAGAAGTCCCCATTGAAAAAGATAGAATTGAAAAAACCCTTTGAGGCATAGAAAAGAAAAAGACAGAACCTGAAAAAAAAATGGGGTTGTAATATGAAAGAAATCTGAAAATCACTTTGTTCCGCAGTATTTGTACATTAGATCCAACTCTAGCGAGAAGAAAGTATTTTTCTATAAGTTGCAGAGCCTGGTCACTGCAATGCAGATTCTAGTTGCCGAGTCTGATTGCTGCTGGCAGCTGGTGGACGTGGTGTGGTATTCAGGTTTGATTGTCTGATTAAGACTGTTTTGGTGAGGCGTCATTACTTTGTATTCAGTGTTACTCTATTGATTCTTTGTTGGCTAATCATCTGGGATGTATTTCTTATCCTTTCCTTCTGTGGTGATGTGGCAGTGAGTTTTGTTTGTACCTACACTATGTTTGGTTGGGGGTGGAGAATAGGAGAACAAGAGGGAAAGTAAAAGAAGTGTAATATAAGGAGGTAAATATGGATGGTTAATATTTTGAGCTTTTCCAAAGCTATGAGGAACCATAAGTCTTCTCCAATTATACCAAACAAGAGGGGTAAGGAAATAATCTTCCAAGTAAATCTATGAGTACCTTTACCTTCCCTCCCCCCTTGAACCAGGCAGGTGCTGAATACTTTTGCATAGTTGGTCTTAATCGGTGACAGATAATATTTTCAGATAGTGTCCCATAGATAGCGTGAAAGCATAAGAGTTGTTGCACAGACAAGATAGGGGGTTCATTGTACTGGATGGACATTCTCTTTGTAGTTAGAACTTAGAAGTCCCTGGAGCTGAAAACTCTTATTTTCTTCCTCAAAGGATGTCACTGATCCAATTTTTGTACGCTGCTGCTTAAAGATTAGAGAATTAGTTTTTACAATATTTAAACCTTGCAACAAAAAAGACATAGCTTTCTGTTGTGTAAGTTCTCACGTCCTTACTTAACAATGTCAGTTTCGATTATGACCAATGTTTCTCAACCAGCTTGTGCTTCGTGTTGATTTGACAGGTGGACTATGCATGCACTCCAGAGGAAGTTCAGCAGCATTTCCAGGCATGTGGTACTGTCAATCGTGTTACCATTCTTACTGATAAATTTGGCCAACCTAAAGGATATGCATATGTGGAATTCATTGAACATGAAGCTGTCCAGGAGGCACTCCAGCTGAATGAGTCTGAACTGCATGGACGTCAGTTGAAGGTAAAATTCATTTCTTTTACCGGTGTAGAATCTCTTTATCTAATCAAAATGGGAAAAGAAGATAAACTCGGTGAAAACGTATAAACAACAGCAACGACATACCCAGTTGAATTGGCCGATCAATTTATTATGTGGAACGTTAATCAAGTTAGGAAGATCTTACTGTTATTTGTTCCTTTCTCTTGCTCATGCTGGCATTATGTTGTTTATCTCCTGAAATGATTCTCAATAGTTGCTGGTTCTAAATCTGTGCAAAGACTGGGTTCTTATAGAAGAGGAGATGATGAAATGGAAAAAAGAAAAAGTTAGATGTTTCCGTTCTCCTTGGAGTTAGAATTTCTAAAAACGATAAGAACTTCTTTCTCCTCTAACTAGGAAGTTAATTCTTTAGCCTTTATTGCTGCGTATAAACACTAAAGAAGACATTAAATCATCATATCTTCTTTCGAAGAAGAGCATGGGACTCTTATGAAAAATGAACTTCCAAGGTGACACCATGACGTGGGCAACCAAAAAGGGCATATGATACATAGTTAAGATATTTTCAGTTATCTAAGTCTTCTATTCCTTGCATTTATGGCTTATAAAGTTTGGGCTAACATCGTGAGATAAGAACTCTGGGAGACTAGGGTTCAAATTTTCGTCTGCGACCAGAAACATAAGGTTATTTGTTCCCTTTTTGCATAAAGCCTAGGCAGCACAGTTGCCTGGTATTTGTGTTGATGGGAGGTAGCATATACACACTGAAATAGTCGAGATGAGTGACGGAGTATATTATTGGCTTATATGCTCAGCTCCTTATCATACCTCTGATATTTGTGTTTTTGTGGTGCATAGCTTCTAATGCTGATGCTCTGAAAATTTTACAGGTGATGCCCAAGAGGACTAATGTTCCAGGGATGAAGCAGTTTCGCCCAGGGCGCTACAATCCATACTTGGGAGGTTACAGGTCTAGAAGGCCTTATGTAGCCCCCTATTTCTACTCTCCATACGGATATGGGTGAGAATTTTGATTCACTTCGATTATCTCATACCTCTCACAACCATGTTATATAACTTCTTGTTTAATATTTCATGTGATTGCAGAAAAATTCCAAGGTTCAGGAGGTCTGCGCGATTCATGCCTTACTATTAAAGTATGCCAAAATCTTATGAATACAGACACTAGAATCATAGTTAAATATTGGTGTTGTCATCTAGAGACCACCCTTTTCAAAAAATATTGAATGTATTATCTAGGTTTTGGTTGAGATTGAGACATTGTAGTATAAGTTTATGCTTTCTATTTGTATTTAAACTTGGTCTGAATCTCTTGTTGGATGTTGAGAGGTTATTTAGTTTTACCATTTTAACAAGAAGATAATCACAGCGCAATGTTTGGTTAGTTGTGCACATAACTAAAACTCGTGTAATCTCACAGGTGAGGTCTGAAAAAGGTATACCCATTTACATATATTCAATGTTTGGTTGGTTGTACTTGAACAGATAACTTGTGGAGCGGATTGTACAAGAATGGAAATCGGAAGTGCCATTTGAGTCTTGGAGTTTGCCCCTTTTCAAGATCTCAAGATCGAAACTCACTAGATGCAAATAATTTTTTAGAGCCATCGGACTGGGTAAAATCTAAATTAACCGTAGTGCATTTGCGAGAAACTCCTTGCCAAGGATCTGTGTACTCTCAAGATTAATTAGGGCTCTAAGAGACTCAGACGTCCGGTGCAAATAAAAAAGGAAGAAGTTCCATTTGATATCAAGAAATTGTACAACTATAATTGTTCCTACATAACTTGTTCAAAAACCAAACGATTCCAGAATCGGCTATTACTCCTTCCGTGCATTTTTACTTATCATTATTTTGCTTATCGAGTTCAAACTATATGAACTTTAACCAATATTTTAAGATGTATTTTATTATCATATTAATATGAATTGAGCAGGCCATCAACAATTAGGGAAGAAAAGTTGAAGTATAATCTAATCATAGTGAGATGAGAAAATTTTGACTAGGCAGACAAACACCACAACATCATACCCAGTGAGAATTCCCAAGTAAGATCTGAGAAAGATAAAATGTACGTAGACCTTACAACTACCTCAGAGAGATAGAGAAGTTGTTTTCGAAAAACCCTCATCTCAAAAATCAAACCCCATAAGCTAGGCAGACAAACACATTTGACTAAAACAGCAAAGCCAGTATCTCAAAATAACATTCATACATCAAGAAAAGAAAGATTGAACACCCTTAATCCTAAACTTAGAGTCCAAACTAAAACAAACAGAAGGGATGCTGGATAAATCGACTAATTTTGATTGGATGTTCATTTCCCCTTGGATCTCTGTAGGAAACCTATTTACCTCATCTGGCAAGTTGCTCTGCCATGTTTATTAACATGTAAAGTACAGGTAAATTAGACAAGCCTACAGACATTGAGTGGTCATTCTTCGTCTTCTTAGTCGCTCGGCTACAATGAAGGAAAGTTCAAGAGACTGAGAAGCATTCAATCTTGGATCACAATGAGTGTGGTAGCGAGAGCCCAAATCGTCATAGGTCACTGTTCGTGATCCACCAATGCATTCAGTTACATTTTGCCCTGTCATTTCTAGATGAATACCACCAGGGTGGCTCCCTTCTTGCTCATGCACATCAAAGAAAGCTCGGACCTCAGCCTGCCAGTTTAACACAATATAACATTCAGATAGACCCTTTACACTTTCAGATCGGAAAACAGAAATTATTTTAAATTTTTATAGCGGCGTTAGGCCTCAAACAATATACCTCCAGACAAGCAAATACATACACACTTTCTAGTTTGAGTCGAACAGATCAATATCTACCAAAAACATCTCTCATTTCGTAGGGGAAGCAGCCACCTAACTACTAAGAATCATAAAAAGAAGGGACGTAAGAATGAGACATACCAGGATTGAATCAAAAGCACGGGTTTTGAGTCCACATGGTGCCTTGATGGTATTCCCGTGCATTGGATCACAAACCCATGTCACAATCTGACCAGCTCCGCGTACTGCCCTGACCAAGTGGGGAAGTTTCACTCTCATGTTCTCAGCACCCATTCTAACAATTACAGTTATTCTTCCAGGCTTATTGGTAGGGTTTAGGATGTCAATAAGCTTAATTAGCTCATTTGGATCCATTTTTTGACTCACCTGCAACAAAACTTCCATCTTTAGGCAACTAACGTAAACAGCATTGTCTAAGAAAACTGGGTAAGATCTCAAAATTAGCACAAACGAGATGAAAATGCATTTAACAATAACAGGTAAGTCCATTTTGATTAATATTATACGAGTTAAACATTAGATGGTGCTTAGATAGATCGATCAGACATCACTGAAGAAATCATAGCCATAGCTTATATTTTCAGGCACCAAAGATGTCCAAGGCGCAGTTAAGAATTTTATAAAACATAAATGTGGGGTTCTTTAGTAAGATTTTAAGTTTGTTACTTAATTTAACTTGTAACATTTTCAACGCATGGAAATGGGCCTCATTTTGGTTGAATGCATGGTTCTTGGTTGGATTGAAAGAAATGGTGAGTTCAACTCTAGGGATGCTCCAAGTAAATAAGGGGAAATCAGTATAACGGGATTATTGGAGATGCATAAATTCTATTCTGTTTTCATCGACTAAGATTTTCCTTCATTGTTAGTTAAGTCGAACAGCCTACAGCGCTGAGCAATGAATAAGCTGATCAGTAATACTTCTACTAGCATATTGCACTAAAACTGCTTTAAGCTATCCATACCTTTATGCCAAGCGGGTTTGCAACTCCTCTCAAAAACTCGACATGAGCACCGTCTAGTTGCCTGGTTCGTTCACCAACCCAAATCATGTGAGCTGAACAATCATAGAAAAGACCAGAAGTTGAATCCTCCCTTGTAAGTGCTTGTTCATAAGGAAGAAGCAAGCACTCATGGGATGTCCAGAAATCAGTTGTTGACATGATAGGGTGGTCAACGGTGAGTCCAGCAGCAGCCATGAATCCTAAGGCTTCATCAACCCTGTGAGCTAGTTCTTGATACCTGCAAACCGTTCCCCAATATAAAACATATTAGACTTAAAATTGTCTGATCAACCAATCTGCATGGCAGAATATGCAACTGAAATTGACACTTGATGTCATCACGACAAAACTGGGTACTTCAGGCCCAAGCATAACTGAGGAACTCATTCCAAACTTTCATCTCCGTAAAAACATTTGGCAGCTGCATAGAACAAGCTTGCCCTCTGAAGCAGAAAATCTACAGTAAAACTTAGTTAAAGATTGTGATTTTTACCTATCTCCCTGCTCGCTGTTCTCCACAAAATCAAGATTCCATTCAGTGACCCTCTGCATTGCAGCATAACCTCCAGTAGCAAAAGCTCTAAGAAGGTTCAGAGTCGCAGCAGATTGCATGTATGCCCTAATAAGTCTATGAGGATCTGGAATTCTTGACTTTTCATCAAATGCATCACCGTTGATGTTGTCACCCTTGTAACTTGGTAGCTTTACTCCATTTACCTCCTCAAACGGATCTGATCTTGGTTTTGCAAACTGACCCGCCATTCTTCCAACCTACAATTAACCATGTAACAATTTAAGCTTAAAGTAGTGACTTTTTTCAATCACGAAGCTCATAATAATGACATGTATTTCACTTATTCCACAACTCAAACACTTGAGTAAAGCAAATATATGTATATATATACATAACTCACTAATAAACTTATGTTTTTTATGACTATGGTGTCCGAGCCAGCTTTCACGCAGGTCAACTAATTCTGCGGGATACTTGCCACCTTCCACTGGTAACAGGCACCAAGTAACTCTGTCCACCAAGGCTGGGTCTCCCTTGGGACCTCATGGCTCTCTCTCATACACTTAACACACAGTCACTTTCACACAAACATACATATACAAACACACACACACACACACACACATACATACATACATACATACATACATATTATTCACACAGATACACAAAAATGAGAACTAAGAAACAGCAGAACACACATATAAGCCCGTCAAAATACACATTTGAAAATGGGGCTCATCAAAATTGAATCTTTATTACCTTAATGACAGGAAGTTCACCACCAAACATAAGTACAACACTCATCTGAAGCAAAGCTTAGAGTTCCGTTCCTTTCTATCTTCTTGATCTCGGTTGGGGAGGTGTCGCGTGTCACTATATATTGTTTTAGATTGGGAGACACAACTCTTTTAAGAATATTTAAGAATTATCATGATTCTTTCTGGTTCTCTTCAAAGCTTAGAGTTCCGTTCCATTCCAACCTTTTCTTTTTTCTTTTTTTTCCTAGGGGGCACGGAGGAGGTGCGTAAATGATATTCCAGATTGATACATGTAGAAACTTGAGACAGAGAATTGAGATATTCACTAAGATGAAAGCGTATGTATTCATAAATGTGGCTGACTTTTTCAGTTTCCATTGGTGAGCAGCTACATATTCCTCATCAGTTTGACAACGATGGAAGTCTCCGAGACAATGAGAGAATACATATTCACAGATGTTGCACTTTGTTACGGGGGATCATATGACTAGCACATGGATGGGTGGTTCGTTAACTTTTAACAACACTATCGGAATTGAACTAAAACTACACTTGTTTCGCATAGCATAAGGACTATTAAAGTAGGACGATTTTCGTTCAAAGCCCAAACATAAGGCACTACACATAACTCAACACACTACAACATATATACACACACAGAGTGACAGAGAACATACACACAAAAAGATTTGTCTGGAATTATTAGCATTTTACTTTATTGATGAGCGTGGTGTACGAGCCAGCAAATTTTGAGCACTTCAACTAATTCCACAAGATATCTCCCACCTCCCACCATATAAAAACACATAGTGAGAGAGAACATACACAAACAGAACACACACACACAAAAAGATTTGTATCAAATTAATAGTATTTTACTTTATTGATGACCATGGTGTTCGAGCCAGCAAAATTTGCGCACTTCAACTAATTCCACAAGATGTCTCCCACCTCCCACCAGCAACAATATATAGTATCAAACAATTTGGAACATCCCAAAATGAAACTACTCATGAAAAGGCTTAAAAGTTAAACTGACAGGAACATAGGAGCACAATTTTCACACAGATCCATAAAAATGAAACTTACGAAACAGCAAAATGAAATCTTCAAAACACAGAATTTGGAAATGGGGTTCATAAAAATGAAATCTTTCTTACCTTAATCACAGGAACTTGTCCACCAAACATAAGAACAACACTCATCTGAAGCAAAATCCTGAAAGTATCACGAATATTATTTGCATTAAATTCCTTAAAACTCTCAGCACAATCTCCACCTTGTAACAAAAAAGCTTTCCCCAATGCAGCCTCACCAAGCTTCTCTTCCAAATTCCTTGCCTCACCAGCAAACACAAGAGGTGGATTCATTTCAAGTGTTTTAAGCACAGATTCAAGTTCTTTCTCATCTGGGTATTCAGGAAGTTGCAAAGCTTTCTTGGCTTTCCAGCTATCAAGACTCCATTTTCCTGGCTTAACTGCTGTCTTGGCTGGCTCCGCCGCGTGTACGGCCGAGATGGGGTGGCGCCGCCCATGTTGGGTGGTCGGAAAAAGAGAAAAACGAGGTTGGGGTACAGGGTTATGAAGCAGATGAGATTGAACAAGGGATTTTGATGATGATGACAATGATAAGGTGTTTGATAAAGCCATTTGATGATTCTTGAATCCTCTTTTTCTCTCACTAACAAAAAAATCAAAACTTTTTCCTTTAACAGAGAGAGAAAGGAGAAGAGGATCAATGGAAGAGGAGATCTGAAGGGGGGACTTGTAGGATTATTTATATGCCTAATTTTTTGGAGGGCAATATGAGTGAATACATTTCGTTAAAGTGTTGAAGTAACCGATAAAAGTTCATCCATTATAAGATTTGATATAACGAAAAAATACTAAAATACTAAAAGATTTGATATCATAAGTTTAAGATATAAAAATACTAATAAGATTAAATACGATAAATATTTATGATTTTAATTTTTTTTATTAACTTATATATAACGAAAAAAAGAGAGTTTATTGCATCGGACTATTTGATGCGTTGCAGGGAGATTATGGTGAGTAGGTGTGGAACTGGTAGTTGAGAGGTATTTTGGTAAATAAGTTGTAAAATTGGGGTAAAGGTTATTAGAGAGTCTAAAGTTAGGGAGTGGGTTGGTATTTTCTGTAAAACTTTTTTGTTTCCAAATGGTTTTATAATTTGTGTTCCACTGGCATGCATTATGGTCCGGCATTTTGATACAATAGATTAATAGGATTAGTCATAATTTTATATTTTATATTTGTTATTTTTATTTTATTTATATATATATTTTTTTCATATCTAGTATATTCTGTATTTGGTACTTGATATTTTTGAAATGAGGGGTTTTCGGAAACAATCTCTCTATTTTTATTAGGTAATGATAAGATTTACGTACATATTACCTTCTCCAAACCTCACTTGTGGAATTTCACTAGGTATGTTATTGTTGTTTAGCATACAATATGGTGAAATAGTGAGATTGCTTCATTCTAGTGTCACCAACAAATAAATTTTGAATCCAAATTTAATCAGGAGTTCAATATAGGCTTCGAACACCAAATGAAAAATCAGTTCTCTTTGATAGTGAATGAAGTATGTATGTATATTTCAAATAATTTCTCTTTGGTACTTCGATCATTTCATTTATAGATATAAGTTTGTATTCTAATAATATTCAGTCAAGTATTATTTTTTTAAGACCCTTTAAAATAATTACAGTTAATATATTTTGAATGTGCACTCTATAAACTTGCTTGTGTGCGATTTGCAAATCATACGAGAGGTTTAAATCTCATAAAGCAAATCTGATGTGATAGCTCGATTGAGAAAGTTTGGACGGAGAGAATCCCTCTCTAGCTTCGTCATTGTAACCAACCCATTCATTTCACATGGGTATATACAATAATCAAGTATATTAGTCTTAAATCAATTAAATTGAATAATTTTACATTTATAAGAAATATTATCATGCAATATTTAGATTGTGATGAAATGATAAGAACTGTTTCATCTTTAATTAAAAATTGAATTTAAACTTTAAAAGTCAATATTATTTTAATAAAAATATTTAATTTTTTGAAATAAAATTTTTCAAGATGAATATAAAATAATCAAACGCCCGAAATAGATCGAAAACACCATTAAAAAACAAAGAAAATAATTTGGTAAGGAAGTGTGGTTGATGTCCATTTTTTTCCCTTTTTTTTGACTCCTCTTTTTCATTGCCAGTTAGGACAAAGAATTGTGTCCACTTCTTAGCCAAAAGTATTTGATTGATTAAATATATTGCATCGTTGTAACAATTAATTCCATAAATTTTGTCGACAAGTAGGTAGGGGCAAATTTATCATATGTGAATTTTTGAAAATTTAATAATATTTATTCGAATCTTATATTTATATTATGAAATTCCTTAAATATATAACATAACTTTTTTTGTGTATGTAGCATTGTAACAATCCATTGCGTGGTAGGGGGGGTCGAATGTACGCAGCCTAACCCTATGTTTAAAAACATAGAGCGACTGTTTCCGGATGACCCATGATGAGCGTCGAAAGTTACATTGACTAACCGCTACTTCACAATTGAAAGAAGTGCAGACAGTTTAAAGAGTCATTTTGCTTTATTCCATCATACCCCAAAGCAAAAAAATAGTGAATCTTTCGCTCCATCCGAGATTGATGGAAAGTATGTAGCATTGTAGTCGTCTTTTATTTCTGAAGAATGGTTTGATATTGTATATCGAAAAGGATTGTGATAAAGTGATAAGTATTTGTCTGTTCTTAATCAGATATTTCAGATTTAAATTTTGAGTATACTATCATTTTTGTTAGAGAATATTTTATTCTTTCTTTGTGAAATACAGATTCAAATTTAATCGAGTCCGTCAACCATTGCAACAAACCTTTACACACCAATAGGTCAAAATTAGCATGTTTTTGGCATGAATTTTTGCAAGGCCTATAAAGAAAGATTTTTCCAATGTCTAATAATTGAAGGCAATGTTATATTATAAGTTGATATTACTAATAAAATTCTTGGCTTAAATCCAAGAAATTTTCCTTCATAATATATAAAATCATAAAGATTGATAAGGTATCTTTGTGGTTGATAAGTCTTTTGGACCAGTTGAATCATGGTCCTCATAATTGGAATAATTCCAAGAATCTCTCATCCAACTACCCTATCAAAATATTTGGCCTTTCCATCATTGAAAAGGTCTTGATACATTCGGGTCAATTTATGCGCTCTTTAACTAATTTTATGATATATTGGTCACCTATCACAAGTAACACGTATCAGACAATTCTGATATCTAATATTTTTACGATCTGCCAGAATTTGAACTTATGATCTGATTGTTCTCAACTTTATTGATTTCTAGGCCACCTCCTTAGGTATTTAGGCACAAAATATATTACTTCCTCTATCTCAATGTATGTATCATAGTTTGAATTTCAAGAATGAAATGAGTTTTTACACTGTCATTTTCTTATGCGCCTTCTAAAAACAATTAACTATTGTAATTTATAGTATCTTTATTAATTTTTAAATAAATAAATTTTAATTTTAAAAAAACTTTTAAATGTTATATCCATTTACATATATTTCCTTTTGGTACCTCAAAAGAAAAAAAAATAGAATCTTTTTCCCAAGCAACATTGCTTAAATTTGCTGAGAAAGTAAATTATACATCCTTGATCATATTTTCGGAAACAGTCTCTCTATCTCTATGAGATGGTGATAAAATCTAAATATACTTTACCCTTCCCAAACTAGAAAATTTCATTAAATCCGTTAATATAATAACTTGTCGGAGAACAAAGTACAAAGTGAAATTCAACATTTCTTTCGTGTTTTGTCGATGTGAAATTCGCCTAGAATGTTATATATGCTCTCTTATGAACTAAATGTCCCCACGAAAGATTGCCCCGACATCATTCAAGATTGCACGTGGAGTGGCACCAGTACAATATGTAACAGCCCCGTCCACTAGTGATTTTATCTATTTTAAGCCTAGTTATGTACGACTTTGAAATGCATTACTTAAGTCCAACACTTGCTTCCTATACCTGGCACATCTCCCATATTTTGTATATGCGAAATTCGCCTCGAGTGTTACAAGCATAAAGTGGAAAATATTAAGTTGTAATAATTCATTTTATTTTTCAAAGTTGCTAAGTGAAAAAGATTAGTCTAAGTGTATACACAAACATCAGTCAAAGTCACTTATATTTATTCAATCCCTTCATAATCCAAGTCATTTCTAGTAACATTGCTCAAAATATCATGAGAATATGGATGAACTACTCAGCGTGAATCCGAATTAGTAGAGTGAATTTCGAATACTCAGAAGGCCAGACGCCGAGATCAAGACTGCAGACTAAACACCTACAAGCGTTGAGTGGCCATTCTTCGTCTTCTTAGAAAGTTGAAGGGACTGGGAAGCATTCAATCTCGAGTCACAATGTGTGTGGTAGCATGAGCCCAAATCGTCATAGTTTACTGTTCTTCATCCACCAATGCATTCAATGACATTTCGCCCTGTCATTTCAGATGAATACCACTCTTCTTGCTCATGAGCGTCGAAGAAAGCTTGGATCAGCCTTCACTCTCATGCTCTCAGCGCCCATTCTCGCAATTACAGTTATTCTTCCAGGCTTATTGGCAGAGTTTAAGATGTCAGTGAGCTGAATTAGCTCATTTTTTGGCTCACCTGCAATAAAACTTCCATCTTTAGGCAAACAACATTGGCTAAGACAGCTCGATAAGATCGAAAATGCATTTATAATGGTAAATATACAATGGAATTATTGCACTGAAACTGATTTAAGCTATCCATACTTTTATGCCTAGTGGCTTTGCTACTCCTCTAAAAAACTCGACGTGAGCACCGTCTAGTTGCCTGGTTCGTGTGAGCAGAAAAATCATAGAAAAGACCAGAAGTTGAATCCTCCCTTGTGAGCGCTTGTTCGTAAGGAAGAAGCAAGCACTCATGAGATGTCGAGAAATCAATAGTTGACATGATAGGGTCGTCGACTGTGAGTCCAGCAGCAGTCATGAATCCTAAGGCTTCATCAACCCTGTGAGCTAGTTCTTGATACCTGCAAAACATTACTAAAGCACGGAAGAATATGTAACTGAAGTTGACAGTTGAAGTTGTAACGACAAAAACATGGCACGTCAGGCCCAAGCACAGCAATAAAATTTTAGGAGTAATAAATAAAGTAAAATGGACACCGGCAAATGTGGTTCACTCAAAACTTTTGGGTTATGTCCACAAAACAACACTTCTACTATATTTCTTCTACTATTATGAATAGTAGACACAAGTTTACAATTTCTTCTGTTATTACAAATAGTAGGCTTTTTAAGAAAAATACCAAAAATAGTGAACACACTATTTCTTTTAGGAAAAATATATTTCTTAAGCATACACTCAATTTTTCTTCACAAACTATTTAATTTTATAGTCTATGTTATATCTCGCAGAAGAAAAATGCTCACTTTCTCTCTGTATTTTCTCTCTCTTTTCTGAATGATATTAAAACTAAGGAGCAATTGCTCCTTTTATAGAGATGTTGGCAGACTCCTTTTTCAAAAGTTGGTGGCCAATACATATCATTTGTCAAAAAATTATTAATAACAATTTTTGATAAGCAAACCAATTCAAGAGATATACACAGTCTTCACTTGAACAGTTATTCAAATGAGATGCGCAACATCTTTTAAAAAAATTGCCATATGGACCCTCCATGGGAAGAGACCCATTCAACAAGTACAATTGAGAAGTCATCAAAATGACGCAGGGTTGGAAGTCCTACAGACCAAGCATAATTGTGGAACTCTTTGCAGTTTTTCATCTCCGAAAAAGACAGAATACCCACATTTTTATGTCCAAAAGCCTACATAGTATCTGCTATACGAATTCATGACATGTATTCCACATATTCAAGATCCTAGATATTCTACAACTCAAACACTTGAGTAAAGCAAATTTATGTGTATATATACATAACTCACTAATAAGCGTTTTTTTATGACTGTGGTGTGCAGGCCAGCTTTCACATAAGTCAACTAATTTTACGGGATATCTACCATCATGAGGGGGCTGGGGTTGCCCAGGTCAGAGTCATGATCGAGTATGATGCTTGCGTGATAGACTTAGTTAAAAAATAAAGTTGCGAAATTATTATAAGTTATAGCTTTTGACATATTAGTAAGTGCTTGATTCTAACAAGTAGTATCACAGCCAAGATCATAGGTTCGACTCCCAAGAGCAATATGCTACATGAGGCAGGTGTTGGGAGGGCGATAACAATGCCCGTGAGGGGCTGGGGTAGTCCAAGTCGGAGTCATGATCAAACATGGCGCTGGCATGGTGGACTCAGTTAAAAAATAAAGTTATGAGTTTATTACAAGCTATAATTTTTAGCATGATGATAAGCGTTTGATCCTAACAAACACAAATGGAAATGAACACCTACTGGTTTTGTCTCCCTTGGGACCTCATGGCTCTCTCTAATACACTTAACTCACACACTTTCACACAAAACCTATATACACACACATATACTGATATATATACATATTATTCACACAGATACACAAAAAAAGAGAACTAAGAAACATCAGAACACACATATAATCCCACCAAAACACAAAATTTGAAAGTGGGGTTCATAAAAATTGAATCTTTATTACCTTAATGACAGGAACTTCACCACCAAACATAAGAACAACACTCATCTGAAGCAAAATCCTGAAAGTATCATGAATACTATTAGCATTAAACTCCTCAAAACTCTCAGCACAATCTCCACCTTGTAACAAAAAAGCTTTCCCCAATGCAGCATCACCAAGCTTCTTTTCCAAACTCCTTGCTTCACCAGCAAACACAAGGGGTGGGTTTGATTCAAGAATCTTAAGCACAGATTCAAGATTTTCTTCATTTGGGTATTCAGGAAGTTGCAGAGCTTTCCTGCTTTTCCAGCTTTCAAGACTCCATTTTTCTTGCTTTGGCGGCTCCGCCACCGCGTTTACGGCGGAGATGGGATGGTACCAGCCATGTTGGTGGTCGGGAAAGTTGGGTGAAACAAGATTAACAAGGGAGTTGAATGAAGACAATGCAAAGGTATTTGGTAAAGCAAACAACAACATTACCCCATTGCCTCAAAAGGCTCCCGCCCATTGCAGGGTAAGAGGAATCGGATGTACGCAGACTGATCCTATGTTTAAAACATAGCGCGACTGTTTCCAGATGACCCATGATGAGCGTCGAAAGTTGCATTGACTAACTGCTGCTTCACAATTGAAAGAAGCGCAGATAGTTTAAAGAGCCATTTCGCTTTATTCCATCATACCCCAAAGCCAAAAAATACCTCATTCCTAATTTTATCACACCTAGAATGTCCATACATCAATTTCAACATCCTCATCTTCGCAAGCTACATTTTTTGAACCTGCTAGTTTTTAACTAACCAACACTATATCCCATATATCAAATATGGTTTAACCATCATTTTGTAAAACTTACCTTTAAGTTTATACGGTATCTTCTTATTATATAATACTCCAAAAGTAGGCATCCATTTCATCTATATTATCCCAATGCGATGCGTGACATTATCATTGATATCGCCATTACTCTGAATGATGAGATATTTAAAATTTTCTCATTTAGAAGTAGATTGAGTGGCAAGCCTCACTTCAATGTCCACTTCCTCACTCGCAATACTGAATTTGCATTCCAAGTATAATCCATATAAACTTAGTGGTATATATTTTTGGGGCATTTTCATATGGTGCAAAAACAGAAATTTTGGGGATTATATTGGCTCATTAAGAAATTTAAAGGTACTATAATATCTTTTGACTTTAACAATTGGGATGACAATGTAACATTTCATATTTCAGGCGCATTTTAAACCTCTCAAAAACACTAACAAAAACTAACATGCGCGGAGTGCATAGAATAAACATCCTCGTTTTCTCAGAGTAGTCTTCTCATCTACCTGAATTTAGTTAATTTTCTTAATTTGGGTTCTTCCATAGCCATGTATTCACCAATCTTCAAAGTTAAAATTCCAAAATATTAAAAAAAAATTAAAAAAATTCAGTTTTTGAGAAGTTCTTGAAACTCCAAATAATGTCAATCATATCCCAGAACCTTTTCACAACTCCACACTCTCGTATCAATTCGTTTTACTTCAAGAACCCAAAAATTTCAACCCCATTACATCTAAAACCCTTGAAAAACTCTTTAATTTTCCATACACAAAAACCCCATTTGGCCAAAATTGAGTTTTTGCAATGTCATCAATGGAAAGTTAAGAGCTTTGATTCAGAGGGAACTGTAAATGGTCATATTTCAGCTGAGTATGAGTTTAATTTTGATGGGTTTCTTTCGATTCTTGAGTTTTTGTGTTTGTTATCTTCAGCTGTGGTAGCTATTGGTTTTGCTGTGAATTCTTGGTTTTTGGGGTCTCAGAAGTGGTTGGGGAATAGGGCATTAGCTGCACAGTGTGTTGTGTTGGTTGGTGGAGTGATTATTGGTTCTGTGATTAGGAGAAGGCAGTGGAAGAAGATTTGTATGAGTAATTTTTCCAGGTCTGGGAGTGGTTTAAAAGGGGTTAATTTGTTGGAAAGAATTGAGAAGGTAGAGGAAGATTTGAGGAGTTCAGCTACAATGATTCGAGTTCTATCGAGACAGCTTGAGAAGCTGGGAATTCGATTTCGGGTTACTAGAAGGACTCTCAGAGATCCTATTACTGAGGTAATAATGTTAGTTTAAGCATATGATCAGGTGAAATGGATTTGGAGCAAGTTTCACTTATCTGTTAATCTGGAAAACATTTTAATCTTGTGAATGCAGTAGTATAAATTGATGATGTTGATGCTGTTTCCTTGATGTCATCTTTAATAAGAGTTTTGTGCGTGCTAGAAAGTTGTTATTTGATTTTTGAATGATCAATAGATGTTCGATTCATGATTCATTGCTAATACCACTTGCTTCATTTTTAACTATCCATATGTATTCCCAAATTATATCAATATCTGAAATTTCAGAAGTTAGTAGCTGTTGGTCTTCGATGTTGCTGCACTGACATGTAATATACTAAGTGCAGCATGTAAGTCTTAAGCTTGGTTGGTCGAGAAGTGCAAAGAAGTTTGTGGATTCTTGGGTTAAAGGTTAAAAAAGCTTTGGTTGGATCTATAAATGTTAGAAGTGACTAATATATAGATTTGTAGAAAAATGAATCAAAAACCATGCTAGCAGATTAGAGATTATTTGCAAAAGAAAGTTTAGAAAACTACATTTGCAATGTTTCTATTTGATATATTCATAAAATCTGATTAAGTTAATTCTTTGCTTTGATTTTAGATGATGTGATAACCTCATCAATAAGATTAAATCTCCATTATCTTTCCCACAAGGATCAAAAGTTGACCTCATCATCTGGTTGCTTATGAAACTTACTTGTAAACCATTTGTATTCCTGTTTGTTTGTTTACTGAACTTTCCTTGGCAAAGGTAATGTATTGCTGTTTGCTTACTGAACTTATTTGTAAACCGTCAAATTATTTGGTGAAACAACCATTTATATTAGCATGTCTCACTTCTATAAAGTAGGACCAACACTACCTGAACACCATAGTGGACTTGGAAAGCTTAAAACCTGAGAAAATAACTGACACAGTGACTTGGCAATTGAGGGGTATCCCTAACTACACTCAGATGTTATTCCCAAAGGTCACCTTGCATTTAAGAGAGAGATAAAGCTTCCCTAGAAGGGCAAGTTTTGTCGTGGATGAAGTGATGTGCTTTAGAGATCCTCTCTTTAGATGATGAGGTGCAAAGGCGTAAATTGATCTGTAAAGAAGCGGTCACTTTTTCTTCGAATCTAACTTTAAAAGGGGAAAAAAGAGAGGAAATATAGGGCCTTTTTGCTGTTTGAGTATTAGGACTCGTTTCCATGTATATTCAGCATTCTCGTGTTGTCAATGCCATCTTTTTCTTCAAGTATATGTCACACCTTTTCATCTACTATTATTTTTGTTACAAGTAATTAGATATTTTATAGATGAACTTGCACTAGGCCAGTGCATAATTACTTCTGCAATTATGTTTCTCTGCTACTTTTGGTTATTTCTTTTCTTATTTTTTTTTGTTTAGCTACTGTTCTTCTTCTAGTATATGGGTGCTCTCCCTTTTCTTTCGCCACTTTGATTCAGAGCTTCAAATTGATTCTTTTTGATGCCCAATTAATTGAAATTAATGAATCCAGAATCTTAATTGCAAGTTGACTTTAATAGTAAAAAATTCACAATTCACAAGTATTTATTTTGTATTTGGTAAATTATGCACTTCATCATGAAAAAACATGGGTTTTGCCCTCACTTTTCGCTTAAAGCCTCGAGTGCCTGTGTGTTATCTTATACTCTAGCCTTCTTTCTATCCAGGCTGCAACATTGGCCCAAAAGAACTCTGAGGCCACTCGAGCATTGGCATTGCAAGGCGAGCGTCTGGAGAAGGAGCTTGGTGAAATACAAAAGGTTCTGCTGGCAATGCAGGTAAACTGTTGTTTAATACTTTAACTACTTTTCCAAGATTCACGTGCTTATTCCAATTTCAAGGGGCATTCTTTTTTACAGGAAAATTTTCCTTGGTGGATTTACACCTTCAAGATGATAAAAGAATCGTCCCATCAGACAATTCTTTTTTTAGGTTGTGTCTAGCATACAATGTGAGGGTTTACTTTTAGGTCCATTCTACATCTCCATTTTAGGCTGATTCTAAAGGTTAACCCATTTAGACATCAACTCATGATATGTTGAACACAGTTTTGTGCATGATGATTGTTAAGTTGTCCTGCATCGGTCTTGAAATGTGGATTTTGGTCTTGGAAAAATTTCATCTTATGAGCTAGCTTTTGGGGCTGAATTAGGTCGAATGCCCATCTCATTACATGGTATCGAGGCAGACCATTTCAAATCTTGATTTACTCGGTGTTGAGCCCCCATAATATGTTCTGCATGCTCTAGTTGGCAATCATGGGCATGTGGGGGTGTTAAGTTGTCCCACATCAGTTGTGGAATGTAGATTTGGTCTATTTGGTCTTTGAAAGTCCTAACCTCATGAGCTAGCTTCTAGGATTGAGTTAGGCCAAGGCTCATTTCTTTACCTATTAAATTTTGTGACCATCTCAAAAGCCGAAATTGTCTGCTAGAGTACACGTTGAAATGGTTTTTTGAAAATGGAAGCACTCTTTTAATTACTTAATCAATATTGTGTGTCTACATGCCCCCTCACATGAGTGCTTGATTCTTTTTTCCTGAGCCAAACACGTGAAACATTTTTCTTCTTGCCTTTTTTTGAGGTCGTGGTGAGATTTGAAACCGGGACCTCTCTTTGTTTTGGTACCATCTTGAAGTTTGTGACCATCTAGTTTGTGACCATCTTATCTGAAAGTTTAAGCTAGTATGTCTCAACTGTGAATCTTAGTATAGCAGAACTCTAGAGATATTGGGTTGGTAACTATGATCATGAATGAACTGATATACGCCTATACGGTGAAGGTGCGTCTTTGAATAGTAAATCTGAAAGATGAAGAGAACTTGATAAATATAGGAGAAGTTCTATAGTTACTCAAAGATCTTCCAGACACTCACCTAAGCTGGTGTGGATTTCCATTGCAGGCAGAATCTCAAAATCCAAACCAGAAAAGGTCATCTGTTCATAGTTTGGCTTAAAATATGGAATAATATATTTCGAGTCTGGACTGGAAGATTTTCCATTCATTGTTTGACTTGCAAAGTGTAATTCGACTTGCATCCCTTTTCTCTAACCTTTAATCATCTTGTCCATCTTCCTTCTGTTCCTGCATTCTTTTTCTGATAATTTGATCTCTGTATAAGCTTAGAAAAAGTCTTTCATTGGAAATGAGAAAAGAAGAATGCAAGCGCCATTGCAGAGAGTTTTCATTTCTGCACCCTTTCTTTAATCTTACTAAGATAATATGAATTAAAAGTTACTATTTTTCTTAGGAATATCAAAGGTGCAAGGGAATATGTCTAGCATAGCCAACCAATAAGATATCTGTTCATTGCAGCTGTAAAATTAAAAATGAAATAAGTTTTCAGATAGTTCTTGGTTTTATTCCTCCTCTCTTTCTTTTTTGTTTCATATTAGTTGTTATTATTAGTTTATTTTCTTCTTGTAGTTATTGTCAAGAAGGTGAGTGAGATTGGAAAAGGAGAGTTGAGTACCTAATTCGAATATGGCACCAAACATGATGGAGAGGGTCAAAACCTTGGACATGGAGTGTTAGTGACCATAATTTTCAATTGTGTTCTTGATAGCTTTTTAAAATGGCATCTTAAGCGTGGACATGGCGCAACTTCAGCTTCCCGAGGACATAACCTTAGATAGGAAGGTATGGAGGTCGCAGATTAGGGTAGAAGGTTAGTAGAAAGTAGAGCGTTGTCTTGCTTTTCAATGGGATTAGGCTTGGTGGTAGTCTGGAGCATCGTATCCATCGTAGTATAAGCCTTATTCATGTAATTTCTTGCTTTTGTTATCCGTTTATCATATGTTGTTTATTAGGTTTCCGTGGTTGCACATTTTGCTGATGTTACTTTACCTTTCCTGATTGCGTTGCACTGTTTTCCTGTTATTTACTCATCTACAGGACCAGCAACACAAACAGCTTGAATTAATTCTTGCAATTGGGAAAACTGGAAAGTTATTTGAGAACAAGCGAGGACCCAGTCAAGATCCAAATCACAACACAAATGATGTGTCTAGTACAGCCGCGGATGGATTTCCACAGTTGGGGAGTGAATCAAATCCAAGCTTTGAAGGGACAGCGAGAAACCAATAATGACAGAATCTAGTTTCTTTCAGTATAGACCAGTAAGATTTCTTTGAACGACGAGAGGGTGATATGCCTAGTCACACACTAAAATGGCTGAAGATCAACAGATATTTGAGGGATCATATATCCTTGTGCAGATATGTTTTCTGTTAGTGTTCTGTTGCTTCTTCACTCCTGTTCATTTTCCTCGAACTACTTTGAAATGCTTTTACTTGAGTCGAAGATCTATCAGAAATAACTTCTACCTCCCAAGGAAGGGGTAAAATTTGCATTAACTCTACTTTCTCTAGATTTCACCTGTGGCATACTTATTTCTGTAATCTTTGTGATTGATTTCAACAGCTGTAACCATGAAATGCTGTGCTAATGGAAGCCTAGAGAATAAATATGAAGAAAAAGAGAAGTGCATAGCTTGCATGTATCTAACTTGATTATACAACAACATGCCTATTGAAATTAGAAATTTCACAAGTGAGGTTTGAACGACATGTACACAAATTTATTTGATAGAAAAATTATATTCAATAAATTCGTAGCACATGCTAATTGATTATATGAGATACCGATAGATTCTCATCTCAAAAAACTAAAAAATTATAATATAATTTCATAAACAATGATATAACAAATGCATCAGCACAGAAATAGATTTAAAAAAATAAATAACAGAAATCACACCTCAAAAATTGCATTACATTCTAGAAATAGACAAAAGATAGACTCAAAAACTTGTACTTCCAAATGTGAGAGTTCCCATTAAATATCCATTTAAATTTAACAATCAACATTTGATAAAATATCTAACACACACAAAAATACTCAAATGATACTCCCTCCATCCCATTTTAATCATCAGATATATTAAAAATAATTGTTAATGTAGATAATTAAAAGAGAATTAATTATTTTTTTTCTAATTTTGTCCTTGACATTACTTATTCTAGAATTGAGAGGCACATGTATAGATAAATAATTAATTATTAATAAGGAATATATTGGTTAAATAGTACATTTTATTAATCTATCTATCTATACTATATTAAAAGCATGAATACCTTAGGAATGTTGTTTAAACTTTTTACCCTTATTAACATATTAAACTTTAGATAAAATTATCTTTTAACTATTTTTCTTAATTTATTATTTTGTCTCCTATTTATTTAGTTTCAAGATTCAATTTTGGATTAGAATTTCTTTATACTTAGAATTCACTCATAAATAATTGTCTAAGCTATGAAGGAAAGGAAAAGAAAATATTCTAATATTTATGACTTTTAAATCTATTAAAATTTTGATTATTAAATATTTTGTTAAGAAAAGTGACAAGCGATTTCGACAGTTTTTGTGGGTGGTAGCCCACGGATTCTAAGGCTGCAGGAGGCTCCAACGCAACATTCTCGAACAATCATATGAGTGGGCAATGGGTCCGGGAAGAGGCCCAGCTGGCCCGGCAGCGGCGGAGGACACCTGGTAGGATTTTATGGGTCAAGAAATAGGAAATATGCGATTTCGGCAGTTTTCTGTGCGTGTTAACCTACGGATTCTAGTGCTGGAGCTCCGATGCAACATTCCCGAAAAATCGTATGAGTGGTCTGCAATGAGCCCGGGAAGAGGCCCAGTTGGCCCGGCAGTGACGAGGGACGCCTAGTAGGATTTTATCGGTCAAGGAACAAGAAGCATGCGATTTCGACAGTTTTCTATGGGTGTTGGCCCACGGATTCTGGCGCTGCTGGAGTTCCGACGCAACTTTCTCAAAAAATCATACGAGTGGGTCCGCAATAAGCCCGGCAAGAGACCCAGATGGCCCGACAGCGGCGAGGGATGCCTGGAAGGATTTTATGGGCCAAGGAATAGGAGATAGACAATTTCGGTAGTTTTCTGCGGGTGTTAGCCCATGGATTCTGGCGTTGTAGGGGGTTCCAGCGCAACTTTACCGAACAATCATACGATTGAGTTTGCAACGAGCCCAGGAAGAGGCCTAGGTGGCCCGGCGGCGGCAGGGGACGACATGTAGGATTTTATAAGCCAAGGAACAGAAAACAGGCGATTTCGACAGTTTTCTGTGGGTGTTAGCCCACGGATTTTGGCGATGCAGAGGCTCTGGCGCAACATTCCCGAATAATCATACGATTGGGTTCGCAACGAGCTTGGGAAAAGGGTTAGGTGGCCCGACGACGACGGGGGATGCCTGGTAGGATTTTATGGGCCAAGAAACAGGAAACAAGTGATTTCGACAGTTTTCTGTGAGTATTAGCCCAAGGATTCTAGCGCTGCAGGAGACTCTGACATAATTTTCTCAAAAAATCATATGAGTTAGGTCCGCAATGAGCCCGGAAAGAGGCACAGATGGCCCGACGGTGGCGGCGGACGCATGGTAGAATTTGTGGGCCAAAAAATAGGAAACAAATGATTTTGGTGGTTTTCTGTGGGCGTTAGCCCAAGGATTCTAGCGTTGCAGGGGGCTCCAGTGCAACTTTCCTGAAAAATCATACTAGTAGGTTCGCAATGAGCCCGAGAAGAGGCCCAGGTGACCCCGCAGCAGTGAGGGATGCCTGGTAGGATTTAATGGGCCAAGGAACATGAAACAGACGATTTCGGCAGTTTTCTATGGATGTTAGTCCATGCATTCTGGCATTGCAAGGGCTATGGCGCAAATTACCGGAAAAATCATAAAAGTGGGTCCGCAATGAGCCCGAGAAGAGGCTCAGGTGGCCTAGCGATGACGGAGGATGCCTGGTAGGATTTTATGGGCCAAGGAACAGGAAACAGACGATTTCAGAAGTTTTATATGGGTGTTAGCCTACGGATTCTGGACTGCAGGAGCTCCGACGCAACTTTCCTAAGCAATCATGTGATTGAGTCTGCAACGAGCCCGGGAAGAATCCCAGGTGGCTCGACGGTGGTAGGGGACATCTGGTAGGATGTTATTGCTAAGGAACAAGAAACAAGCGATTTCGACAGTTTTCTGTGGGTGTTAGCCCATCGATTCTGGTGCTGTAGGGGACTTCAGTGCAACATTCCCCAACAATCATACGATTGGGTCCACAACGAGTCCAGGAAGAAGCCAGGTAGCTTGGCGGCGATGAGCAATGCTTGGTAGAATTTTATGGGTCAAGGAACAGGAAATAGTCGATTTCGAAAATTTTCTTAGCTCACGGATTCTGGCGCTGTAGTGGGATCTAGCACAACATTCTCAAAAAATCATACGAGTGGGTCCGCAATGAGTTCGAAAAGAGACCCAGGTTGTTCGGCGGCGGCAGGGGACGCCTGGTAGGATTTTATTGGCTAAGGAAAAGGAAACACGAGATTTTGGTAGTTTTTTGTAGGTGTTAGCCCATGGATTCTAGCGCTGCAGGGGGATCCAGTACAATATTCTCGAAAAATCATACAAGTGGATTGTAATGAGCCCTGGAAGAGGCTCAGGTGGCTCGACGGTAGCGGGGGACGCCTGGTAGGATTTTATTGGCTAAGGAATAGGAAGTAGGCAATTTCAGTAGTTTTCTATGGGTATTAGCCCACGGATTCTAGCGCTGTAGGGGGCTCTGACACAACTTTTCTGAAAAATCATACAAGTGGGTCCACAACGAGCAGGGGAAGAGGCCCAGGTGGTCCGTTGGCGGCGGGGGACGCCTGGTAGAATATTATGGGAAAAAGAATAAGAAACAGGCGATTTCGGCAGTTTTCTGTGGGTGTTAGCCCACGAATTCTGGGGTTGCACGGGGTTCCGGTATAAGATCCCAAAGTATCATACGGGTGGGTCCGCAATGAGCCTAACAAGAGCCATCGGTGGTCCCGTGGAATTGGATGAGGCCTGGTAGGATTTTATGGGCCAAGGAACAGGAAACAGGCGATTTCAACAATTTTTTATGTTTGTTAGCCACAGATTCTGGATCTGCATGGGGCTCCGACACAAGATTCCCTAAAAATCATATGGGTGGGTTCGCAACCAGCCCGGCAGGAGGCCTAGGTGGCCCGACGGCGTTGGCGGAGGCCTGGTATGATTGTATGGGTGTAACACCCTACACCTTACATGTACTTGTCTTATGCATATGAAACATGATATGGGCTTGTCAAATTAGCGCCTATTTTTAAAAGTGCTTGAACCTCATATTAGAGGGTGATATGTATGTCTAACACTTAAGAGGGTCGAGTGTATACAAGCATTAATTCAAATTGAAGAGATAGCGGCCTTAAATGAAGTGAGGGAAATGAGGTGCTTGTAGGACTTAGGAAACTAGTAGGTGAGTCACCTACTTGCTTAGCTTAAATTTGCTAACTAAAAGGAGACGAGGCCCGACATTGAATTTGTCCGAGTCCGATTATGAATAAAGTCCATGTTAAGCGTGTAACTTTAGCCATGTTTTAGCATCATAAATGGGCTATATTTTCAGCCCAAGAATAATAGATAAAGGACCCAAGTACAACAAAACTCGGTGAATTGGGCCAAAACTAACTAAGAGAAAGGGGAAAATGGGCAGCAAAGGCCCATCAATTTGGAGCCCCTTAAGGCCCAAGTGAAA
>JAOTQR010000007.1:3709881-3721345 GCA_025774065.1 Solanum ossicruentum | reverse complement strand
CCTTTTGGCTTGTTATTATTGTTTACTTTCTTAAAGGCATGTTGAATGTAGAAATCCCTTATAATATGTATAGAAAGCGTATAGATACAGGTTGGTTCTCCCAGGCCTTATTGGCAACGGATGCCAGTCCACTTTAATAGGACTTTGGGTGTGACAATGGGCTAAGGAACAGGAAGCCCACGATTTTGGGTTGCATAGGGCTCCGACGCAAGATTCCCGAAAAATCATATGGTTGGGTCTGCAACGAGCCTGACAAAAGCTCAAGTGGCCTAGCAGCGTTGGCGGAGGCCTAGTAGGATTTAATAGGCCAAGGAACAGGAAACAAGCGATTTCATCAGTTTTCTATGGGTTTTACCTGACGGCTTTTAGGTTGCATGGGGCTCCGACGCAAAATTTCTTTAAAATCGTATAGGTGGATCTGCACGAGACCGGTAAGAGGTCCAGGTGGCACAACGGCGTTGGCGGAGACCTGGTAGGATTTTATGGGCCAAAAAGTAGGAAACAGGTGATTTTGGCAATTTTCTGTGGTGTTAACCTGCAGATTCTGGGGTTGCATGGGGCTCCGACGTAAGATTCTCGAAAAAACATACGGGTGAATCCACAACGAGTATGGTAAGAGGCCCAGGTGGCCCGGCGGCGTTAGCGAAGGCCTGATAGGATTTTTTGGGCTAAGGAACAGGAAACAGGAGATTTCATCAGTTTTCTGTGGGTTTTTCTCGACGGATTCTTGGTTGCATAGGGCTCTGGCGCAAAATTCTCAAAAAATCATATGACTGGATCCAGAACAAGCCCGGCAAAAGGCCCAGGTAGCCCGACGGAATTGATAAAGGCCTGGTAGGATTTTATTTGCCAAGGAACATGAAACAGGCGATTTTGACAGATTTCTATAGGTGTTAGCCCACAAATTCTGGTGTTGCATAGGGCTCCGACGCAAGATTCCTGAACAATCATACGGGTGGTCCACAATGAGCCTAGAAAGTGGTTCAGCGGTGTTGGCGGAGGCCTAGTAAGATTTTATTTGCCAAGGAGTAGGAAACAGGCGATTTCAGCAGTTTTCAGTAGGTGTTAGCCCACGAATTCTGGGGCTGCATGGGGCTCTGGGGCAAGATTCTCGAAAAATCATACGAGTGGATCCGCAACAAGATCGGTAGGAGGCCCAGGTGCCCCGGCGACGTTGGCGGGCGCCTGGTAGGATTTTATGGTCCAAGGAACAGGAAATAGACAATTTCATGAGTTTTCTATGGGTTTTACTCGACGGATTCTAGCGTTGCGGGGGGCTCCGGTTCAACTTTACCAAAACATCATATGAGTGGGTCCGCAATGAGTCTGGCAAGAGGCCCAAGTGGTCTGGCGGCATTGGAGGAGGCCTGGTAGGATTTTATGGGCCAAGGAACAGGAAAACAGGCGATTTCGGCAATTTTCTATGTGTGTTAACCCACGGATTCTAGCGTTGTAGAGGGATCCTACGCAACTTTCCAAACAAATCATACAAGTTCTGCAACGAGCCCGACAAGAGGCCTAGGTGGCCTAGCGACGTTGTGGGTAGCCTGATAGGATTTTATGGGCCAAAGAATAGGAAATGCCTGCTTTCGACAGTTTTCTATAGGTGCTAACCCACGGGTTCTGGCGTTGCAAGGGCCTCCGGCGTAACTTTTCAGAAAAATCATACGAGTGAGTCTACATCGAGCCCAACAAGAGGCCTAGGTGGCTCGGCGACATTGGGGGAGGCTTAATAAGATTTAATGGTCCAAGGAACAGTAAACAGGCGATTTCAACAGTTTTTTGTGGGTGTTAGCCCACAGATTCTAGCGCTGCAAAGGGGGCTCCAATGCAACTTTCCCAAAAAATTATACGAGTGGGTTTGCAACAAATCCTACAAGAGTCTCAGGTGGCTGGGCGGCAGCGAACTGAAAAGGAAAAAAAATTAATAAAATTATATTGAAAACATTAAACAACTCCTTTTATATTTAGGAGTCTTTTTATATTAAATTTTAATCAATTAATTATTTTTCTAAGTGTTCAAGTCCTTCTTTATGTATACATAAACTATTAGCATATCTAAACTATAAGTAAGTGAATTGATTTTCTCATATTGTTTGTTCCCAATAGATTAAATTATTGCATCAAATTACTAATATTTATTTAATTTAATTTATGTGAATATTATATTTATTTTAGCAAGTAATATTTTATATAATTTTTAAATATGCATGAATTCGAATTTAGTCGGGTTCCAGTATGGACAGGAAAAAAAAATCCCTTTTCAACCTAGTACCTAAGACAATGGACCATTTTTGCCATTTTAAACAACAAATAAATAGACACAAATTCACTGTTAAACAACCATTAAACGAGAAGAAGACGAAGAAACAAAATCTTAAGCAATTCGACATGGATGGACTGAGGAAGCTAGAAAATTTACAGAAAATTATACAAATAATGGAGTCTTACGGTATCATTAGCTCTTCTAGCAACACCCATAATGCCAGCTCTCTTCGTTTTCTTTCAGAGTTAGTCCTTCTTTTGGTAAATTTTCATTCTCTTTTGATTCTTGAATTAGTTTTTAGGCTCAATTTTCAGTATGTGTGTGTGTTTTTCTTGTATGGGGGTGAAAATTGTCTATAATGAAGTGGAGTGGATATAGAAAATTGAAATAGGCAACCCCAATTAGTTTGGATTGAGGCTTTATTGTTGTTAGGATAAAGGTTGATGTGGGTCTTGATGTATGTTGAAAATTAGTGACAGTAATGAAAACTGAAACAGGATTTTTTTTCTGTGTGTGTAGTTCCTTCGTCTCCGTTTCAATTTGATTGTCTTACTTTTCTTTTTGGTATTTTGAAAAAAGAATGAATCTTTTTTCTATTTTTTGTAAGTTTTTAATTTCAACTTTTATACATGGCACGTTTAAGATCATAAGATTCAAAAGTATTCTTTATTTTTTCAAACTTCATGCCAAGTTAAAACTAGACAATCAAATTGAAACAAAGGGAGTATATGTTGTTTTTGTTGTTTGTTGTTAACAATTAGTGCCAGTAACGAATACTGAAGCAGTAATCTGGGAGTTGCAAAGTGAATAAAGAAGGGAGCTTTGATGTGGTTATTTTGTGAAAAAAGACAAGCGCGGTGTACTAAAGCTCCCACTATGCACATGGTCAGAGGAAGGGGCAGACCATCAAGGGTCTATTGTATGCAACCTTACCTTGCATTTTTACCAGAGGCTGTAATTGAGTTGAAAATTTGAACTTAAATCTATCTTCTTTACATTCTCTCAAAGTTCTCGTTAAAACCATTTTATTATTGTTACTTAGGCAACATTTCCTCATAGGATCATCAAAGCAGGCTCCTTTAGCCAGGTGTTTACTTGACTAATTTAATATCCAGTAAAGGGAACTAATGTCTAAAGCTTCGACTAAGTGACCTCCAATAGCTTCATCCCTTCTAGTGAAAATCTTCATCACAATTTGAGTTCCTTCTTTCAATGAGACTTTGTTAGCTTGCTAAAGTCTTTCTTCTTCACCAAGAAAGTTATCTAGTCAGCAAAATCATTCTGTAGCTTACTTCCCATTTGAGGCCATTTCATAGAAGAAGAGCAATTGAGGTTATGGGTTCCATTCTAGCTGGACATGGAGTGACCCCATATATTCGTCCCCCAAATGTGGCTAACTCAGTATCTGTGATTGATTACTATGACTTTGTAGCTTTTCTGATGAAGAGTGCTTTTGTGCACTGTTTGTAAACTGCAAAATCATTATGGAACAAGCATAACTGATACATACTCCATCCAATTCAAGATATAGATAGTGATAACTGTGACTGGAAGAGGAATATAAAGACTCTGAAGGAGAGAAAGTAGTTACTTTTCGCCCTATAACTCTAAAGAAGGCTTAAATAACAAGCCATCTTCATCTTATTGCCTTCAAATATATTTCAGGGCCGATTATTTGGCAATATAGTCAATTGGTTGTGTTTCTCTTTTCTTTGATCCTTTCTACTGCTTTTAAGTTGGTTAGTATGTTTCTACTTAAGAATTTATATGGCTATTGTTACATCAGTATGTATGCTAAGAGTTGTTCGCATCTTTCTAGTAACTTTCTAATGTCATTCATATATCAATAAAGGTATCGCGATGCTGTGTACTTGACATTGGTGCCAAGTGCCAATTGATTATTGACCATGTGCCAAAGGTTTGCATCGAATTTTAAAAGCTATTTCAATTGTGTGAGAGGATGCAATGAATATGTGTATTGTTTCTTGGGCAGTTTTCACAGGCATTCTTTGAGGAAGCATTGCTGTGCGCTAGTGAGCAAGGTGTGTTCTACAGAATTGATGACACAGCCATGCACAATACATTTCTCTGGTTCTTCTTCACTTCGTTTTGTCCCTTGAGATTTTGTTCCTTTTATTTGTGTAATTGATTTTTCTTTGGAATTTTGATTAAAAAAACTTGTATTGCCTAAATCCTGAAAATTACAGATCCAAAAAAGAATAAAAAAAGAATTCAAAATATCTGATCGCTTTGTTTCCATCTTACTTGGCAAATGTACTTTTATGGAAATGTGTTGGGCTTCTGATGCCTTTTGCTTGGTGATCTCCTACACAAACATGAAACATATCTTGTTGAAATATGGGATTAGTTTGTTATTTTATTTGTTTACAATTACTGGTGCTACTGCTATAACTCAATCTTTGACCTTCCCCTTACATTTTATATGAGATTTTCCAGTTCCCCAATATTCATGTGAGAGTGTATTGTTTTTCCTGGAATTAACTTGCTTTTTCTTTTTACGTGAGCAAAGGGAATTAGCTTGTTTTCGCCTTCAACTTTCTTGCAGGTGTTGAACAAATGGTAAATACCAGTCCACTTGATTGTAGTGATAAGATTGTACCCTATCCATCTAAAATGGGATCTGCAGATATGCCAATGATTGGACTTGATGCTATGCAACGAGCTAATTCTACCTTAGAAGATTTTGTGAGTTTTTGTTTTCCTTGACTATCTTAAGGAATTGTTCTTACATTGAACTCATATTGGAAAATTCTGCATAGATATGCGGAGTTGCCGTCTTGCGAGACTGGGTTAATTTCTCTCTAACACCATTCATCAAATTATTGATGTTGGCTAACCAAAGTTTAACTTTTAATTTTAAATTTTTATTTTTATTGTTGTAGTACCTTCTAGAAATAATAAGCTGATGTTAGATTCGTGTGCCAGTGCAGGTCTTATTTTATGTTTCACAAAATGGATCCTCACCAGCCGCAGTCTATGTTCAGATACCTACCGATACTTTCATTCACTGAAAGTTACATTTATCAGGTAAGAAGATTGAAAGGCTGCTGATTATTTTTGTTTGAAGCATTTCTATAAAAGCTTGTTGCACGTCACATGTCATGGAATTTCGTTAAAACAAGAGGTACTTTCCTTGTTAACAACTATGACTTCTTTCTCACTCCGTTTTCTCCCCCTTTTCTTTGCTTGGGTAAAAGGACTCTACAGGGTAATGATCTATGTCTTTCCCCTTGGGCAGCTAAGAAGAACATCCCGACCTCTTTTTAATTCATATATCTTTCTTGATGCAGTTGGATAATTTAAATGAGAAACTGCTGCAGCCATCACTGGGAAAAGATCGATCGTCATATTGTGAATACAGTGTGGTAGTACTTCAGACACATAAGATCTCATTAATAATATTTAGGAACATCTGAGTTATTACTTGCTTATAGTTGAATCCAATTCCTTATTACATTGTGTTTCATTATGTGCAGGAAGCAAAACAAAGCTGGGAGCTTACATCTGTGAGAATGATGACCAATGATCCATTTAGACCTCTTTGTATTTTACTTCAGCAGCATGGGCTTTTGACGGACAGGTATAACTTCATACGGTTATTTCCTTTTTATCCTTTTCCGTTCCATTTGTGAAGCTCCAAACCATGCTGGAATTATTTTTCTCCTTGGGAACATTTCAATAACTTTGATTACACACTTTCACTGACGACTTCTCCAGTAAATCTTTTGAAGACCATTTTGCACATAGAATAGCTCTCTGACTTTTTTCTTTTACCGTTGCCTTTGTTACATCCATTGTTCTGTTTACATTTCCTTTTCATTCTTTTGTATAATTTAGTAAGCCATTTGTTTTACCTCCTCCCTAAACAAAGTTTAGAAGAATGTGAGTGCACATGAATGACAAAGAAAGAGGGCAGAGTCTGTCTTACAAGACGTCTTTTTCTTTCCCTTCCTTTTCCTTTGTCTCCTTGTTTGTTGTATATGCTCTTTGAAGTTTGATTTCTGTTTTTTGTGCTAAAGGTAGTCTTTTTTAGGGTAAAATACTCTATAGATACTTCATTGGTCAACTTTCCAGTGGGGGTTAATTCTTTAAATTGTGACATTTAAGTGTTTATTCACTTTGTTTAGGGTAAAAGAAGAGTTTACTAGTGGAGTAGAATATTGGTATCTGGAAAGAAAGCTGTGTCATGCACTTGGAAGTAAACAAGAGGTATTGATTCCTTATGCTGAAGAAATTGATCTAATTCTCACAAGTTTCTTATATACTATTCCTTTCTGATCAAGATTTATTGGGGGATAATCTTCTTGAATCTAATTACTCCAATGCCATGAACCTCTTAGAGTCATTAACTTGTGGTCTTTTCTTTACTTGATTTTCAGTAGGTTGTGAATTAGAGTAATAATCCTAGCCTATGCAAGAATTAGGGCGCCAATCCTTGGAACGACATACACATACACGGACTTATTTGTCAAATCTATGCTGTATAGAATACCTAATGCATTCTAGTATATTGTCGTAAAAGTTCTATTTAGGATCTATCTTACTTAAAGCTAGAAATTTATGGGATAGATTTTGTATTGATACGTGTATTAAACAATGAAGTCATGATCTTTTCATGTGTTTCTGGAAATTTAGAAAAGCAGTTTCAGTTACTAGATTATGTAGTGCCTGAAATGCGTGTATATTTGGTTTTGATGTCGCAAGATTGGCTATCACTTAAAAACTTCCTTTAAACTGTGACTCATATCCTCTATGAGCTGCCTGTTTTATTTCCATGGATGTTTTTGATGAATGATTCTGTGAACAGATTTCAGTTGAAGATGTCATGAGGGCAATTTATCTGAAGTCCTTTGATTACAGGGTGCTGAATCTTCTGTTGTATCAACTGAGAGGTGAAAAGGTATACTTCATTAGGAAGTAATTATCATTGGTTTCCTTAACATTATGCTTTGACTAGAAACTTACTGATATCCTTATCTTTGAAATGTAACTTCCAGTATAATTTTCCCTCTCTACAAATTGAAGTATATTGAGAGGGGCCATATGTGTTAATTGGTTTATGTTGTGATTTTGTGTTCATGTATTTCTTTTGAAACTGTTCTGAAGATCAATGATATGCATATGGAGTTTTTGTCACTATCGGAGTTCCTTGTGGAGATTTCCGATGACTTGTAAGTATCTTGTGAATAATGTTAATTACTTCTATTCTGATAGAGAAAAGTTTCCGTGCTTCCCAATTAATGTGGGTTCTCTGATTTTTTTGATGTGATAAACCTGGATGATTGGATAATACCAGGTTTGACTATGAGGTGAATCCTTTAATCCCAATGATTTGTTTGCGCTCCTAAGGCCTTTATGCGTAAAGATGAATTTATTCCTTTTTTCCTTTTTGTAGGACGATGTGTTAGAGAATAGTTTCAATATTCTGCGCATGTTCAACGGAATTTATGGGTCTTCTGCAGCACCTGCCATGCTGGTATGTAACAGTGTTTGTTTTGATAAATGCTTTGAACACGGGCTAGCTTGAGTCTTCGGATAAAAATTCCATCTCGGAGCTTCTGTTCCTTTTGTTGTGACTTTAGTGTGCATGACTGGTCCTGGAAGAGTGCATTTGGGATGTTATTGAAGATCACATATTCTCGTATTTGCTTCAATCAAAATATATACTTGTGAAGCGTTTAGGAGAGTCAAGGACATTTGACCAATTTAGTTTTAGAAATTTCATCTTTCAATGGGATGCTAGCTGTTTAGGTTTTTTTAACAATACTGCAATAGAAGGTTGTGGTAAATACTTGAAACATGAAAGAAAGAATGCTCGGGATTTGTTCTTTTTCTTGATGTGGAAGCTAACTGAAGCGAATTCCAGGCAAAAGTTATAACTGAAGCTGAAGAAAAGTATGGCAGTCTGTTGAAAGCTCTCGATCCCGAGCTATCTCTGAACTATCAGAAGAGATGTGAAGAAGCTACTAAAGAAGGTAATGTTTTCGCTCGTCAATTTTTTAACGAGTCCTTCAACTGTTTGACCCTTCACCTATGATCTTTATTATCAGGTTTTGCTCTATTCCTTTAGAATTCGTCCAAAATTTTAACTAGCTTCCTTTTGATCACTAGGCGGGAAGACGTCAGGTCCATCTCTTGGAACATGGAGTATACCTCCTGTTATTGAAGATGAGGAACTGTATCGATCCGATGTTTTGAATTTGAAGCCATCCACTATGCTAGAATGGAATACCTAAGAAAAAATATTGCTTCCAGAATTTAGACCTAAGCTATCACTCTACACAACTTATTTCTTCTCCTTCCTAAGTTTCCGTCAACAACAGTCAAGCCGTACCAGCCGGAAAACACTAAAATGGTAGTTGTTCCTCCCAATCTACCATCATAAGTCTTCCTATGACCCTATCTGTCTCTTGATCCCTCGTTCCGTTTGAAGAGGAGCTCACGTCTGATTAGCTAGTTCAGTAGTATTATTAAAGATTGGTACTTTATGTTCTACAAATAAACATCAAGAAGCCCAGTGTAATCCCATTGATGAGGCTTTATGTTCTACAACTATTTACCTCCACAAAAATAAAACTAGGTGATTTCTTCCGCCCTTCTGTCTAAGCCTTGGCGGCAGAGTCACCAAGTACTTGTACTAGTGAAAGGTAATGTACCCGGTAGAATAGTCAAGGTGCACACAAGCTTGCCTGGACACCACCCATCACGGGAAAAAAATTATATTTATTTCTCAAGGAAGATGAAAAGATTGCTGCTTCATGGTCAAGATTTTTGTTTTTTAAGGGTTGTTTTCTTCGACCCTCTTGTGATTGGTGTTACAATAAGTATTGCTGTACATTATTTATTTCCCAACGAGTGGCGGTTGTGGAAGACACAAATTAGGGAAGAAGGTTTGGTAGACAGTAAAGCATTGTCTCGCTTATCCTCCCGTAGTAGTCTTAGGAGAAAACTTGTCCTTCGATTTTTGTTACTATCTATTATAATACCTTTCTATATTATCTTAACATGACTTCTTCACTTTCTTTATCTCCTACTTTGATACGCTTTTTCTCGAGTCGAGAGTCTGTCGGAAACATCATCTCTATCTCTCAAGGTAAGGGTACGGTTTGTGTACACACTATTTTTACCAGACCCCATTATTTCTTGCTTTAATATGCTTTTTCTTGAGTCGAGAGTCTATGTGAGACATTATCTCTACCTTCTAAAATAAGGGTAAGGTCTGTTTACACTCCATCCTCTCCAAACTCCACTTACGAGGCTGTACTGTATATATTGTTGTTAAACAACAACATATGCAATGGAATCGCACAAGTGACATCTGGAGAGGGTAAAATGTATACAAACCTTACCGCTACCTCATAGAGATAGAGAGATTGTTTCCGAAAAAGACCCTCGGAAAATGATATATTGTTGTTGTCCATTATTTACTATATAGATTTGGGAACAAATGATATGATCCACTGGTGCTGGTGTGAAAATGAGGACACTCAACATGTGAGTGAAGATGTAAAATTTATGTTTGTATGGAAAATATTCTTTGAAGATCTGACATGAATTGGCATTTTATGAAGAAAGCATCTTCAGACTCTTAACACCTTCTGCTACACTGCAATAGACAATAGTAAGCCAGGAAAGAAAAACCAAATGTATTGAAACAAAAATCTTTCTTTCTTTTTTTAATTATTGTTTTCTTCTTGAGTATGAGTCAATAAAAAGGAATCTTTTTTTCACTTTTTTCTAAGAAGGGTGGCCACACATTTCTGTAAAATTCCTGTTTTTTTGTTTGACTTCTATCTGTGATGACAGTAATTCACACATTTTGACTATGGTTTCACATTTACATTGATTTATTCACTTCTAGACTAGTTAAGTTTATTTTTATTCTTTTAAATTGATGTTTGGTGCTTCGTATCATTGAGGGATGATCTTAGATAGAAAGGAGTGGAGATCGCGTATTATAGCAGAAGGTTAGATGGCTAGTAGCCTTTGAGCCAATGGGGTAATGTTGTTGTTAGATGGCTAGTAGAGATAGGATGATGTTTGGCCTTGTGATATAGTAGTTTAGTAGAGATAGTCGTGTCTTTATATATTATGTTGTTATCGTCCGTCATTTATTTTGTGATTTTCGTTGTCTTTATAAATTATCTATTGGTTTTCACTCTGGTTTTTTGTTTCATATCTAGTTTCTATGAATTAGTGGTATGGTTTGTATATATTTTATCCTTTTCAGACTCAACTTGTGAGATTTCACTGAATATGTTGTTTTTGTTGTTGTTTAATTCGATGTTTGGTACTCACGTTGAAGTTGACTAAAGCTAAACTCGTGTTGAAAAGTTTCACAATGGGTAAAAAGTTTTTTTTTAATTAAAAGTGATTTCATATTCAGGGTTTAAACTCGAGACTTAAAAGCACTTTCCACAATTTTATTGCGAAGGAGGTGGAGGGTGTATATTTATATTCAACGTTAGTGATGAAATAAAAAAAATCATGAGATTGGTTGATATTTCTCTTCTACGTTGCAAATCGACCTTGATTTTTGAATAATTCACATTATTCTATTGGACTACAAAGATTCCCTTTTTTAATAGAAAAAGGTATGAATCAATAATTTTGATTTTATGATCAGACAATTCCTTGATATCTTATTAATTTAATATAAAACTTGTTTTTATGTAATTATTAGAAAAAAAGTCTTTTTAAGATCAACATATTTTGTAATTTTGCTTACTTCGAATTGAAGATCTATTGAAAATAATACTTTTAGTTTTGCGTACATATCGTTCACATCAAATGAAAAATAAAAAGAAATTATAAATATTTGATAGAAATAAATAGTAAATGCTTTTATATTCTTTTTCCCTTCTCTTTATGAACCCAATATGGTAAAAGATTTTCAAATTAAAATATGAGAAAAATAATGTCATTGTCCATTCTATATCAATCATCCATGTCAATTAATCATAAATGGCATTTTATATTTTATAGTTTCCAAAATATCTTTTCATCAATCTCGGATGGAGCCAAAGATTCACTATTTTTTTATTTTGGGATATGATGGAATAAAGCAAAATGTCTCTTTAAATTGTCTGCGCTTCTTTTCATTGTGAAGTAGCAGTTAGTTAATGCAACTTTCGACGCTCATCATGGGTCATCCGGAAACAGTCACGCTATGTTTTT
>JAOTQR010000007.1:3699177-3709784 GCA_025774065.1 Solanum ossicruentum | reverse complement strand
ACCCATGATGAGCGTCGAAAGTTGCATTGACTAACTGCTACTTCACAATTGAAAGAAGCGCAGACAGTTTAAATAGCTATTTTGCTTTATTCCATCATATCCCAAAGCCAAAAAATAGTAAATCTTTGGCTCCATTCAAGATTGATGAAAAAAAAGGGAGGAGACAAGTGGCATTAATAAGAGAATAAAGTGAGTCCAACAATCAAATTGAGATAATATGATAGTTACATTTGATTCCCAAATGTGGAATTCCTTTTTCCATCCTAAAAAATATCTAATTTGTTCTTTTATTCCCTTCCCATCAATCACTTAATATTATAAGATTGACAAAAAATATCATTTAATCAATCAATAATTAACCATGTCTTAATCCTAAATTAATTAAGATTGGTTATATCACTTCTTTCTAGGCATTATTCAACAACAAAAACAACAACATACCCAGTGATATCCCACAAGTGGGATCTGGGGAGGGTAGATTGTACGCAGACCTTATCGCTACCTCATAGAAGTAGAGAGGTTGTTTCCTAAAACCCTCAACTCAAAACTCATAAACAAAAAGACTAGATATGACTAGGCATTATTCCTCTAATCATAATTAAATTATATTTACATTGGTCTGTCAACTTATTGCAGCATTCCTCTTATACAAATCTTGGTGTCAAGCAAACTAAGTCTAGAATTTAAATAACGAAAGATCAAAAGTCAAATTCATCATTTTCGATTTTTTAAAATTAAATTTAGCTCTAGAGTCTAGACGAATTTCTCGATCATCAAGAAAGTGTCTTTTTAACATAATAAAATATTTAAAGATTTGATACAAAGACTCATATGATTGAGTCCCAAAGTGTAAGAAAAGTCAAGCCAACACTTCAACAAGATGTAAGATGTTTTATGTTCCCCTTAGTAAACATTATAAATTCTTTTTAAGAAAAAAGTAGACATGCTTTTTAACACAAAGTCAATTTCATTATTTTTCATGTTTGTCCTTGGATATCTCATTTGAGGGCCCATGAAAATAACTTAAGATATCAAGATTTTGTTGGGAATTTGTCTTTAACTTCACTCTTCCACTTTTGTCAATTTTTGCTTTTTCCCATTTGTTTTCTTCAAATTGGTGGGATTGGGAGGAAAATTATGTCTCCATTTGTAATCTTTCTTTCACTACCAAGGTAAGATTTTAACTCTCTCTTTGTTTTCCTTTTGGTGTTGGGATTAGTTGAGAAACCACTTTTTCCTTTGTTTCTTTTTCACCAACTCAAAATAGTCACCTCTTAAGTGCCATTTGAGATTTGTCTCCAAAGCAAGGTCCTTTTGGCCTATGTTATTCAGACACTTCAAAAATATAGCATACATCGACGAAGCCATCTTAGGCAAAGGGTGGTCCAGTGTACATTCTTCGTCAAAAAAATTATGTAGTGTACAAAGTCCAAATGTTAACTATTATGAATGAATATCTAGTTTTGTACACCCTTCGCCAAATTCCTTATTTCGCCACTAGTTGAACCAATGAAGAACACTCAAAAAATGCATTATTTCTGAAGGATCTGACAAGTTCATGTTAGTATTTAGTTTTGAAGAGTTTGAACAATATAGCTTTTGGCTTTAGCTGATCATAGTTGAGAGTCCCACACAAAAGACCAGAAATCAAGCTCCTTTTTCATCTTCTACTATATTTGTGACCTGAGAATGGATGCACTTCAAACACAAGAGATTGATGAGGTTGATCATAACAACATTACCCCATTGCCTCAAAGGATCCCGTAAAATTGTGGGGTAAAAGGAAGTCGAATGTACACAACCTGACCCCTATATTTAAAACATAGATTGACTGTTTCTAATGACCCATGATGAGCTTCGAAAGTTGCACTGACTAACTACTACTTCACAATTGAAAGAAGCGCAGACAGTTTAAAGAGTCATTTTATTTTATTCCATCATACCCCAAAGTCAAAAAGTAGTAAATCTTTGACTCCATCCGACTGTGAAAATGATGAGGTTTGACCATAAATAGGTAAAAAAAGGAAACCTTGAACTTGTGACAATAAAAATAGCTATGGTTAAAATTGTGTATTCTCAATGTACACAAAAGAGAAACGAAGATCGATAACAGAACACCTTGCACCATATCAAAGAGTAACATGAGTTTAACGATTGCTTCCCAAACGAAGAACATATGAAATAACTCGAGACACTTCTGATCAGTGTTCAACTAAGATCGCCCTGATAAGGCGTTAAGCTATGGATTCATCAAGGAACATAACAAAGAGAACAGTAGATCAGTTGATACAATGGCAACTTTTTTATTATATGATTCCAGGAAGTACATATAATCCGATGGAACGCAGAAATCACATTTACATCTTAGAAAGCAAGCAAACTTTCTTTTAGATAGTAGTATAAGCAGAGTCATTAGCAGATAGAAACTATAGTATACGAAAACAACTGGAATTTGAAATCAGAACCTTGTTCATGAAACCTCTAAGGAGATTGAGGCCAATCATATCCTGCATCCACAGCATTTAAGTCATCGTAAAACCACATTTCCACATCCTCCACACGTTCCTCGTCTTCCCAGTACCCATCCGACATCTCATCATCATCAAAGTCATCATCAATGTCGCCTGCCACAAAGTCCCATGGTATATAACCAGAAGAACCTGAATAGTCTGAGCTATTGTCCCATCCATTCTTATCATAGCAATCCACCACAAGGGGTCCGACAACCTTTAGCTTATTAAATTTCTTGACAAAGTTCTCATCAAGATTCACATTCCAACAACCCCTTACATCCAACAGCTCGAGCTGACTGCAGTTTTGAAGAATCTCTGATATGCTCAATGTACCAACCAGCATGTAAGCAATTTCCAGTTGTTTGAGCTTAGGCATCGTCGTAGATATAGCAAGGGCTTCATCATCTTGTGAGAGCTTGTCAATAACCTCGAGGGGGTGCATTGTTCGACGTAGAACAGTCAGACATTTACAGTGCTTCCCTATGGCTTCCAGGGCTCTTGCACCAATTTTTATGCAGTAGCTTACATCCAAAAATGTAATGTTGGATAATGTTCCTGCAACCTGTTGTTCCACTACTGTGTCGCTTAACTCACACTTTGGCAACCGCAATGTCTGCAGAGATTTCGCACTAGCAACCAAAATAGAGAAGGTCATTTCAAGTAAATATTATATAGGAGGCGACAAAAACATAATGACATGTTTGTTATTGCTACACGACAAGTCCACCGATTTCCAACTAGATCAGCGACAAACTCGAATGCAATTTAACTTCCATTTTTACTTCTTTTTTTTTTAATTTCAGAATGTACTTTGGCTTCCTTGTAGATATTCATATTTGGTTTACTGACTCGGAAAATTTATACAAAATGAGTAGGAACAAATGCAACTTCTACATAATACGATTTACGTGAGGCATATTATCTTAAACTGATTTCTATATTCAATGATGACTAGATAACTGCAATATTGGAGATAACGAAGAAGATATACTAACTTGTTCGCAATGAATTCGAAGCTTGATTTGTCTGAGAGACCAGAGACGCAGAGTTTACGAAGGGAACCACAGCTTCTTGGAATAAGCAAGCGAAGCATCCGATCAAGGTTCTCAGGGCAGCGACTTTTACTCCAATCTTCAATGTCAATCTCTTGCCAACAATAAGGTCCTTTTACTGCTTTTTCCCACGACTTGCAAACCCTTGGAATTACAGTTAGCACCTCTTGAAGAGAAAGGTTTCTAAATATTAGCCCGAGTGCATCGGGTAACAATTCATCCCACGGCCTAAACTCGAATCCTTCCTCCATTTGAATTATTGTTTTTCTGCTATAATAATGAAAAACATTAGAACAGACGACTCACGAAAAAGAACAAAGTTTGATACAATTTACCCATGTTATTCAAAATTTCCATATTTGAAAGACTTTGCCAAAAACTAATACTAGAATTCAAGCTAGTTTATGAATTTAGTTACTAAGCTAGCGTTTGGCCATGCAATTTGATCAAAATCTGATCTCAAATATTCTCAAGTTCCCAAAAACTAGCTCAGAACCATGTTTGGGTTTTTGGGACTTCCATTCTTAAAACGTTTTTTCTCCAAGTACAATGCATGTCCAAACACAACTTCAAATCCCCATTAAATTTCCAAGTTTCAACTTCGAAATCATGCCCAAACAGGAGTAAAAAGAGAGTCTAAGTTGCACAGACTCTTCACTTTCAATGCCGCACCCATGTCGGATTCTTCGAAAATTCACTATTTTTGGCGAATCCGACATGCAACCGCTGACACTTTCGAAGAGTCCAAGCAACATAGATTACAGTAGCTATATCCACACCAAATCTTCCCAATATAGTAAAAAATATGAAAAAAGATGGTGAAAATATAGAAAACTCATATAGATTCAATGAAAAATCAACTCACTGAGCTAAGAATAACCATCAAAATCGAATCTTGAAAAGAGAAAACAACCCCCATACTCACTAAGAAGACATTTAATCCAAAAACAAAAGAAAGTAACAATCTTTACAAGAGAAACATAGTAATTATAGGGAAAAAATCAAACTTTAAGAAAGAAAAAACAACATCAAGTATCAGGAACAGAGAAATGGCAAAGATAAAGAACCTACCTTTACACAACCATACTGCCACCACCAAAACAATCCACAGATTCAAAGAGCTACACAGATCAGCATCACTCAACACTAACCAACACCCTGTTGAAGTAAATGCTCAAATCAGGATATAAACATCTAAATAAAACCAGAAAACCAAAGAGATAATGGAAATCTTTGTAATAATTTACTTTCCCTAAAGGTAAAATCTTTCAAGAAAAGTCACACACTTACTGAAAATTCTAAAGAACCACATAAACAAGTAAATTTTGGAAATCTCAAAGAAAAACTTAAGACCAGCAATAATTACATTCCTAATAGGTAAAATCTTTCAAGAAAAGTCATTCCAAGACTTCCCAAACCCCCTTGTGAAATATCTAAGTAACCCCAGAAACCAAATACACTTTGGAAATCTCAATATACAAAAATCAAGAAAGGAAAAAATTTCTACACCAGTTATGATTACTCTCCAAAAAGGTAAACTCTTTCAAGAGAAGTCATTTCAGAACTTCCCAAACACCCTTTATGAAAATTCTTGCAGCTGTACACATACATTCTGAAAAATCCCAATACACAAATCAAAAAAGCAACTTTTCTACACCAGCACAACAATCAAGTTCCCCAAAAGGTAAAATCTTTCATTTCAAAACTTCCCTAACACCCTCATGAAAAATTCTTGAGCAAGTATATAAATCCAAATACACAAAACAATAAAGCAACTTGTGTTTACACCAGCACAACAATCAAGTACCCCAAAAGGTAAAATCTTTCATTTCAAAACTTCCCAAACACCCTTATGAAAATTCTAGCAGCAGTATACAAATCTCAATACACAAATCAAGAAAGGCAAGTTTCATACAGCAGCACAACAATCAAGTTTCCCAAAAGGTAAAGCCTTTCAACACAAGTCATTTCCTAAACTTCCCAAACACCCTTATATAAATCTCAATACACAAATCAAGAAAGGTAAGTTCTTTACACCAGCACAACAATAATTAGTTTCCCAAAAGGTAAAAAGCCTTTCAAGACAAGTCATTTCAAAAGAAACCTTGTTGAAAAAAACAACAATCTTGCTGTAGCTGAGCTGAAATGTAACATATACAACACAAACATTCAAGAAAATGTACAAATTAGAAACCCCATGTCAGAAAAAGAAAGAAGACCTTTAAAAAAATGAGCTAAAGTTTGGATCTGTTACAAAAAACCACCGGCTTATCCGCCTGAAATGAAGGGTAAATATAAGGAGCTTCAGTTTCAGTTCCCTTTTTAGCTTTTGTGGGGTTGCAAGTTTTAGAGAGAATGAAAGAGAGAAGCTAAAGTTATGTAAGAAAGAAACAAGAAGAGAAACAAAAAGGAACAAGATTTTGATTACTCAAGACACAAATAATAAAAATAAATAAACAAATAATGTGAATTTGGAAAAAAAAATTGAGAAAATCTCATTAGTGAATTTACGGAGGATAAAATATACACAAATTTTATTATTACCTCATAGAGATAGGTGGTTTCAAGAAGACTTTTATCTAAACAATATCAGCTCCAAAAGCAGAAGATGCTACATAGAAAAAACGATTAGAATAGAAAGCAAGTGATAATAAAAGTAATAAAATAAACGACGAACAATAACACCACAATATATAAATACACGATTAATCCTACTAAGTCACTATAACATAAAGCCAAACATCATCATACTCTTACTAGACTACTAACCTTCTACTCTAATACGTAGCATCCTCCCCTTTCTATCTAAGCTTATGTTCTCGATGGTATGAAGTTGCGTCGTGTTCTGTCTAATCATCTCTTCCAATACTTTTTGGGTCTACCTCTATCCCTCTGTAACCCCTCAATCAAACATATCACACCTCCCAACAAAAGTGTCGATACTTCTTCTTTATATATGTCCAAAAATACAACATAATAACTAAAAAATGAAGAAAATATCATGTTTAATAAGTGGTTAGGAGCTAAATTATCTGAATATAAAATTAACCATATATTATTATTTGTGTAAATTGGAATTTGCTTGCGTACCTAATTGAGAGTCTGTCATTTTCAGTTTGATAAGGTACCAAATTAAATACTACTATTTATCCATAGTAATATCATATCATATCAATAATAAATGTAATAACTTTAACAATTATTTGAGTAGAAAAATCTCAAATCAAATTTAATTCTGATAAAGATTCTCAATTTTTTTAAAAATTTATATTTATTTAAATTATATCATATAAATTTAAAATGGAGGGAGTACTTTGAAATCAAATTATTAAAATATGCTTGAAAGTAAAAAGTTTGTAGTACTGGTAAAGATTCTTTTTTCCTTCCTTTATTTTTGTCTTTTTTTTATTTGGACAGATTTTATAAGTACTTCAACTATTTTCTGACAATTTTTACCTTTATTTGAAATTTATGAAGTTGAATTTCAAATTTTTATATTTAATTAATAATTTTAAAATAAATTAAAAAATTTTGACAAAAAAAGTGTAATTCTCTTGGTTTTTTTTTGGTTTCTCAAGATATCTCCACAACCGACAACCATGAGACTAATCTCCTCCGTTTCATGATCAGCGCACTAAGCGATAGGGAATTGATCACAGAGTTTTTTCCATTCACCAGAGATAGGGATTGAAAGTTATCATATTAAAGTTTGATTTACTACACTAGACCGAACCTTCAAATTTCAATATCTAGTGTGTACTATTAATATCGATTTTGAACTTTAACAATAACGAATTGAAGATCAAATATCACATCTAAAATTTTATATCTATCTTTTATTTATGATAACAATTTTCACATATGATCTTTACTTGTCTTTCATAATAATAATTAACAATAATAAGTTTTATTATTATCCTAGCATAAGTATTTACTGTATTAGCTACAAACCAAGTGTATATAATTTAATTATTTATTAAATGTGATTTAACTTTTTTTTTTCCTTCTTACTTCATTAATTACTACAGGACATTCTTATATCTTTTTTTTAAAAAAAAAAATGTTTATTCAATTTTTTTTTCTGCATTGAGTGTGAAAGTGAGTTAAGAAACTGTATGGAAGAAAGAGTAGTTATGGTCACTGTTAATAAAGCTGAAACATTGATTGTGAATCTAAAAAGTTATTTGGTTGGAACAATATATTTACAAATTAATATCCTATCGCATAAAAAGAATGATTCGATTTGATTTGATACAAAATTTAACAATAACTTACTTAGTGTAATTTTATAAGTGGAATCTGGAGAAGATAAAATGTACGTATGTAGACCTTACCCCTAGCTCATCGAGATGAGATGTTGTTTTTAGAAGACCCTCAACATAAATATATCAGCCGCAAAAGCAAAGAACACTAGCTACAAAAACGATTATATTGAAAAGCGATTAAAAATTCATAGATACAATACACATAGCAAAATAAAGATTGCTAATAGCAACACGGAGTTTTAAGAAATTTTAAAAAAATCAATCTTGTCGTCTTAAATTAAAGTTACATTAGATGTATCAAAATGTCCTATAAACTTGTATCCTTAGACATATCATGTGAAAAGTTGAAATCAAAATTTTATCAAAAAAATTGGTCATTCTTTTTAAACAGACCAAAAAGAAAAATAAGTAATTCTTTTTTAACAGAGGGAGTATAATATATGGAATAATTTATTTTATTAAGAGAAAAGTACTAAAAACACCTTCAAACTTGACAGGAATTATTAATTTCGTCTCTAAACTATTGATAGGCTTAAAAACACCCTTCAACTTAGAGAACTAAGCTTAAATGCACCCTCGAATATGGGAGTGAATTATTAGTTTCGTCCCTATACTATTGATTGACTTAAAAATACTACAAACGATACATCAAATTTTTTTAATACGACATATAAACTAATAAAAGAATTATTAATTTCGTCCCTAATATAAATATCGAACTTCGAATAAACATTTTAGAAAACAGTACAAGTGTTACTACAAACACTACACATGATCCATCAAAAAATTTTAAATACTCCTTGTAGTCTTTTGGTAGGCTGTCCTTTCATGGTACAACCCCATTCCAATTAATTCATACCTATTTAATTTTGGCTCAATTAAAGTTTTAAAGGTACACTATATATTATTCACATTAATATTAAATTTTAATATTAAGTTTTAATACATACCAATTTAAAACTTTATTTAAATTTTAGTGTGTTTGGATTTTCCATTTATTCCACTCCTTACTACACTTGTTGTTTCATACTTTCTCCGTTCAAATTTACTTGTCAAATTTGATTTGAAATATTTCTGTTTGAATTTATTTGTCAAATTTGACTTAAAATATCTCCGTTCGAATTTACTATCAATTCCTGTTTCAAGCCGAACTATCTCGAATTTTAGCCCATTAAGAACATCATGGGAATGGATTTGGGCTCTAAATTTCATTAGGCCCATTATTGACATGGATCCATTTGATAGCCCAAAAGAAGTCTACCAAAAGTTCAGCCCATAACCTAAGGAAGGGCAACAAATTATCTGGCCTACCATTTCACAAATGATTTATATTGAATGTTGACAAAAAGAAATTGTAGTATATAATTTCAAGGTAATTTTACACAAATTTCATAGTTGTTAAGAGATTCTCAAATTTTAAGAATTTCGGATACATCACTCAATATCTTACTAACATATTCCGCTCCAATTTTAGATATATTACTCGTCGTTCGATACATCGCATTTCGATTTCGGACACATCACTCAGCGTCTCGATATATCGTATCCCAAATTATATTTATTGATACAAGACACATCTATCCTAATATATTGCTCAATGTTATGATACATCACGTTCTGATACATTGCCTTTGTAGATACAAGGCACACCTGTCTTGGTGATTTTTCCTAATTTCAAGCAACATGCTATAATCCTTCTTGTTTGCAAAATTGTAATTTTATTACGAGTTGAATTTGAACAAAACAGAAAAGAATGTAAAAATTTAAGGAAGTGAAGTCGATCTTGTGTTACTTTAGTTTTTTCAATTGTAACATGCTCATAGCAACATACTTTACAGATATGTCTCTATGTTATGATCATTGAGGTCACAATTACAACTATTATATAAATTTTTTGTTGCACTTTTATAAAATTCTTTACTATCTTTTTAAAGTATCGCATATGTACAATTGCATCCCTTCTTCAATTAACAATCTAGAAATGTACCTATCTTTTCGTGTTTACCTGCCCTTATCGATCGATCCTCGTATCATAAAGAAAAGCAAAAAAAAAATCTACTAAACATAGTTGACCTACAAATAGTGAATAGGAATATATTCATCATAACATGTACATGAAACGCATATACAAGGTAGCATTATTCAAATTATTAAGGCCAATGTCATGTCTTGTCATTTATATTTGGCATATTTTTGGTGGGATCGATGTGTTTAGTAAGTAAAAGAAAAATTATTATCTCAAAAGACATTTATGTATAATCTAGGCAAACACTAAAATTCTGAAATCAAATCCATGTCTTGACCCAACGTAGGACCTCAAACATACTCTAATACTAAAATCAATACTGATCTAAGATATGAGCTTAATCCTGATCCTAAGATCCGACCCCACATCGATATAAGACTAAGACCCGAAGTCGGGACCAAGTTTGAGTATGACATCCCAATCTTGAGACTTGAGATTCAACTTTGACCCCTATCCCAAAGCCCAATCGTGACTCAGCCTATGCCTGAGAGCCAACGCCAACACTAAACACATCTCTGAATTCGGATCTCAATACAGAGACTCAACTTTGGGACTTGACCCCAACACCTACACTTGACTTGGTTACTTCTCGAACCAAGGTCAAGGATTTAGTCTTGTGTCCATCTTAGGTTGGGGTTAAGGGTGTGTAACAGTTCATGGTCAAGTCTTAGGACGATTTGGGGGGGGGGGGGGGGGCGAGTCAAATGTGACTTAAAAACCCAGGGTGGGAAACGGAGCAAAAAGAACGACC
>JAOTQR010000007.1:3677588-3695156 GCA_025774065.1 Solanum ossicruentum | reverse complement strand
CCAATTCACATGATATTTTGTACTTTCCTTTTTAAAATATTTAATAATACTTGTCTAGTTTATAAAATTCGAAAATAATGTTACAGTAATTTTTAATTTATTTTTATCATTTATTATATTTATTTCTCTATTATATTTTTCAAGATATTATATTTATTATATTTAAAGAATAATTTGATAAAATTATTTTAATTTATGTCAAGTTAATAAGAAACAAGTGAATGGACGGAGAAAATAAGATTTTTTTTAATTTAAATATTAAAGAAAGATATTGATTAAATTTGAAACAGTAATTCCAATTTTTTTTCCTTCAAATTTTCAAAAAAAAAGTTTTCAAAATTTCTCAAGTATATACAAACTTTATTGTAGAGATGATAGATATTCGAATTTGAAGATTAGGCTTTTTTTATTTATTGAAAAAAAATTATATTTTGTTTATGAAGTTATTGATCCAAGCCCTTGAACTGCTACGAAAATTATTATCGACATTCAAAATATTTTATATGATTTAATTTTAAAAATTTATTCAATTAAGTATGTCTTTAAGTATATTGTTTCATGATAACATGATTACTATGACAAAAATCCATCCAAAGCGAAATCTCATATTTAAGTTGAAAAGGGTGGAAGGATGAACTCATTATCCACCGACTTTAGAAGACTATTGTTAATCCAAAGGACAGACCATAGACAGATTTTTCGACCATTAAAAAAAAACTGAAATTAGTGAGTTCATAATCATAGAACTCAAGGTGATTCATTTTTCTAATTTCTTTATTCCACACACATAGAGATGAAATTTAAGTACATTTTTTAAAAAAAAAAATTGGGATAGGAGAAGAAGAAATGGGGAGAAGATTACAATATGGGAAATCGAATTCTCACCAACAAGGTGAGAGTTCAGTTAATCAATCAACAGAGCTATGTTGAATTTCTATACCTCCCTTTAATCTTATACCGGATGTATTACACTATGTTTGGATGATCGATACGTATTAATTCATAATGTATCCTATCGTATTGTATTATGTCATTTTGTATCGCACGATATTATTCTAATGAATACGATATTTGAATAGATTATATCATGTTCCATCATTAACATTATGAATTTATGTCACAAATTTGAAAGATGAACCACGAAAAATAGAATACAGGATAGAGACCCAATGAAAAGGTAGAATAAAGGATGAAATAAGATTATTAAATTACAAGAAAAGATAAAATGAGAAGAAAAATATTTCAAAAATAATGCGATCACACCAGATTAATCGTTACATAAAATAAAATTTTCATCGTTATCTAACAATGATTTTAAATCATACAAATTAACAATCAAACAAAAATTAGATTTAACCTATACAATACAACAGGCAACTAGCGTTCACTAATAAAACTAGGAAAAAGAAGCTTAACAAATCACAAGTGATATTCGACATTGATTCATTCCCCCCCGGCATCAAACACACTTTATCTTCGCCCTTACTCATCCTCACCGTCCCTATGCCACTCCCTCGGTGCATCACTTATAATATTTATCTAAGATTATATACAAATGATCCTCCATCACTCACAATGTCTAAATTATATACGCTCATAATATTTATCTAGATTATATACGAAAGATCATCTAAAATAACACACAAACGATCCTCTATCACTTATAATGTCTAAATTATACACAAACGTTCCTCCATCTCTCATAATATCTAAATTATACACAAACGTTCCTCCATCTCTCATAATGTCTAAATTATACACAAACGTTCCTCCATCTCTCATAATATTTATCTAGATTATATACAAACAACTTTACGATAATATTTTTTGCTTACGAACCAATCACGAGGAACAAGAAGAGAGTTAGGTGGTATTCCTTCATAGTAATGAATACAACCTTCGTTTCACCATTCAAGGAGAAGCTAAACTAAGCTAAGCAAAGCAAAGCACAGCACAATTAGTACCTACCTTCTCCACTTTTCCAACTGTTGTGAAGTTGCTTTAATCAACTTCTTAGTATTCTCAACAATTTCATCAACCAATTGACCTACTTCATCATGATCAGGAAAATTTCCAGGGCGATTGAAAACCTTACCGACATTAGAGTATCTACGATTATCATCATAAGCATAACCTCTCCCTACAGCATAACCGAAACCCAGACCAATTCCACAACCAGCGCCGACTCCAAAACCGAGCTGCAAACCAGGAATTCCAGGACCAAAACCAGCGCCGCCGATGAGACCAATTCCGATACCGAATCCACAACCAATGCCGAGTCCGAAAGCAGGTCCGATTTTGCCTAATTGTTTTGATTTAACTACTGGTAGCTTCCATATTAAGCCTTTTTCTTCATCTCCGCCGTTCATTTTCTCTGTTGAGATTTCGGATTTGAATTAACTGAGAGGTTTAGCCCTAAATCTGTATACCTAGATGGAGAAGAATTGGGGAGAAATTGGAAATGAGTGAAATTGGTTTTGTTTTTGTGGCTCAAAATAAAGAGAAAAATTCAATACCAATTAAGGGGCAATTTTTTTTTTTTTTGGGCAGAGTCCAATGGGCTTCGTCTAAATTCAACTTGGGAGAAAAACTACGCGGAGAAGTAAAGATATATGAGTTAATTAGTTAATATAATTATAGATTAAATTGATTATAGTTCATGATAAATATTTAGTTGTAATTATAATTTGAGTTTTATATAATTCACGCGATTTATACAAATGATGTACACGACTATACAAAAATTATGCACGAATCAAATTATATAGCGAAGTGTACAACATTGCGAATGGCGTAGTAAAATACATGAATTGTATAACGAAATATATAAACATTATACAAAAAATACAAATTGTATAGCGAATTTTACAAATGTATACAAGTGTTGCGCGAATTACAAATGTTGCTATAACTATAGTTACGAAATGTAATTATCCAAACTATGTCTATGAAGCATAATTAAGATATTTTTAAGTGACTATATATGAAAATTCCTCATAAGATAAAGTATTGAAAACAATTCAAACTTGGTAAACATTATTAGTTTTATTTTTAAATTATTAACAGTATTAAAAACATTAATCTACTTGATTAATTGAACTTAAGTATACATTAGATCTACTACATAACATATTAAATGGTGTCAAACTATTCTGGAGCATGAAGATCTTCATTAAAAGTCCAAAAAAAATGTTGAAAATAACTCTAAATTTGATAAAAATTTAGTAGTATATTTCACTTATATTATAAGATTAAAAATGTATTTTTAAGTACAATTAGTCAAGTAAAAAGTGTTTTGAAGATGATCAATAGTTAGGAAACAAAATTAACAAATCACTGTTTCAAAGAGGCTACACGTGCAAAATAGGCTACTTGTGCAAACATCTCAAAGAAAATCCCCATTTGCCAACGACCACACGAATCAAATCCCCCGCCAATCGCCATAACCGAAAAAGCTCCAGTTGCTGCAGCCTGCAACAATGGCGTCGTCCATTAACATACTTATCTCTCCACCATATTCACACTACTCATTCTCTTCTCGGAATTCATTTTTCTTCTCTCCTTCAATTCCATCACTTCGAAGAACTCTTCCTTCGAAATCGCTATCAATTTCAGCTTCAGCTTCTTCGACAAGAGCATTAGAAGCTCTGATATTCGATTGCGATGGCGTTATTTTGGAATCCGAGCATCTTCATCGCCAAGCGTATAACGATGCTTTCGCTCATTTCAATGTGCGATGCCCTTCTGATGATGATGATAAGCCGCTGAATTGGAGCCTTGAGTTCTATGATGTGCTGCAGAATCAAATTGGAGGTGGAAAACCCAAAATGCGATGGTATTTTCTCTCTTTCTCCACTAAGCTTGCTTTTGATCATAGATTTTGAAGTTGATGAAACTCGAAAATTTGAGTTATTGAAGTTGTGTTTGGATATGCATTTTACGTGGTGAAAATATTTGATTTGTAAGTAAAAGTGAAGTTTCTCCCTAAATCTATAGCCAAACAGATATTTGAAGATGAATTTTTTAAAATTTGATCGAAAATTTATGATCAAATGCAAGTTGATTGTTGTTCTTTCTCTCTGCTTGCTGAGAATTTTGGAGAATTTATCGTATAAAGGTATTTTACGGGTCGGATATGAAAGAAAAAGTGACTTCATTTACTTATTTTCCATTAGTTAAGTGATCGTTTAAGCAATGAACTTGAATTTCATATGATATGGAATTCTTCAATTTATAAGAAGGGATAATCATTTTCCATCAATCTCGGATGGAGCCAAAGATTCACTATTTTTTGGCTTTAGGGTATGATGGAATAAAGCAAAATGACTCTTTAAACTGTCTATGTTTCTTTCAATTGTGAAGTAGCAGTTAGTCAATGCAACTTTCAACGCTCATCATGGGTCATTTGGAAACAGTTGCGCTATGTTTTTAAACATAGGGGTCAGGTTGCGAACATCCGACCCCCCTTACCCCGCAATGGGTGGGAGCCTTTGAGGCATTGGGGTAATGTTGTTGTTGTTGTTGTATAAGAAGAGATAATCATAACGTCACGATTGTGCATGACGTATTTTTAGGTTCGCAATGATGGTAGTCTCATCTATATAGTTAGTTTCTTTCTTCAGTATACCTATACTATCGAGAATAGGATTGACTACTGATTCTGAAGAAATGGGGATCTCTTTTCCATTCAAGAGTTCTTATGTGTTTCTATGCTCCTGTGAGATCCCAAGAAATGGACAAATTTGGAAAGGAGGAGATGAGAAGCACTTCTTTTGCAACAACAATAGACATACCCCTCTATCTATCATGGACCAGTATCTTTTTTTAACATCATATTCCCCTTCAACCTACTTTCCCTTGTCGTGTCCTAATGCTTATTAGCCAGTATCCTATACAATATCTCTCATGTGCTAACTCTCGATGTGAAAATGCAGACGAGGGGGGATCTCTGAATAGAAAAACTATAGTGGATTCACTAGGCCCCATATTTATCTTGTAGATGAATATTGATAATTTTTCCTTTATTGGCTACTTCACTCCTTTTCTTTGACCTCGCACAGTCCACTAATTTTATTTCCCAGGTCCATAACGATGTCCATAACAGTGGATTTTTAAATGAGGTTTGTTCACACTTTTCTAAATTACCATACAATGATGAAGTGTTTCGAATCGTCTTGATAGGTATTTTAAGGAGCATGGATGGCCAACTTCAACAATCTTTCAGAATCCTCCAGAGGATGACAGCGATAGAGCCAAGCTGATCGATACCCTTCAAGTACTATATTTCCCTACTTTATTCCACATTTGAGTCTTCTAGTTATATATCAGTGTCTTAGGTATTGAATTTCTGTTTATTGATATGGTACAATTTGCTCGTTATCATTAGCTTGTGATTCTTACCCTTTTCATCGTTAGTCTTGGATATAACTTCTGTATCTTAACCACTAACATCTTATTAGAGTTTCAAGAATGATTCTCGAACACTCAGATGTTATAAAACAATATTCTAAAAAAGGAAAAGAACTAGGAGGGACCAGATAAATAGAAAGGGGATGGCAAGTGATAGGAGTAAAACACGAGTGGGATGATAGCTGGGGTAGATGGAACTCTGAAGGCTGACCTGGGGGCTCGGGAGGCTGGGGAATGAGATGTTTATTGTTTAGTTATAACTTAAAAAAGTACTATGTGAACTGCAGCACTTATAATTGGGTTTTTGAATGATAAGGTATGGATGGGGTCATTAGTTCAAGGCTAAACTACGCGATTGTTTTATTTGCTTTGTTGTTATTAATAGTTTCTTTTCGCAATCTCATTTAATTTCCTTCCAATCATTTTCTTGTCTGTGGGACGCCCTTTGCATCTTTGCATTTTTTTCCCTTTTTTGTAGGATTGGAAGACTGAGAGGTACAAAGATATAATCAAATCTGGAACTGTAAGATAAATTATCTATATTCATCACTGTTACTGCTTAAATCGCTTGAATCGCGTAGCATATCCAATTTCACTAACCAATTTGGTGTTGCTTTTGGCAGGTTAAGCCGAGACCAGGAGTTCTAAGATTGATGGATGAGGCCAAGGCTTCTGTGAGATAAATATTTACCTGACACTAATGTTCTTACTCCTATAATGGCACTTGATTTTTGTTACTTTATCTAAAGAATATAACTTTGAGGAGCTTCTAGGATGATAATATTTTAAAGTGGATTCATGTATTTCGCATTGCTATTATCCGTTCAGAAAGAATGTTATTCCGAGTCTAGTGGCATTAATGCCTTTTCTGTTGTATTCCAGGGCAAGTTGCTTGCGGTATGCTCTGCTGCAACCAAAAGCTCAGTTATACTTTGTCTTGAGAATCTTATTGGACTTGTAAGTGATTTTTGGAAGAATGTTTCCTTTATTGTTCTATTTCTTGTAGAACATGGTTAATTGTTTGTCCAATTTTCTTCTTTTAGGATCGGTTCCATGGCCTTGATTGCTTCCTTGCAGGTATCTTTATCTGGACTTCTTTTGATGGTTTGTACTACCTCTTTCTGTAAAAGCGCATGCTACTTCACAAATTAATCATTTTCTACAGAACTACGAAATTACTTACGAGTATCTCTTGTAAGGCCTTAACAAAGCTTGCCCATACTATTATGTGTATCGGCACAGGACTCATTGAATATTGTAATTTGTATTTGTTTAATTTCCAGGTGATGATGTGAAAGAAAAAAAGCCTGATCCTTCAATATACATTACAGCTGTCAAGGTGATTACTAGTATAAATAGGCATAATACAGAAATACACCCTTTAATGGCTTCAGTCATCATCTATATCCTCCGACTTTGGGTGTACACAAATAGACACTTAAATTTATATAAAATTGAACAAATACACACACATCGTAGGGTTCCATGAAGGACAGATGTATCTGTTTATTCAAGTTTTGGATAGTTAAACTGCCTACTTGTGCGCTAGTAAAGTTAGAGGTCATAGATGCCAGCTAAAGCCAAGTTAAAGTCATATTTGTGTGCTATGCCTTGTACATGTTTGCACTTGCATACCACGTATTATAACATTTACTGTACTTCTTTTGACATTTGGTTTGGTTTTTGCCAGAAACTTGGCGTCTCAGAAAGCAATTGTTTGGTGGTGGAGGATAGCGTCATCGGGCTACAGGTTCATCTCCCAGCTTTCAGTAACGGGCTTATATTTTGAAGTTCGAAGTAGTCATTTTTGATTCTTATAAAATGTGGCAAGAGAGTTTCTCAAAATTTTCGAGGCAACAATTTGAGTTTGTAACTCGACCTCGTTAGAATATTGTTGCCTTCTCTCTCGAAACTAATTTCATCTTCTTAATAAGTATATGTAGCTGATCAAAATAACATTGTAAGGGTCCGGATATGTAAACTGCAGTGTTCATTACAGCTGTTCCGTACCATCTGTGTTTGACAAAACTCTGTACTTAACCAATATCTCAGGCTGCAGTCGGAGCTGGAATGTCGTGTGTGATTACCTACACTTCATCTACTGCAGATCAGGTAACACATATCACTCTGGTCTTCCTTTGAAGTATTCAATACCATTGACTCGCATGCTTAACGTAAATTAACATCATGATCGGACTTGTTATCATGTTTCACAGGATTTCAAAGAAGCCATAGCAATCTATCCTGACTTGAGTGATGTTAGGTATGAATATTAACACATTCTTCAACAAACTTTTAGGAATGATGATTCATGACTAGGTACGTTTACTTGTTCGTTCGTGCAGGTTTAGTGATTTAGAGTCACTTCTTCAAGATGTTGTAGTTGCGAAATAGGGTAGAGGGACGAGTCCATTATAAAGCTGAAACTGAAGATTGAAGTTTTGGCAAGCTTGTATTGTTTTGAATGTTGTAAAATAAACTGTTCATAGTTATTCGTTTTGTCTAAAATAACAGTTATCACATTGCATTCATATTTCATAGTACTTAAATTTTCTGTATGTGTCGATATAATGTAATTTTATTTCTCAGTTCCAAGCACTTTTTGATTGTCATTCTCTCATTACTCAAGTCAAGGAAATTAGTCGAGTTTCAATGCGCGTAGCGAACATTGGATTGGAAATCAAAATGAAAAGCTGACAATTCTCAAACTTATTCTACTTTTAGAGGTCAGATGTTATATTACGAGATTTCGCTTTTTCCATATCTCTCCATAATGACCATTTGCAATTGCTTTGGAGTGGCCAAATAAATCTTAGCTAATCATATCACTATTGAGTCAACTTAAACAAGTATAACTTTATCAAAAATTGAAGGATGGTCTATTTTTGGCTATATATATATTTTCATTAATAAACTATCTCCACAATAATCATGATATTATAGATAAAAAATATTTTATCAAAATTTAGAGCATAGCCGACCTTAGCTCAGTTGGTAGAGCGGAAGACTGTAGTTGGGTGTAAAAGCCTATCAGATAATCTTTAGGTCGCTGGTTCGATTCCGGCAGGTCGGACAATTTTTTTTATTTTTTGCACGTTGTCTGGTACCGTTTGAAGCTCGACTAATTCAAAATTGTGTTCAAACATTTCACCTTATTTGATAATACTCCTTTCAAAAACATTTGTATTCCGAGTGTTCGAACACAACTAATATTTGAGCAAGACATTACTTACATAATGAATTATTTTACACATAAGATGATTATATTCTAAACCCACGGACGCTCCCTAAATTTTGAATGTGTGTGATTGCATGTGTCTTGCGCTACCACCAAGTAGTGGCGGATCCACATTACAATTAGAGAGATCAGAACCCCCTTCAGCAAAAAATTGTATTATCTATATATGATAAAAATATTTTTTTATGTATATATATATATATATATATATATATATAGATGTTGAACCTACTCGTGTCTACTTGTTAAAATTTTGAACCCAGCACCGCTACTACCACCAAATTTTGCAACCTAATCATGGTTATGATTTGCAAGTCTTCTCACTCTAATACAATAACAACAACAATAACATTACCCCATTACCTCAAAGGCAGTCTTCTCACTCTAATGAATTTCTCAATTTCACATTGAATCAATATTGTTACAAAAACGAAACAATAGGTGGGAAAAGGAGCCAAATCAAACACAACTCCAACTTCAACAATTTCAAAATAAAATAAAAACAAATAAATTGGTTTGTGTAGTCAAAACGCATACTAAATAGGTCTAGAATGAAATACTTGCCTCAATCTCTTGACTGTCTAACTTCATAGCATTATTTATCGCATGATTCTTGCAATCTCTCAGGGTCCATTCTTGAATCTCTTTCGAATCTCACACACTCAGAGTATTTGTTCATTAAAGGAACTCCTGAATGGAATATACCATCCTGGATGTTCTCCCTTCCATCACTAACTTATTTAAACCGAGTTTTAACCAACTGCAGAGTCCTCTAACGTTCTCATTGGTCAATGTAGAATCATACGAAAAATCAATATAAACGAAAGGCAATGAAGTTGACATCCACATTGCCACGAAAATTACTTGATGAAGGATCAAGTCGCGTGGAAGAGGATGTTGCAACTTAAAACTTTGAGCCTAAATAGTTAGTGATGGAAAGGATAACATCTAGGATCATATTGTTCCGTTCAGGGAACTACCTTCAATACTCTGTGCAGGTGTTCACGAATGGACACCGAGAGATTGCCAGAACCAAGTGACAAATAAATGCAACGAAGTTAGATAACCAAGAGATTCAGCCAAATTACCATGGAAAAGAAAAATCCTCCAATGTAATGTCGTCTTCAGTCGTTTTAATCTTGCTTGTGGCTATTGCTACTACTGTTGTCCTTAGTATGAGGGCGCGAATCAAGAAGGAATGACTTCAAGTGTTTGAAAAGCTCCTTTGGTTTCTCCATGTTGATTGCATGTCCTGCATCCTTTATTATAACTAGTTCCGCGTTCTCATTTAAATGCCTGCACCATCAACGTAAGTTCAGACAAAACGCTAAGCTAGTCGTTTAATTTTTGTAAGACTGACCTTTTTAATCTGTGAGCCAACTCTAGTGGGAATATCTGATCATGTTCTCCCCATATTATCAATGTGGGCTGCATATAGGAAGTGGATACCATATCAGTACGAGAACAATAACAATCAATAATTGCTAAACGTTGAGAAGTGCAGAGATGAGATGATAGACTATATGAACCTGAGTAATCTTTGGAAGATCGGAGAGCTTTCTGTTATTGTGTAATGCTTCTATCAACTCCTTTCTTTCTTGATGATTAACTGTGCACATCACCTGCCACAAGAAGGGAGAAAACACGTAAATACCAACATCAAGTTGACAATCGTGACATATATTCAAACTTTTCGTCTAATGAGAAGCCAAACATAGATGTATATTAGAAGCTGGATCGAAGTTTAATTGATCATTTTGCTAGATGTCGACAGGATTCTCATCTAGATTCTGTGAAAATTTTACTAACTAGAAGTGTCAGAGTTCATGTCACTGAAACTCCTCGCGTGGAAAAGCTAGAGATAAACTAGTGGAGAAAGTGATTGCAATAGGTAATTTTATAGAAGTCCACAGTACATACTTCCGATTATCACTTCCACAAGTCGATACTATGAGAAAAAATTTTTCTCGCTATTGACATCCATAAGAAAACTCCATCTCCAACCAACATATTGTAATCCAACAAAGTAGGGTCTAGGAAGGGTAGAGCGTAAGCAAACTTTACTCTTACTTTGGAGATAGAGAGACTGTTTCTGATAGACCCCAATCTCAAAGAATAGAGCCAAAACTAAAATCCTTAAAAAGGTCATTGTGTGACTCCATATCACTGATTGACAATATTCAGTGCTTTGAGAGGGAATTCATTCTTAAAACAAAACAAGATAGATATTCTTAACAACAACAACATACCCAGTGAAATCCCACAAGTGAGGTCTAGAGAGGGTAAAATATATGCAAACCTTACCACTACCTCATAGAGACTTTTACCGTTTTCTGATAAGTGAAAAAAATGCTCATGCTCATGCAATAGGCATTCTTGATAACACTGATGGACAATATTCAGCAGACCTTTGAGAGGGAATTCATTCTTGGAACAAAACAAAGTCAACATTCTTTAATGTTTACATAACCATAGCATTGGAAAGAACCAACAGCAACCATCTTAGCTCAGTTGGTAGAGCGGAGGACTGTAGTGGGGTGGGAACCTTAGGTCGCTGGTTTGAATCCGGCAGGTCAGATTTATTTTTTTTCAATGTTCTTTTTCTCTTTTTCCTAAATAATTATTTTAATCTGACAACAATATTTATTACCAATATAATTTTACTGTTGTGTCAGTAGTGTGAGATACCCTGCATCTCTACTTCTATGAAATAGCGGTAAGGTCTGCATACAATCTACCTTCCCCAGACCCCACTTGTGGGATTTCACTGGGTATGTTGTTGTTGTTTGTCAGTAGTGTGAGATACCCTGCAATCTCCAATTTTTATAATCCAGGCAGAAAACAAGCACTCAACTTTCACAAATATCATGAAATACCAATCATTTATCGAAGTTCAAGAATATACACGACATATAACATTTGCAAAAACAAAAAGGAACAACGACGGTGGAGGGCAAAGGAGTTTACATAGACAAACAGACAACAACTTGAAACGAAAACTATGCATGGCAATGCATAAGCGATATCTAGAGATAATGTAGTAGTGAAAAAGTAACAAAATGAGAACAAATAATTAGACGGATGCATGGATGTAGTTCATGGTAGTTTACACTTATTTAGCAGAACTGGTGGAACAAATAATGTAAAGTTCAGGCAAAAAGGTACACAAGCAACTATTCATGTTATAAACAATTTGAAAACTTTCTTTCTCAGCTACATATACTTGAAATTGGACATGAACAGACAAATATCATTATTGGAACTCACTAAGATCACTTCTAGTATTTTCTGCTTATGGAGCTTGATTCTCGAGACGAGGGTTTCCTAGAGACAGTCTCTCTATCTCTATGAGGTAGTGGTAAAGTTTGCTTATATTTTACCTTTCCCTGACCCCGCTTGTGGGATTCCACTAGGTATGTTGTTGTTATTATTGTACTAAGATCACTTCCAATGTTTTCAAGGTTCCAAGGTAAAGGCAAAATTAAACAATAATCTATCGAAGTGGGCAACTCATTCTTGGAACACAAAATGATAGGCATTTTATGTTTTTAAAACTACAGCATTTTGAATAACCAATAGCAACCGACCTTAGCTCAGTTGGTAGAGCGGAGGACTGTAGTGGGGTGTAAACCTATCAGATATCCTTAGGTCGCTGGTTCGAATCCGGCAGGTCGGATTGATTCTTTTTCATTTTTTTACAATTATTTTCATCTAGGGAAGAGGGGTTTTGCATATAATATACTCTCACTCTGACAAGAGGTGCTTAAAAAGGCTTTATTATCATTATTTTTAGAGATAGCAACTTATAAAAAAATAGTCTTGTATCAGTAGTGTTTGATTCCTTGCAATTTCCAATTTTTTAATCCAGACAGAGGGTTGAATTCCAGAGAGAAACATAGACCCTTAACAACTGGTTTCTCTACATCAACGTAGGAGAAAAATAAGCATCCAACGGTCATCAATGTCCTGAGATACCAATCATTTACCAATTTTCAAGAGTATACACTACGTATAATGTTTGATAAAAAGAAACGGGGCACCAGGGTGGTGAAGGGGAAGGAAAGAGTTTAGATAGACAAACAGACAGGAAGAACGTTAAACTGATACTTAGGCGTCAAAATGCAGAAAGAATGCAACAACAACAATAACAACAATGCCCAATGGGGTCTAGGAAGGGTAGGATATACACAGATTTTACCTCTACCTTTGTCAGGTAGAAAGGCTGTTTCCGATAGACCCTCAGCTCTGAAGAAACAGAAGGAATGCCTAGAGAACAATTTTTGGGGGAAATGGAACAACATAACAGCAAATAACTAGAAGGATGCAATGCACATAGATCATGACAATATGGGCTTCTTTGGAGTAGAACTGGTAGAAGAAGTAATGTACACTTCAGACCAAAAGGTAGATAAGTCGTCGAACATTTTAAGAATTGTAGATGGAAGACAAAATTCAATCTTGGAAGTCACAAAGTAAGATCACCTGACAATGTTATCAGGACTCCAAGATCAATCATTAACCAGAACTATTTTACGCGTTAGCATGAGCTGCCAACTTTTTTTCTTTCTTTGATAAGGAAAAAACGATCATAAAGGTTATTGCATAACTCTACTACAAAAACAACAACATTACCCCATTGCCTCAAGGGCTCCCGCCCATTGCGGGGTAAGGGGGGTCGGATGTACGCAGCCTTTAAAACATAGATTGACTGTTTCCGGATGATCCATGATAAGCGTCGAAAGTTGCATTGACTAAATGCTACTTCACAATTGAAAGAAGCGCAGACAATTTAAAGAGTCATTTTGCTTTATTCTATCATATCCCAAAGCCAAAAAATAGTAAATTTTTGGCTCCATCCGGCTGTGGAAATATATAACTCTACTACACTGGAGGACAATATTCAGCAGTAGCTTTGAGTGGATATTCATTCTTGGAACTAGGCAAGATAAACATTTTTAGTTTCTTAAAAACAACAGCATTGGAAAGAAACAATAGCAACCAACCTTAGCTCAGTTGGTAGAGCGGAGGACTGTAGTGGGTGTAAAACCTATCAGATATCCTTAGGTCGCTGGTTTGTATCGCACAGGTCGGATTTTGATTTTCTTTTTCCATCTTTTTTCCCATTTTTATTATTATTTTTTTTAATAATGTCTACTCTGACAAGTGTTGCAAGAAAGAGTTTATAACTAATTGGCAATAGCAGCTTATAAAATATATTCTCGCATCAGTAGTGTGAGATTCCCCGCAATCTCAAATTTCTTAATCCAGGCAGAGGCTTAAAATTTCAGTTAGAAACCCAGAGCCACAATAACTAGCTTCTATATACCAATCTAATAACCAACAAGCAACCAATTGTCTCTAATGTCGGCTGGGGTGGGGGGCACAGGTAGTGGTGCAAAAGGAACAATATGAGAGAAATGACGAGAAGGATGCAGCGTTATGCTTCTTTGGAGCCACAACTGGTCTAAGAAATAATATAGATACCACAACAAAAGGTACATTAGTCAACAAATCTAAACCAACAATTCCTGATTTTTATAGATCAATATAAGGAAGAAAACCTCTATCAAACTATCACAAATAACTTCTAAGATAAATATTCAGATTTTCATAGAACAATGTAATGAAGACAACCATGACGCAACAGTCGCAAATATCTTCTAACACACATTGAGCAAACTCTTGAGACTGAATTGTCTGTGTATTTGAAAAAGACCGGGGGAAAACAAGAGTTTGAAGTAAAACGATAAATAGACAGCTAATCTTGAACTGCAAGCGTTAGGTGAATGAAATGCAGAGGGTATAGAAAAAGCAAATGAGCAAAAGAACATCATGAGGACAAGTATGATTTTTAGAACCAGTTGAAATAATTAATACAGCAAACATTCATCGGGCCACAAAACCAGAAGCTCACCAAGCATACATAAATAATCCACAAGCATTTATTTTTGTAAAATGGTGGATGGAGAGTAGACATTCTTGAAATTTAATAAGATAGATCACCTTATAATATTATCAACTAGACAGGGTTTATATACAACCGAGACCTTAGTTCAGTCAGTAGAATGGAGGATTCCATTAGGAGTAAACCTTTCAGATATCCTAAGGTCGATCGTTCGAATCCAGCAGGTCGGGATAAAATTATTTTTTGAATAATTTTCTTTTGGAAACTTTCTGGAGGAAGAGTGTCATAAACCACGCACTCAATGTGGCAGGAGGTACAACCACAAATGCAGTTTAATCCTACAAGTGAGTTCAGGGGGGGTAGAGTGCGTGCAAACATTACCCCTACCATTATGAAGGTAGAGAGGTTGTTTCCAAAAGACCCTCAGACGAACAAATAATTGAAAGGAGGCAATAGCAACAAACAAAAGCGAAAACCAGTTATCAAGTCGAAACAACACGTAGTGATAGGAATCTAAAAATAAGGGAACGAAACGAATAATATTGAACTCTCGGAAAAGGAAATGATCACTAACCTACCTTTTACCCTAATCCTCTACCTTCCCATGAGGTATACATAAGCTTCTTTTTTTTCAAAACAATAGGCATGAGACTGATGTATAATCCTCAATTCTTCTATCTTGGGCAGGACACCTAAAAGTTCAATAAGAAGAAAGCTCGGTGCACTAAAGATCCCGCTATGCGCAGGGTCCAGGGAAGGATCCGACCACAAGGGTCTATTGTACAACTTTACGGCCTTTACCTTGTATTTCTGCTAGAGGCCGTTTCCAAGGCTTGAACCCTTGAACTCCTAAAAATTCAATAAAAACCTCAAAATCCTCAAGAATCCTAATAATCACCAATAATGCAAGGAAGAAAACATTAATTTCCTTTGCTATAAACCACCAAGATTCAATCCTTACATCTAATAGTTAACCTGCACAAAATACTGATTAGATAGTCATGTAAATGGAATAGAAATTCAGTGACGGAGCTAACATTTTCGTCAAGGGTGTTCATACTTTTAGAACATGAGTGGGTGATTTTTGTATCAAGAGTGTTCAACAATTGATATATATATATATATATATATATTCGAAAAAGTTTTTCGACGGAAGGTGTTAATCTAACCATTCTGAATGTAGCTCTGTCCTGAATAGATTACAACATTAGCCTTAACAAAGTAAGTGAGAAAAAGTGTAAATCCAAGACTTACATCGATAAAATCATTGAGGAAACAAGAAGGAACATTCTTGGCAGGTTTGTAAAAGGACAATTTCATCAGCTGCCTCAATTTCTCAGGAGTCTGTGGCAACAAAACAGAAACAGCCTCATCAACACTCTTCACTTGAAACATACCATTTTCCATATCTTTTTCCTCGAAACAAACACCAGAACACCCAAGAATCAGTTTCTCCACTGCCTCAGGGAACTTAGCAGCCATACTATACCCCACAAAACCACCATAACTCAACCCCACAACAGCCATTTTCTTAACCCCATAAGCCTCCATAGTCCTCATAACACACTCAGCCTGAAAAGACTCAGTTCTTTCAGACCTAGAAGTGTAAGATTCACCAAAAAACAACAAGTCAGGGACATAAAGATTGAATCTTGATGATAAGGGGGTGATGAATTCACTCCACTGCCACATAGCATTAGCTCCAATTCCATGAATGAGAAGCAAAGAGGGCTTTTTTACTTTGTGAGTTTTGGGTATCCAACAGTGGATAATAGTACCATTACCTAAATCTGTTGTGGATGATTTTAAGCCAGAATTTGAAAAAGAGTATTTGAACAAGCAGTTTCTTGATGCAGTGAAACTGCAACACTTGGGATTGGCCATATACTATTGCAAACTAAGCACCATAAACATACAAATATATACAGAATGTGACAATCATGTTAATGGCCAAAACAAAGAATTGAGAGGAAAAAACAAAGTGTTGTATAGGGAATGTCTAGTAGTATTTTGATGTTTGTCCTTGTCACACTATGGTTCACTATTTAATTTATTGATCCTTTTTAGAGTATTTTATTTATTTCCTTTGCTTATTATTCCTGCCATATATGCTTCAATGATTGATGTTTTGGAGGTCCAGTAGGTTAGCAATAAAATAAAAAATTAATTAGCCCTGTTATACTTCGATTCATTTTGTGTGATATCTTTTTTTTTTTTAGCTCATCTCAAAAAAATATTATCTTCTTTGAAATTTAAAATCATACTTAAATATTTGTGTAAGTAAGAATTATTTTATTAAGAGTAAAAAGGAAATTTTAAAATTAAATTATCTCCAATTAGATTAAGAGAGTAAAATGATATTCTTTTTGAGATAGATCAAAAACGAAAGAGTATCACATGAAATGGAACAGAAGGAGTAATATTTAGATGGAAGCGGGTGATCGTGGATAAAATGACGATGAATGTTATACACACTAAAATATTTTTTTATTGATATCAAAATTTTATTTTAAGTTTTAGAGATTAAGATTTATTCAAATCAATTAAAATAAGATAAATGTATTTAATAGTTAAAATATTTAAATAATTTAAATTCAAATATTTAATAATTACAAATAAATGAGACCTCAATCAATTAATAAATATAGGATGATTGATATTGGAAAAAAAGAGTAATATTAATTAAATTGAGAGAAAGGAGTAAATGAGGAAGATTTGCTCAAATTATTCTTTTGTGAAAAAATATGATAAGCAAATTGAACTTGAGAAAATACTTAATTTTATTTTGTCCCATTATAATTATTTCTTTAGCTCAAAAAAAAATTATTCCAAAATAATTGTTATTTTTTCAAGATTAAAGATGAAAAGATTTTTAATGATATTCTTAATATTAAAGAAGCAATTCTTTTTAATACTACTTAATTATCAAAAATCATATTACTTACCACCGATGCCCCTTGATGGATGGAAAGCCCCAAATATCTTCATTTTAACATGTGTTATATTTTTACCCAAT
>JAOTQR010000007.1:3647555-3669577 GCA_025774065.1 Solanum ossicruentum | reverse complement strand
GTACGAGTAACTTTGGCTTTTATCTATATGTAGATATAGCTCCATTAACTCTTTGGTACATGGAAGCATATTAGTTAACGTGTACTCCACTGTTTTGGTATGATTTCATCAGTTCAAAGGAGTAAATAATGTGTTGGTCAAATTGCTGCGTTCAAATTTGGTCTTACCTTCGACCGGTGCTTGCTCTTGGCGTTTAAGTTTTATTTATGCTTTTACTGTTTGATGAAAAACATCAAATTTATTTTATGTTAGGTTAACTCTAGAGAGTTCTATGTATACAACAGTGGGAAATTTATACTCACATATTTGACTAAAAGACATAAATGGGAAGTAATAGATATTTAAGTCTTTCGTTGTATACTCTTTTGGTCTATAATCAAGACCAAGTTTTCGTGTACATAGTGTTCAGGGTCGTAAGTCAAAGTTTGCTAGTAAACTAGCAGGTTCCTCTCAGTTTAATCTTCTTTTGTTACTCTGCTGGAAAAAACCCTCTCCTCCATCTTTCTCTCCGCAGACTTCCCATCCTCTTCCTGCCCCTTCCCAAGCATCAATTTGCTGACGAGTTCTATTTACTTGCAGTGGGAGCTGTAAAATTTGCTGGGCTACAGCTTACCCTTTCTAATAGATCCAGGTGTCACAGTCATGGTGGGGGTGCCCTTGGTGCTCGTATGAATCTATTTGATCGGTTTGCTAGAGTTGTCAAGGTTATCTGGTCTTTGTTATTTGTCATTCGATCATGTACTCCTTCAACCAGTCTCCTATTGCTCGTTCTAAACTAAGATGTTATTTTCTATTTTCTCTTTATGTTATTTAGTCATATGCAAATGCACTTATAAGCACCTTCGAAGACCCAGAAAAGATCTTGGAACAGACTGTGCTGGAAATGAATAATGATTTGATTAAGCTGCGACAAGCTACAGCACAAGTATGCCCTTAGCAAGTTGCATTTTATGGTGTCTGAGATATCATATTTAAGCAAGTGAAAAGTTTGATGTTTTTCTCTGAAGGTCTTGGCTTCACAAAAGCAATTGGAAAATAAGTATAAAGCTGCGCAACAAGCTTCTGAAGATTGGTAAGTACTAAAGAAGCTTAATTGGTTTTGTTTGTATTAGTTGTGGTTTAATTTTGCTTCAATCGTAGGTATCGTAGAGCCCAGCTTGCTCTTGGAAAGGGGGATGAAGACCTTGCTCGTGAAGCTCTCAAAAGAAGAAAATCTTATTCTGTAAGGCAATTTTCTATTGGTAAAATTTGCAAGAGTTCATTTATTTCAGTATGTTTCTTAAAATGGGGTTCTCGTGGAATACAAAGTTATCTTATCATTTGGGTTGCTGGAATTCTATATTGCATTCTTTCTTTTGATTTTTTTTATAATATTTAGATGTCCTCAATCTCTTATATGAATAGAGCAGATAAGACCAAGGAGTTAACTTCGGTTTGATGAGTTACTTTCTAACTGACGACTTATGCATTTGTTGGTAATGAAGGGCTTGAATTACTTTTGAGACTTTATTATTATCTGTTAAATCTAGTCTAAGAACCTATCACCTGACCTTCTCCCAATCAATCAGAGAGAAAGTTAATACCACATGGATGAAAATCTCAGAAGATAAATCTTATGAAGCTGACTGGATTGGAAAATAGTTGAGTGCATCAAGAAATTGGAAGTTCTTCTACAATAGGAATTAAGATAGACAACTCAATCTAACTAACCTCTGGTGGAACTACATTAGCTTTTCTATGATGCAATAGCACATCTATTTTCTGGATCCGGTGGAATAGTCTTGGGGGGTTAACATCCTCGACATCTCTTTATTTAAAACTTCACATATGATAGAAAGTCTGTCAACACGCAAGGGTGTGGCGGTCCATGGAGTGGCTGCAAACCTTGGAAACCAAGGTTGAAACCCCAGTAAAGACACCACACTAGGTGTTTTTCCTCATTTTCTTAAGCCTTAGTGCATAGAGTTACCTGGTAATTGTGCCGGTGGGAAATGGTAGGTACCTGCTAGAATAATCAAGGTGTGTGCAAGCTGGGTAGAACACCACTACAAATAACAAAAGAAAGTCCTTTTAAGTTTTCATAACGGAAAAGAAGAACAACAGTGACGTTGTATTTGTACAGTAACCTCCAAACTACATACCACATTTGTATGTCTATTTTTTGCATTATCATTTCTTACAGATATTATTTTCACCAACGGTGTTATATATTATACGGCAAATTTCATGTCTTAATAGAAATAAGGGTTCTTGACTGACATTGTTTGGTTCATTACATTGTTCTCAACTGTATAGTTGCAATACCAATAACAGACATAAAATGTCTTAAGAGTGGTGTCGAATGTATAATTGCAATATGAGCACAAACACAAAACTAGTTATAGGCTGACTTCAGGTGGAATTTGAGTAGTGATACAATTTAGTTATAATTGGGTTCCACGACTGCTTACTCTAATTATGTAACACCGGAAGGTGGGTTAACTCCACATATTGAAGAGTCTCATGGTGCCCTTCCTCCTCCATATCTCAGTAGATTACTTCTTTGAGCTTGATATGCCGAAGTGGATGTCTGTCTTAGTATAAGACTAGTACGTTTTAGCATCAGGCTTCATGTTTCCCTAGAAAATAAAGAAACATTGAATAAGGGAAAAAAAGTGGGTGGGTTGAAAAAGCTCGTCCAGATTTTGACTTGACAATCTTTATACCAAGAATGCAGGAAGAATGCCACACACTATCATTTTCTTGATTGGTTTACAGTGTGTCTGCTTAAGAGGATAATGAAGTGAATTGAACATCATGGCTATTATATATCTAGTGCACGTCCACTCAAGTTTGAACTGTGCAGGATAATGCAAATGCATTAAAGACTCAGCTTGATCAGCAGAAGGCTGTGGTTGACAATTTGATCAGCAATACACGGGTGTGTTCCTAACCTTTTCTTTTTTATTAGAGATGCTTATTATTCTGGAGCACAGCTGCTTTTCCAAAAGCTAAGGAAGATATGATCTTTGATTGCTCATTTTATGATTTCTGAGTACATAGGCATGTTTTTCCACTTGATAAAAGTTTATTCTGTAAGTCCCAAGGCTTAGTTTAAGTGGCAAAGGTTGGGGACTTGTGACTTAGGTCACAGGTTCGAGACTTGGGCCATCGAACTAAATCTAGTATTTATGTGAGAAGGGAGAGGGGCGAGGCCATTATCCCTGAGATTTGAGGGCTGCGATTGGTTCTAAGGATTTGGCCCAAATGGATTTCTCAGTCATAATAAAAATTGAGAAGTTTAGTCTTTAATCTGAGTAATTTTTGGGGATATCTATTAAGTTCCGTCTAGGAATAAATTTTATGTTAAAATGTTTGGACCTTTTCATTTCAACTGTTGTCATCTCTCATCTACAGCTTTTGGAGAGCAAGATACAGGAAGCAAAATCAAAGAAGGATACTCTGAAAGCACGTGCTCAGTCAGCAAAGTCAGTTACATGCCTTCTCATCGTTTCATGTTTATCCTGAATTACAAATATCCAGGACTCACACTTTTGGTTATACCTCTTGTAAGGGGCATTCCCCCAACTTATCAATGACATTATCACGTCAATATAAAAATATATGTGGCACATAAAATTGTCGCACCACATTAATTTCATTTCAAGAAAATGACTATGAGGCTTATCATTTAGGACTGCAACCAAAGTAAGCGAGATGTTGGGAAATGTAAATACAAGCAGCGCTCTCTCAGCCTTCGAAAGAATGGAAGAAAAAGGTTCTGACACACATTCCACTTCATCTTTTCATGTTTTCTTTTTTTGCTTCCAATTTCAGATGCTTACTTTGCTTCCTACTTTAGATATTTCTTGTCTTGTAGTAATAGCTGTAAGAGGTTGATTTTTTGTCCGTATACAAACAATGAGACTGAATGTTGTTCCTGTCACAGCATTTCCCTTCTATCAATTAAAAAAATATTATTGATAAGGTTTGTGTACATTTTACCCTCTCCAGACCCCACTTGTGGGATTCCACTGGGTATGTTGTTGTAGACAACTGTCAAGTTACTGATTCAAATGATTTATTTCTTTTCTTTTTTTTGAGAAGGTAATGGTAAATGATTTATTTCTTTGAAGGTCTTCACCATGGTGTCCAATGTTTGATACTCTAGATGTATATTATATGAAATGATGTCATCTGAGAGAAAAAATCTTTCAAGGTTGGCTAGAATCCAGGAGTAGCTCAGCCTTGGGCATGGACTGCTATTTTTTATAATTTGTTGAGTCCAGGTCCAGCTGTCGTTGCTTATAAAAGAAAGATAAACACTAGAAGGAAAATAATAAGTCTTATAAAAAGAGAAAATATGATAAGGCACTCATTGCAGAGATCATTCAGCAATCTTGGGGATAAAAACATGCCATAAACAACATGTTGGCACCTTCTATTTTTAAACAAGGATAGATCCCGTTAGATGCTAAGCTGTGCGAGACGGTCAATGTCGGCACCCTTTTTCTGAAAATAAATAATTGAAGTGTGCCAAAGGATGTTGGTATGAGGTGGCGCTTTTGTTGTAAAGCCCACATATTTTTGCGCAGCTATTTAGACACATGCTCTTGTCACAGAATTATTCTGCTCCCACCTTTAGAACGCACCCTGAGTGTTGAAAATAAGATTGGTTATCCTAGATATAGTTCAGATGAAACTATGGAATCACCTACCCCTGTCACATGCTAAAGTATTTGTAGTTGATTAAATGATTGTCTTAACTTTTTCTTGATTTTCCGTAGTTTTGGCAATGGAGTCTCAAGCTGATGCTCTTAACCAGTTGACCAGTGATGAGCTTGAAGGAAAGGTAAATAGTGTTTCTGAATTGCATTGCCTTTTTTTTACGTCATGTGCTTTTGGTAATTCTCTCTTGAACTAGTCCAGGAGTTGCTTTCTTCGAATAACCCTAAAATCTCTTTTTCCTCTTGCCTATGGTGTCTGTCTCTAAGTCTCTATCTTACTCTGCAAATTGTAAGTTTTCAAACTTTCTGGTTTTGTTACCATACATTTTACCTCTTATTTTCCTCTTTGCCATTGTTTGTTGAAACCTGAAGTAATAGTTGTATTTGGTCTTCTTTGTTCATCTCTCTCTTTTATTTGTATTTTTTTTCTTACTTTTGACTTTTTCGATCTTCACTTCTTGTTCATTCTTATTTGGAAATGTGGCTAACTTCTTGTTGCACTTCTTTCTTGTTTTTGTAAAAATTGGAAGTGATCAAAAATGTAAATAGCCCCACTTTGATATTCACCTTTTAAAACGTACGTAATTGGTGATAAATATGTTTTCTTTGGGTACTCATTTCTTGTGAGCACAAAATAGCAAAATGCACACTAAAGGACACAGTGCTGTTGCTGCAAACCAAGTTTTAACTTCCATTATGCAAAGCCTTTGTGGGGGATTGTAACTTCTATCCTAAATGATCATTCTGCTTTTGCAGTTTGCGTTACTGGAGACCTCTTCTGTTGATGATGATCTTGCTAGCTTAAAAAAGGAATTGACCGGAAGCGCAAAGGTATTTTCTACTCGATCTATCCATATAATGGATATGAATCTTTCGAATGTGTCTTCATTGGTGAAAGCACAAATTAATGCAAGTATGGGCACCTAGAGGACAGACCAAATCTTTCCTTCTAGATTGAGCTCTGCTTGGCCAACTATACTAATTATACTAAGCATAGTAAGAAGCAGGATTACTAGAACTTGAAGGTATCCATTCTAACAATCCCAAAAAAAAAGGAAGTCTAACATGATGTTTTACGTACCTACGATGATCATACGTAGAGATTTGTTATCTGAATGTTATCCTAGTTTCCTGTTGCTTCTTGCCATATCTAGTATGTTCTGCTTTTCAAAATGATATTTTTGAGATGAGGGTCTTTTGGAAATAGCCTCTCTATCTCTATGAGGTAGTGGTAAGGTCTGCATACATTTTACCCTCCTTAGACCCCACTTGTGGGATTTCGCTGGGTACGTTGTTGTTGTTTCCTGCTGCTTGAGGACACATCATTTGCTCTACTGTGCCCCCAGGCTTTGGTCTAGTGGTAAGAGTGTAGCACGTGATGTGCGGGCTATGGGCACGTCACGAGTTTCAAGGCCCCAATTGGCCCTCAGAGATTTTCTCAACTATCAGGAAAACAATAACAGAATCTGCTTCATTGTTGATGTAGCATTTCCTTATAAACCTCCAGACTATGGCTGAGGTATTTTGGTTTCATGTTTTCCTTTTATTGACTAAGCAGAAAGGAGATCTTCCACCGGGGAGAACGCCAGTTTCCAGTTCAAGCTCGTCATTGCAATTTCAAGATTCAGAGATTGAGAAAGAATTGAACGAACTAAGGAGGCGGGCAAAAGATTTCTAGAGAATCATAGTCAATATTTCACCCTACAAATTGTCTTCCTTTAGGCAGTTGTTACTCAACGAACGTGACTTTTGGCTTTTCCAAGAAGTTGCCTCATCGATAAAGGCTAGCGAATATAGGAAGTGAAACTGAGGAAAGTATATTGAGATATGTTGATATATCTTCTTTCAAATTATTGACCTGCATTATGGCAATATAGTGTAAGCTAGTCTTGACTTCAGTTTTGTATATTGCCACACAAATGTTTCATGTGAGGAAAGTCACTGAGAGTTACATTGTAGATTTGGAAATTCCACAATGCTGGTTTTGAAGTTTTATCTGACCAATTTCTCATCTTGTGATGCTTCAAATGCGATTTTTCATGTAAGCCAAGAGTCTATCGAAAACAACATTTGTGCCTTCACAAGGTAGGGCCAAGTTGTGTATACACCATCGTCCTCAGATCCCATTTGTCGGTTTTGTCCCCGTTCTTCAATTAGATTTTTGGATGTGAGTTGTACATTTGGTGAAGAGCTAAATGGATGCACAACTTGCCTTGTCATTTGACTTTGTTTTATGTTGCAACAAATAAACCTATGATACAAAGTAGTATAAGATTTGTTCATAGTTTGTGAATAGTTCATGGCAAGATTTCTCCCTTTCATGAATGTGTCTCTTCACCACACATATATTTTTGTTAGAACACAAAAAAAATAAAAATTGACTCGCGTCTGATTAGATAGTTGATGAATCAATAACTTATTTAGGTGGTGATTAGTGATTGATTTAAAAGGATGAATAGTCACACTTTCCATCAATCTTGGATGGAGCCAAAGATTCACTATTTTTTGGCTTTGGGATATGATGGAATAAAGCAAAATGACTCTTTAAATTGTCTGCGATTCTTCAATTGTGAAGTAGCAGTTAGTCAATGCAACTTTCGACGTTCATCATGGGTCATCTGGAAACAGTCGCCTTATGTTTTTAAACATAGGGGTTAGACTGCGTATATCCGATCCTCCCTTACCCCGCAATGGACGGGAGCCTTTGAGGCGTAATATTGTTGTTGTTGTTAATTGAGACAACTTAGACTCCTATGAGAGAATATTCCGCAACGGGCAAAAGTTTGATAAGGAGCTAAAAGCGCTATAAACTACATGTTTCTTTTGTTAAACAAACAAAGCTCCGTTGTAGTCTAGTTGGTTAGGATACTCGGCTCTCACCCGAGAGACCCGGGTTCAAGTCCCGGCAACGGAATTTTTCTTTTTTCTTTCATTTTTTATTTAAAATACTGCATTATATGAACGTACCTTCCGCTTTACAACTTGTACCTCAACCGAAAAAAACCATATTTTATACCCACCGAAACGTCACATTTTCCCCAAAAATGGCTTCCATTCCTCTTCTCCGTTTCACTCCAAATACCCCTTGCCTCCTTCTCCACCCTCTCAAACCCATCAATTTCCTCCAAACCCGAACCCGAATTCAAACCCGACCCAAACCCGTTACCATCTCCGCCTCTTACAACCCAATCCCCGCTACCGACCGCCTTATCTCCGCCGTCTCTTACTTCCTCCCCTTCTTCAACGGCCTTCAATACGGCCGTTTCCTTTTTGCTCAATACCCAGCCCTAGCTCTCCCATTTGAACCCATCCTTCCGCTTCTCTCCCTCTACCGCTCTCTCCCGTACGCTAGCTTCATCACTTTCTTCGCTCTCTACTTAGGTATTGTTCGGAATGAGAGCCTGAACCGGTACCCCCGGTTCAACGCCCTGCAAGCGGTGGTGCTCGACGTTCTACTGGTGCTTCCGATGTTGATTCAGAGGATTTTCTCACCGGGTCATTCGGGTATTGGGCTGAAATTTACGATTTGGATGCATAATGGGCTTTTTGTGTTTGTTGTGGGCTGTTTTGTTTATGGGCTTTTATCTTCTATACTTGGGAAAACTCCTTACTTGCCTTTTGTCACTGAAGCTGCTAATAGGCAAATGTAGGTTCGGTTTATCGATTTTTCGATATTTATGTACCTCCTAATATTATGTTATTGTTTTGTGATTTCTTTGTTGGTAATGAAAGAAAGTAATTTTGGTCCTTTTGCTTGTAATTGTGATATTTTATATTGAATCGTCGAGGAAATGTTTTATCGAAAAGAGATTTTGTTATGGGATATAATTGAAAGGCTTATAAAGTTTAAATCTTGAAGAAGTAAGGAGTCGTTTGGTTATGCCGGTTTTTCAATAGAAACAAAATGTAGTATTGATTTTACGTATGAATGACTTATTTTCTAAATAGATATCAAATATCATATAACTTAGTATATAAAATATATGAATAAGTTGCTTCTTTACTAGCTTCCAATGACTCCTAAGAGAATATTAACACTTTTCAAAGTTCGGTCTCGAGGAAAGATTTCGTGAGATGATGCTTGACAAACGAGTTGATTATTCAAGAATGTTCTTGTATGGTCCAAGTTTTACATATCCAATTGATTTCATTAAATTTCGAAGATGTTAAGGTCTTCATGAAATGTTACATTTTCTAGGACTTCATGATTTGCGGTCTTTGAAGATTTTATAAATTAACTTGCTTATGAGAGAGTAAACAATAAAGCCTCAAACTCAAAATTGTAGTGTGTACATGGATCTTACCTCTTTGTTAAAAAGAACGAGAGACTATTTCCGACACACCAACAATGCCATTACATTATATTCAAGTTATGCACAAGTTGAGATCACATGAAATCTATAGATAGTTTCTCATGGTAGAAACCTTGCTTGGCTACCTCAATTGTACCTCATGCCTATCAACCATGGACATTCCTCATCTATGCAAACATATTTACATTTGATGATCTCCAATATATCTAAGTTCCTCATTTTCTTGTACACAAGATACATCGTTGAATGTTTTATCAGAAACAGTCTCCCTACTCTTCTCAGACCCCACTGGTGGGATTACATTGGGTATTTCGTCATTGTTGTAAGATACATTGTTGAAGGGTTGAACTTCAAAGGGTGAGAAAACTGCAAGTTGTTCATCATGCAACGCCAAAACCAGATTACTATCATCAGCCAGAAAAACGATAGGCTCATAACCTGGAAATCACCTGAAAACCATCTCCCTGCAACCACCTCTTGCAAGTGTAAAACCTTTAGTAGCGCCAAAGCTTCATCGCGTTAATATTACCATGACTTAAGAGTTGCTAAAAGACTCCCAACAAGTAGCTGCACGAATTATACTGTACTCCAGCCAACCTCTTTCCTCACTTTCCTGTCCTTCATTGTTTTCCTCACCATTTCCACTTCTTCCCACATTCCTACAGAACTATATAGGTCTGAGATGGCTATATAGTATCCATCATTTTCGGGGTCAGATTCAATAGCATGTTTAGCAATTCTTATACCCTTCTCAACCTGACTGTGAAGTTTACAAGAACTTAGTAAAGAACCCCAGATAGCTGCATCTGGAGCAATTGGCATGGACAACACCAAGGTTTCAGCGTCATCGAGATTACCAGAACGACCTAGAAGATCAACCATACAAGAATAGTGCTTCAGTGTAGGCATCAAGGAATGATCTTTCATCCTGCTAAATATGAACTTCCCTTCTTCAACCAATCCTGCATGAGCACACGCTGAGAGCACAGCAAGAAAAGTGAGATCATTTGGCTTAATTTCCGTCTGTTCCATCTTTTTGAACATCTCTATAGCATAAGTTGCTTCTCCATACATAGCATAGCCTGAGATCAGTACGTTCCAAGAAACGATATCTTTCATTTCCATTGAATCAAATATTTCTCTGGACTTTGTTAGCTGTCCACATTTCGCGTACATATCAGTCAAAGCAGTATCAAGCAAAGTATTCTTTCCGAACCCAGCTTCCTTGATGTATTGATGAACTTTCTCTCCTTTCTCCAGGGAAGATACTTGAGAAGAAGCGGAGAGCAAAATCACCAGTGTTGCAATATTAGGTTTGTAACTTTCCGCTCTCATTTCATCAAACAGACCAAAAGCCTCCGCAATTTTTCCACAACTAACATAGGAAGTCATCAGTGTGTTCCACGTAACAACATCCTTATCAGTCATCATACAGAAGACTCTCCATGATAAAGTAAGATTCTTGCTTCTTCCATACATATCTATTAGAGAATTGGCAACAGAAACATTTCCAAGCAGAAGATTTTTAATAACATGACAATGCAGAGACTGACCTAAACGAGATTTTTCCAACCGGGAGCAAGAAGAAATTACTGATATCAAGCTGTTGACATCAGATTCGATTCCCAAGTATTGCATCTTTCTGTATAGATCAATGCACTTGGCTTCTGATCCTGCCTTCCAATAGCCAATCGTCATCACATTCCAAGCCTCTGTGTTCTGTCCATTCCCTCCATTAAACATCTTTTCTGCCAAATTCAAGCGTCTTAGCTTACAGTACATGGCCAGTAAGGCATTACCAACCATGTGATTGTGATCCTCATCATAGTGTCTTCTCAAGATGAATCCATGGAAAGTCTTAGCTTCAGAAATCATCATGGCATTACCTAGACCAGAAAGCACACAACTAATTACCATCCCATCAGGGGAAATCCCACTAGCCTGCATTTTTAAGAACATATCAACACATTCACCTATACACTCATATTTTGCATAAACAGCAATTACTGGCGTCCAGGAAAACAGATCCTTCTCATCAACCTCACAGAATGAACGATATGTTTCGTTAACAGAACCACATTTCGAGTACATGGACAAAACAGACGACTGAACAACTTGATAGCAACCAAAACCAGATTTCATTGCCAACCCATGAATACACTTACCTTCCACCAATGCACCCAAATTCCCACAAGCTTGAAATCCACCCTCGAACGTCCGAAAATTTGGCCTCATCTCACCTTCTCCATTCTTACACATCAAACAAAAATACTCCAACCCTTTACCACTCTCCCCATTCTCTACACACCCTTTTATAATCGCAGTCCAAGAAACCACATCTCTCACAGGAATTTCATCAAACACATCATACGCATACCCCATAACCCCACATTTCGAGTACATATAAACCAACGAAGATCCAACAGCACTATTATTATCAAAAAGATTCAATTTTAACACCAACCCATGAACCCCCATCCCAATTCCAACCAACCCAAGTTCCCCACAAGCAGAGACAACCATCGGTATCGTAAACTGGTTAGGCAGAGTATTACAACCCCGCATACCGGAGTAAAGCTCAAGCGATTCTGTGTATTTTCCATTAGAGAAATAAGCTTTGATAATCGAATTCCAAAGAAAAGGGTCTTTAAAGTTGATGAAATCAAACACTTTTCTGGAAGAAATGAGGTCTTTGTTGGAAGCGTAAAGAGAGATAAGCTTTGCTGCTATGTACACGTTGTGGGTATGGCCAGTTGTGATTATGAAGGCGTGGGATTGAAGAAGGGATTTGAGGTCTGAAGAGTAGCCATTAATGGAGAGAAATATGTTGATTTTGTGGTGAAGATTTTGAAGTTTAGTTCTAAACATAGAGAGAGTGTACACAATGAGTCAATTGAAGCAAAAAGAGGAAATGGGAATCACAAAATGGAAAAAGGTCAAAATTAACCTCCAATTATTCGAAATAGCTCACATAGTCACGTTTGTCCTTCATTTATTTTTGAGATCAAAATTACTCTTGTCGTTTATATTTTGGACCACAAATACCCTTCAACGTAACTGAAATTGATATGGCAGTCCACCGAGACAGTCCAACATGGCAAAAGAGTTTTCCCTGTCAACCATTTTGTTCTTCCTTGTTGAGTCCTATCAAGAAAAATAGGTACCAAAAAAAAAATACTTCCATTGTGCTTGTTTGAGTTGTTGTACGGACTTTAAAACTCCAATTTCGAAGTATGCTGAAGATTGTTTAAGGTACAGCTGCGTGTTGAAGGATTGAGTTCATTTTTCTTTTGATAGGTTCAACGAGGAAGAACAACATGATTGAGAGGGAAGAGATTTTTGCCATGTTGGACTGTCATATCAGCTCTTGTGACAAAATTAACGTTTTAAGGGCATTCTGATCCTAAACATAGACAGCAAGTAGTTTTGATCCCAAAAATAAATGAAGGGTAAATTTGAGCATATTTCGAGTAGTTCCAGGGGAATTTTGACCCTTTTCCGATCACAAAATGACCAGAGGTCACAACTTGAATAGCAAACAGTTCATAAAATAAAAAGTCTGACTAGACCATTTGTCTAACAAATGATGTGATGATTGTCTTATTACTTGGACAGAAAAGTTTTCCAATCATAAGTAACATATTGAAAATGATAATGAGACTAGAGATGCATTGGGTACGAAGTTGCCTTTGAATGTGGGACTTCCTGACACGAATCCGAAATTAGTCGGACTCCAATGTAGGTACTGGACACTGGGTGGGAAGCCCAAAAAAAAGTTGTTACATACTAACCTACCATACACTTTGATTGATGAATGCATCTTCCACATTTCTAGCATTCAATGTGTAATAGAATGCAGCAAGAACATATTATTTCTATAGGTAAATGACTTATTCTTAGCACCAATGCACCACAGATGGCCTTGTAGTTCTACGTCGCCTTTCATTCCTGCCATTTCCCATACAAATTTGAACAGCCCCAGAGCTCTGTTTAGCTGCTTTACCCCATTCTGCAGCATATTTTGCTCATCGGACGTTAGGATCTTTCCCATGCACAGACGGAACTTATCCCCACGACCAACTGCATGAAGTCCTCCACATACTTCAACATCAACATCCCAGATGCTGCCATAAAGATAATAAACAAGAAGTGTGAACACACATCGCGATGAGTGGCCCAATGTCTTCGTCAACTTTTTATGCACTAAACTCTCCTGATGGCAAGCTTCCTTATATCCAATGTTTTTGTCTATGAAAACATCCCTAATCTGATAAAGCCCCTCTTTCATGACCTCAAGCTTCTTTACCTCCAATGTTAATTTCGTCTCTTCACTCAAGCAATCAATAAGGTCGATGAACATTTCAAGAACACCTTCCCATTTGTGAGAACCAGGTGATTCCATGCCTTTTGCAGGTGCAATGCGCATCCATGAAGTGGATTCAGGGTCATAAGAAGTGGCAGTTGCTAAAAACTTTTGACAACTTGTAACTATCTGTTGCGCCATTCTGATTTCTTTACTCGGACATCTACAATTCAGAAAATCGACATTAGATTTCACCCCATTCAATATCTCCTCGACTGCCCCTGTCCATACAGGGTACTTTGTCACCTGTGCACATATTGATTGCCTAACAAGCTTCCTCTGTTGTGCAGAAAGATTCAGAAAGTTTGACACTTTTGTTAGGGAATCAACGGTCATCGATTCCCTCTCAACATCTTTACTGAAACAGACAGGCTGTTCACATTGTACATCACCTACTGCTTGCACCACATTCTTTTTCATCATCTCTTGCATTGATGGACACCCGATGAACGACCTAGCCAGCGATTTAAAAGAAGATAACTTTTGTTCCAAGCTCTCATCGTAAACTCTCGAGTGATCATTGAAATTTACTAACTTTCCATTAACTAAGTCCACATTCTTCAGCAAGGGGCTCAAATTTGTTAATTCTGAGAAAGCTTTCACGTACCATTCGAAAGGCAAATGCTCATCGCAATGGTAAAACCGCATTGCCTTGGCTGTCAAAATCTTAGCTTCATGCATAATACTCCTTTGCATTGTAAAGCCAACTTAAAGTTAGATACAATTGAAACAACCAGCAACAAATGGAACGCCTAAAAAGTGAACCTGCATCGAAAATTCAAGATTCTGAGTCCACTAAGGTATTTCATCGAATAGCTTGTGAGCACATATTTCTTCAGGCTGTAACAAATTCAAATCTTGAAGTAAACAAACTAGAACAACATATATTGCAAAGGGAAAATACTCTCGAATTAGCACGAATTATTAGTTTATCACTAAACTATTTATAGACTTAAAACTACCCCTCAATCTGAAGAACTAAGCTTAAATACATTTCAAACTTGGTGTAAATTATTAGTTCTCGAACTTGACATAAACTATTGATAAACCTAAAAATATCATTTATGTAACATACACTGTTCGTCGAACCCTTCAACTAATCCGTGACTACTTTTTCAAATTTTGGACCCTCGGACTTGTTAAATACTGATAAGCCAATTACTATACTTTGAAATAATAATTGGGAGTATGGTTCTTCTCAATAAGGACAAAATATTATTACTTATAGTGACTTCTTATGGCAAATCCGTTGTAGTCTAGTTGGTTAGGATACTCGGCTCTCACCCGAGAGACCCCCGGGTTCGAGTCCCGGCAACGGAATCTTTTTTTGCTTGATTAACATTTTTTTTTACGAACCTTCAACGTTAACTCATAGAGCTATAATCCTCGATTTGCCTTATGTGAACAATCGCGTGGCATATATTTAATTCTGTACCAATACTCGATACAAATAACTAAATCTTACGTGAAATATCAAAACAATTCATCTAAATAACTCCTTTTTTAGTTACAAATCTTCAACGTTGAATCATGGAGCTATAATCTCGATCTGCCTTATCTATACAATCACATGAAATATATTTAATTCAGTACCAACACTCGATACAAATAACTAAATCTTACGTGAAACATCGAAACAATTCATCTAATGACTCCTTTTTTATTTTTTTTTCATCCAGTGTTCGATGTTGCTATTAAACTCCATTTAATTTGTATTCTCATCGCATAGCTTATTCGGAGGAAGCAATTTTTTGCTATATAAATATTTCTTTTACGAACTTTCAACATTAACTCATAAAGCTATAATCCTCAATCTGACTTATGTGTACAACTACATGACATATATCTAATTTAGTATCAACACTTTGTACAAATAACTAAATCTTACCGGGAACACTGAAACAATTTTTTTTTCATCAATCTCGGATGGAGTAAATGATTTAGTATTTTTTGGCTTTGGGTTATGATAGAATAGATCAAAATGACTCTTTAAATTGTTTGTGTTTCTTTCTGCTGTGAAGTAGCAGTTAGTCAATGCAACTTTCGACGCTCATCATGGGTCATCCGGAAACAGTCGCGCTATATTTTTAAACATAAAGGTCAGACTTCGTACATCCGACCCCTCCTTATCCTGCAATGGGTGGGAGCCTTCGAAGCATTACGGGAATGTTGTTGTTTGTTGTTTATATGATTCATTTAAGCATTCACTTGTCTAATATTATATTGATCATTATTATGTTAATTAAACACCTAAAATGGTGAAACTTTGACTTCTCTTTTTAAGGAATATTATGTTAGGTAAAAGTGAATTGTTTTTAATTTGATTAAAAAAACTAATTATAATTCCAAAATGGACAATACAAGAGTATAATATGAAAAATGTAATTAAATCATTAATAGATGATTATTACAAATTGACAACTAATGTTATTAGAGCATCCAGGCTGTAACCATGTGATTAAGGATTGATTCTAAAGTGATAATATTGTTAAGGATGTTCTCTCAAGGTTACTTCAATTCGTTTTTACTTGTTTATTTTAAATTTTACGAGTTATTTAAGAAAAAATAATTTAATATTGAGGGTGAAAAAATGATTATATTTTTCTTGATATCTTAGAAATATCGAAGAAAATTAAAAAAAAATATTTGATATAGTAGACAAATAAAAATGGACATAGAGAATAATAAATCATACTCATGACCATTTTACTAGTCCAACAAAGGAATGAGTAAGCTTTCTTTTTTTAAAAAAAATTAATTGCTCGCTCAACTTTTGATATTTGTTTTTAAGCTTGATTGACTAATTTGAATTCGCATCTAGAAATTTCACTTCAAGAAGGTAAAGTGCTTGCTATCAACAACAATTTCATATTCATAATATCTTAAACTCACCGTCAAAAGATGTTGTGTAGGGGATAGAGTTGTTTCTCCCTTAACCAGAGGTTTCGAGCACGAACTTTGAGTATAGAAAACTCCTTTCCAGAGAGTGCTTCCATTGAATGAGGGTTATGCGGCGCGAATCTGGAGTAATCGTGCTCTAATACCCGGTGAGAACAAAAAAAATCTCAAACTCAAGGCGTGAATCTGGCGTAGTCGAGCTCCAATGCGAACACTGAATATCGGATGGATAACAAAAGAAAATTTTAAACTCAACGCATGAATCCAGAATAGTTGGACTTCAATGCGGACACTGAATACCAGATGAGTGAAAAAAAAATTAAAAACTCAAGGCGCGAATCCGGAGTAGTTGAGCTCCAAAATGGACACCAAATATCGGATGTACAACAACAAAAATAAACATCTTAAACTCAATGCATAAATCTAGAATAATCGAGCTCCAATATAAACACCAAATATTGGATGAACAACAACAAAAAAAAAAACTTAAGCTTTAAAATTAAAAATGAATAACTACTTATCATTCCAAGACAATTGATATTATAATAAATTATTGATATTATACTAAATTATAGAAAGGACAAATGGACCACAAAAAAGTAATGTAATACTGAACTTGAATTATTGGTCTGTCTGCATGACTGCATGCCATGTCCCTAATAATATAAATATTTTTATACACTAAAATATATATTCCATCATATTGTAGTAAAATAAAAGAAAAAGGGGAAGATATAATTGAATAAACAAACTCTGAATTAAAAATTACAAAATTACTTAAAATGAGATAATAAAACTGATTTAAAAAGTTATAAGCACGTACTTTTCTAATTATTTATTCTTTAATTAGACATAAAGAATTCTATTTTTTAATATATATACTTTATAATTATAGTCTTCAAACATAATTACTCCTAGGAGCAAAATGAGAAATTTAAAATAATGAAAAATAATTTGAGACTTGGGAAATAATTTTATTTCTAGAAAATCGCAGAAAGAAATCCATTGCAATTTATTTTTGCAAATTTAATTTATTGAGCACGTGTTGAGAACTGTTTTTCTGACTTCTAAATATTAAATTTTAATTTTTCTGAATATTGTCAGTGGAAAAAAATAAGTGGATGAAAATACTTTGACTATTAGAAATTATAATATGAAAATTCATTAAATCTAGATCTAGTACAAAGGAAGATATTTTATACTTTACGATTTTTTTAATAAAATGTTTTTTTAATTAGGTGAATTTTTAATTTATTTATGATCTTTGCTGAATAAATATAAAATATTAATTATGCCATTACGGCTCAATGTTCATCCGTTGTTTTTTGTTTTTATGTTAAAATTATGTCTTTTGTCTTTTGATTTGTTTTTTGACGTCGTAAATAATAACTCTTTTTTGGATTCATTTCAAGTTTTATTTTTAAAAAATTTTTAGAATAAAGTTCGAATGAAAGCTGTGATGCAATTTAAATTGATAAATAACAATCATAATAATATTATAATTTTTTTGAGGACAAAAAAGAATCTTTAATTTCTAGATAATAACAACAAAAATTGAAATGAAGGTTCAAGTCAAGAAAATTATAGAAATATTTACATAAATAATATATTATATATCAAATATTATCCTTTTTTAATATCCTTTTTTAGAATACTTTTTTAATTATAATTTATAACATATTTTATTAATAAATTATAAAAACGTTCTTTTCTTTCTTCGTCTCCTTCTCCTTCTCCTTCAGTTTCTCTTCCCCCTTTTCTTTCTCATTATGCCATCAGCCGTTTTTTTCTTTTTTTTTTTCCTTTTCTCTCTTTTTCTCTCTTCATTATTATTAGCATTTCAATAAATATAATATGATTTTTAATAATATAAAATCAATTAAAATCATATTGAAATTTAAAATTCACCTTTTTCATTGAAAGATACTTATAATTGTATTATTTATTGAATTTAGAACGTATTATAGTTATTTTTTAATTTTTTCTTATTAATTATGTTAAAATAATTATTATATTAAAAATATATTACTTATATTCTCCACGTGCATTAAAAAAATCTATAATACATATGAAGTATCGACTCCAAAATATATTATAATTGTAATTTTTATTTATTTATTTTAATTAATGGTGTCAAAACATATTATATCTGAATTTAAATATTTAAATTACTTTATATTTTAATATATTAAAATTGTATCAGTGAATTATATATGTATTTACATAAAACAAATCATCTGGTTTAAAGAATAGTAAGAAATTGTGTCAGTTTCATTCTCCCTCTCCTTCTTTTTGCTATTTTTGTAACAAAAATATAATTATATTTTGGTAAAAGTTAAAATTATGCTTAAATTCGTAATTTTGATTTAAAAATATATTATTTATGTAAATGACCCGAAATAAAATAAGCAAAACTTTGTGAAAGTTGAATCGGATTGAATTTTGACCCGATCTATAACCCATTACTCAATTCATTATGACTCAACCCATTTTGTCCAAGCAAATTTAAATTAATATTATTTGATATATAATATATTATTTATATAAATATTTCGTTATTTATTAGACTTATTATGATCTGTTTTGAGATGAGGGTTCTCGGAAACAATCTCTGTATTTCTATGAGGTAGCGGCAAGGTCTGCATATAATTTATCTTCCCTAGACTCCAGTTATAAAATTTCACTGAATATGTTATTGTCATTATTAGACTTATTATGATCTATTTAAATTTGATCGAGTGCATCCAATTACCATCCCTAATTGACCAAGGCAATCACGTGTATAGTTCCTTTGTTCACTTTATTTGCAAAATTGGCATATCCAATGGTGCTGGTCTGCTGACTCATAGAATGAAAGCTACACCTACTAGTATTAAATCAAATCCCTCAAAAATATCTTCCATGTACCTGAAAAGATAAACATTAATTAATTAATTAAAACAAATAAGAAAAATCAACTACTAAAACAGTTGACATAATTCCAGAATCTTCCACAACTTTCTGTGTGCTTCTTCTCCATCTTCTTTTCCCCTTTTATAATCTTCACTTCATGTCAGTGAACAAATCTCCATTAACAATTCTTTTTATCGAAATTACTCTGTAATTCTCTCGTAATCAGCGTTAAAATCATCATTAACATCATTGTTTATGGAGAATTTGATGAATTCTTCCACAAACAGAGATGTTTCTTTGTTTTTACCTTTCATTTTATCATTCACCAACAGTTCAATTTCATCAAACCCAGATCAGGAAACGGATGAATCAACAACCCCATCCGATTTTTCCGATCGGATCATACTCGTAAACCCGTCAACCCAAAGTATGATTGTGATGCAAACCCGTTCGTCTTCTACTTTCGATTCATTTTTGAGTGATTTGATGAGTAAAGGAGGTCAACCGCCAGCTTCCAGAGCGTCGATTGATGCTCTACCGAGTGTTAAGATTGGTGAAGAAGATGAAAATAGGGAGTGTGTGGTGTGTTTGGATGAATTAGGGGTTGGTGATTTGGTGGTGAAAGAAATGCCTTGTAAGCATAGATTTCATGGAGATTGTGTTGAAAAATGGCTGAAGATTCATGGGTCGTGTCCGATTTGTCGGTATAAAATGCCGGAAGAAGATGGTGATTCGAACGATAAGAGTGAAAATCGAGGAAGAAGAAGAGAGATTTGGATAAGCTTTTCAGTTGGGAATCAAAATAATCAATCAGTTTCAGCTAATTTCAGTTCAGAAAATGAACATGGTCATGCACCAGAAGCTTAGAGACGTTTTTTTTTTTTTTTTTAAATTTTAAGAAATATATATATATATTTTTTGTTTGAAATATTTAAGTTTGTTGCAGAATAATGTTTTTGTATAGAGCCACATTCTGTTGTTGGTTGGATGGTGAAATAGAGATTTATTTTTTTATGTTCAAATCATTCATTGTTTTTCTTTTGATAAGCTAGGCAACTAAAACAACAGAAACAATATCTCAATGTCTTACTGTCGTCTTTCTGGGGTAAGGGGATTAAATATACGTACGTTGACTTATATGTTTAAAAATATAATATAATTATTTTTGGATGATTGATGATGAGTGTTGAAAATTTCAATAGAGATATAAAAAAGGAAAATTACACGAGTTTATAGATGAACTTTTAAGTTTTGGAAAAGATTCAGCATCTTTTGTTATCAAATCAATCATATCGACTATTATCATTATTTATTTGAGAGTGTTTTTACTGGACAATCATTATTTATGAGTCCGTAATGATATGATTAGGTAATTTTATCGTCACATTCGTTCAATATTTTTTGTTAAGATAAAGGACGGGTTATAATTATTGAATTTACGATCAATTAAATTAAAGTTTTTTTTGGGGCAAAAGAAAAATGTTTAATTTTGTGGTTTAATTTTCTCTTACATTGATTATGTAGTTTATTAAATTTGAATTGTTATTCATTCATCATCCAATTTGATGCTCGATATTTCTTTCAATACTTTTTCCAATACTCAATATGCTTATATCATTCAATTAGTTTTATTAGATTCTCATCAATTCTGTTATACTTTTACAATCATTCTCTTCGTCTAATCATGAGTTTATCTTATACATATATATCTATGCAATATCACATTGTTACTGGCTTTTTCAAAAAAAGAAATGTATTGTTAGGAAATAAGATTTTCTCCCTTTATGTTTCTGTATCAAAGTCAAAGAAGGTTTTGACAATTTGTTCTCATCATAAACATGTGATGTTAAATTTAGGTTCGAAACTTTAGGATGAAACTTTACCTATTTTTTTTCGAAGGAAAGAGAAAGTCTCGTTCTTTAAGATAATAGTTTATACTTAGGATGTTCAAGTTCAATAGGATTAGAATCTTTAAATACTATTCAATCCTCATTTATAATTTAACTCATTTCAATTTTAGACATTCACAATTCATGCTTTCAAGTTTAATAAAAGCACATAAAAGTGATAGGTTATATGCACTATTCAACAAGGATGCACATGAATTATTTTATTATGATAGGTTATATGCACTATTCAACTAGGATGCATATGAATTATTTTATAACCAGATACTTTACGTACTTAACTCATAATCACATCAATTTATGCAGTAATACATAAGAATTTATTAGGATTTAAGGATATTTTCAAGAACTCAGTTATGGAGAATTCAGTTATGAGTTGAAATACAAATCGAAATGGGTCATCCTCCATTCAAATTTACTTTCAACTCAAATTGATAAAAATTCAAGTTTGGATCATAATTCGTTCAATTTAATCCACTTAATTTATATAATTTTACTATATTATTATTTGTTTATTATAATTATAATTTGAACTTCAACTCCAAATTTTTTAAAATAAATTATAAATAGATGACAAGAGAGTTGTCAATAGACAATCTATTAGATAACTAAAGATCCAAGTTTGCTTATTGTCTTATTGGGCTAAGATAATTTGGTTTCATAAGATTTTGATTTCATTTAGGCCCTTTTTTGGACTAATATTTCACTTCAACTTGGGCTACTTCATGTTTTTCTTTAATTTTTGTATACCACTTTTCAAATATTCTCATGTGTGAGTTCCATTTTCTTCCTTCTCTGAAAATTTGGAAGTTAAAAATACATTTGGGTAAATGCGCCGGAACCCCTTGCAGCGCCAAAATTCGTGGGCATTTAAATTGCCGAAATCACTTGTTTCCTGTTCTTGGCCCATAAGATCCTACCAGGCGTCCACCGCTAGCACTGG
>JAOTQR010000007.1:3609047-3627287 GCA_025774065.1 Solanum ossicruentum | reverse complement strand
TATAAAGATCGTTTATATATATATATATATATATATATATATATATATATACATGGATAATATAATGTATCTTATGTATATTTTTGAGAAGTAAGGTAACATATATTATAGCTTTTAAGACATTATAATAAGTTTAAACTTCACTTATGGTATAAACATACTTTGCACATAAACATACAACGATGAAGTCAAATTTTTTACAAAAAAGATTCAAAATATAAAACGATAAATACATAAGGTAGTCAAATGAATTCAATTTTTACTATATATACACGTTAAATAAAATTTATTCTTTATACATTATTATAATTTTTCGACGAAGATCAAGGATTAGCTGTCCTCCTAGCTCCGCCCATACCTTCATTGAGTTTGAATACTACGGGTTCTTCAGTCTCAAACAAGTTGAGATCAATTACATGAATTCCAAAAAATAGTTAGGACGATTTAATTATACGATGGCTATATTCCTACTAGTCTCAAGAAAACTTGATATATCCTTCTTTCTCAATAATTCCCAAAAATTAATCTTTTTTTTAACTAAAGGCTTCTTTTGCTTCCCTTCGCCACCGAGCCCCTTTTCTCCTCCGTCCAGTGGGACAAAATGTAGGACTGATGCCAACAGCTCATCATCATTTTCACGTCTATGGTGAAACTCTTGAGAACCAAAAGAATGTAATTTCTTTGTGGGAAGATTTTCTTGAAAATTTATTTTCTTCTTTGAGAAGAAACTTTCATATTCATCTTCTTCATCATCAACTAATAAATAAGGAGGCACTTGTTCTTCATGTTGTTCAAATTCTTCCATGCTAATTCCATCTTTAACATAATCACCTCCCATCATGGCCAATGCTTCAAGCGAAATCGACATCCTTTTTTTCGTTATTTTTGCAAATAATCAATCGAATAATAAGAGAATCGAGGACTATATATGTAAACACAATCAACTGAGTTCTGAACGAATTGACTCCTTCCTATATATGTATGATGGATAGCTAACTCGTTAAGTTTGGAGAGATATATAAGACTTTGCAAACACAGTCACCTGAGTTCTGAACGAATTGAATCCTTCGTATATATGAATGATGGAAAACTACCACGTTAAGTTTGGAGAGAGATATAAGATTTTCTAGAGTTGGTTATGCAAGAACTTAATTTAGATAGGACCTATATATATAGGTGATGGAATTAAATTGTTAATATAAGTTGGAATACTTGAATTTTGACTTTGAAAAATTAATCTTTTGATATTTATTTAATTTTTTGGGTTGAATTTTCAAACTCAAAAAGGTAGTAATTCATGTGTATGTGTGATGAGAAGAAGAACGTTTCAATATTTAACAAAAATCAGAAAATTTCACGTGATGATGATAAATATATCTTATAAACAAAACTATCTTAATTGCAACATCACGTACAAACCAACAACATTATCCCATTGCCTCAAAGGCTCCCGCCCATTGCGGGATAAGGGGGGTCGGATGTATACAACCTGACCCCTATGTTTAAAACATAGATCGACTGTTTCTGGATGATCCATGATGAGCGTCGAAAATTGCATTGACTAACTGCTACTTCACAATTGAAAGAAGCGCAAACAGTTTAAAGAGCTATTTTACTTTATTCCATCATACCCCAAAGCCAAAAAATAGTAAACCTTTGGCTCTATCTGACTGTGAAACTCATAAAAATCAAATCCTGAGATATATAGTCGAGCTAATGTAGTTACTTATGATAGAGAAAGTTAATATTTAAATGAGTCCTACCAAAAAAAAAAAAAAAAAGAGAAAGAAAGTATCTTAGAGTTGGTCTTGATTTTTTTTTAGACTCGAAATTCACAATCATTATTCTTTGAATATTCCTACTCCTATATAATGACTTATAGATTACACAAAAAATATAAATCATACGAGACAAATCCGATGCAACAAATTCATCAAGCAATCACGAGAATCATAGGTCATATTGTGGTCTAGTAAAACGTTATATATATATAAAATATGTTTTGCATATTCAAATAATGGAAAGTTTTGATTACTCTTATGAAGCTTCTCAGTATGTTCGAATGTATTTTGTAATGATAAATGTAAGATAAAGTAAAATAGTTTAAAAATAAAAAGGGTAGATATAACAGTAGCGTATTCTTTGTTGAAAAATTATATTATGTATATAGAAAATTATATGAATTATATCAGTCAAAAATTATTTATATATATATATAATTTTTGACATCCTTACTGAAATTTTTGACTTTGATATTGGGTATATAAATGATTGTACATAGGCAAATATGTCAGATATATAATGAAGATAAACTCAAAATTTAAAATTTACGAGTTCATGATTTTAGTTCGTTAAAGCAAATTAGGTAGTCTGATAACATCAAAGAGTTTAAAATTCCCAATGGAATTATTTGAGTTCAACCACGACTAGATCTGAAATTATATTGTAACAAATTTGATATCAAAGCAAAGATTTACGATGTCATATATATATATATATATATATATAAATGTATGAAGCATTAATATCAGTGTCACTTTTTTTTTTTTTTTTTTTTAAATTTCAGTTTTTTTTCAGTGTCACAATCTTTTTTTAATTTCATATTTGTTTTTTCTTCATATTCATATATTGTTCTTCAATCTCCACATAGTTATCTAATAATGGTAAACCAATTGAAATTTATAACTTTAAATTAATGATAATATTTATTATTTTTTCTTTTTCAAGTAATTTGCTACATCTTTCTTTTTCAAGAATTCCCCAAATAATTTGACTTGACTCTTGAAATTAACTTTTTTGACACTTATATAGAGAAAGTGCCACATCCAAAAAAGGTAGTAAATATAATTGTGAACACATTAAAATAATTTTTTTGAATTTTTGAATTAAGTTTTCAAGACTTCTCGTGATGATCATAGTCTTATAACAATAAAATAATACTTCCCTCGTCCCAAATTAATTAATTTTTATTGAGGATTTTTCAATGTCCAAAATAGTTAAATTGTTCAAAGTTCAAGATGAATGTTTGAAATTTTTTCCATATCTGCCCATTGAAGTTTTATATTTTTTTAGGAGACAAATTACACTACATATTTATGATTTTACAAAAAACAATAATGAAAAGTATGGTGTAAGTTTTTTCTTTGAATGTTATTCTTAATGTGTCAATTACCTCACAAGTTCAATTAAAATGAGACGGAGGGATTAGTAACCAAAACTTAAATTTCCAATCCATATTAATAAAGATAATTTAATAAAATAAACACCTGATAGATAATTTCTGAAGAGGAATATATCAAGTCAACAAGAGTCACATAAAATGAAACTCAAGCAATACTTACTGGATCTCGAAGTACATCTAAATACAATAATGACAACGATATAACAACATATTCAGTATAATTCCACAATTGAAGTTCGTAAAAAATAGTGTACGTAAATAAGATGGAGAGGTTATTTTACTTTTATGTTGACTAAATTTATTTTCCATATTTATTTTGAAAGAAAATATGATTGTACTAACTCAAAAGATGAACATTCACATGCTACTGCATACGCAATGGATTATTCTAATCCATTACATACTCAATGACTCCAAAATTAAATTTCAATAATATATTTTATTCGTTTTATTCATTATTTAAAAAATAATTTATTTTTACTTGACACTCCAACGACAAAGATGTCCTTTTACAATGCTTGGGTCAGGTGTCAAATCTAGAATTAGAATGAGCTAGGGTCGATCTTGGGTCGGCTCCTGATTTGGGGTAGGTCTCAAATTCTGCAATCTTGGATCGAGTCTCGAGTCAATTTGGGTAGGGTGGATCATGTTATGAGGTGGTAGGTTGAGGAGCTATGGTCGGGGGTGTTTTGGTGGATAAGGTGACCAGGATTACAGAGTTGAACGGGAATCTTTAAAAATATCTTTCCTAGTTTGGAAAATTCGTTGATCACACTGATAGTGATAATAAGGTCAACGTAAATTCTATTCTTCCTAAATTAAATCTCACTTACAGATTATATATCAAATATGTTATTATAATTGTTCGTCGTAAAAATTTTAAAATTCGATAAATCAAACTTTTCGAAAGAAACTCATAAAATTTAAATCTTGAATTAACGAGCTTACTTAGGAAACATCATAAGAGTTGTACTTGATATTGTACGTCAAGGAATCACGAGTATCACAATTAGGTTAGTATGTATACTATGAATATTCAACTCTGTAATTGACTATGGAAAATTTGAAGAGTGTAATTGGATTAAAAATTGCACGTGAGAATATCCAAATAAATTAAAATAAGAACCAATTAGACTTCTAACCTTCTCTTTGGATGGCGATTTGCTGTGATTTCATAATGTACGTATTATATGATATGATTTAGTATTGTATTGTTAAAATATAATATTTAGATGAATAGTATAATTTTCTCTTGTTTAATAATAGTTTTATTGTTTAATTTAAATATTTAAACAAATAGTTTAATGACTTAAAAAAAAGTGTCACGTATATTGACATGAAAAACCCAGATAGTTGAAAAGTACACATAGAATGTTGAATTGACTCTTGAAATTATCCTTTTCACATCTTCTTTTAATTATTTCAAAGCCAAAAAGGTGGTAATTCATGTGATGAGAAATATCCTAGTTGCAAATTGACCATCAATCTCTTAGTAAATATATTTTTCTTTCTTTTTTTAATTTCAATATTGTTTCATACAATATTAATGCATGTTAAGAAACTTTTCAACATATTAGGAAACTTCTCAAGCACATTCAATTGCATGCATGAGTGACTACGTTATCGTGAATAAGACTGCTTCTTTTTTAATCAGAAGTCTTGAATTCAAACTTTGAATATAATTTTTTTTATATAAGGAACGCCTTCATCTAAATAAAACTCCACATCGTGCAAATCTAAAATAATCGAAATACGAGTATCAGATATTGAACAAAAAATTAAAAAAAAAACAAGTGAAAATTGAATAAAAAATTGTACATGTGATGTCGATATAATATGTACACATGTTTTGAAGACTCAAATATAGAAATTTTGGAAACTCCTAGGAAAGCTTCAGCATATTTTTAATTATTATAAAATATTAAATTAATTATTTTTTTAAATAAATACATAAAATCAAGGAGGGAAACAAGCGAATATATCTCCAATCTATACAAACAATACAAGAAAACAAAAAAGCAAGAACTTTTACAAAAGGAACCTAAAATAAAAAAGACTAGAACGTGGGAGAGAAGACTAGAAGCAGCGGAACAGAAGCTTTATAAGCTGATGTGGAGGAGAATGGGTAATACAACTATGAAAGAAGTAGTTATATTAGGGTGTAGTTTTAATAAAGAAAAATGCGTAAATTAAAATTATTAAAAACTAAGTAAGGGTATGATTGAAAAAGATATTCATGATTACATAATCATGAAATAAAACAATACCATACTATTAATTAAAGAAACAATCAAAATAAATCGTGATTTCTTACTAATTAACCATATTATACCTTACCCTGAAAAATCACAATCCATTGTAAAGATCATTTAGTTGGTGGAATGGGATAGACAAGATGTTTCATCAGATCAAATTATATTCTATAACAATTTTTGTGATTTTAGAACAAACTATAACAACAGTAACATATTTAGTGTGACCTCACAATTAGTGTAAATATTAAATAAAATAATTTTAGAACTAACTAAACTCATAATCAACTATGGAATAAAGTTACTCTGTGCGCATTCAAAAGATTGTAACTTGAATTTCCTCGTACAAAAAATAAATTACATGGCTCGATTCGATTGGTTCATCAACTTAACCAATTACCATTGAATATTACAATGATATAATACAATGAAAATTCCTATTAGTCTTTAAAAAAAACAAAAAACTTGCTATATATCCTTCTTTTTCCAAGAATTCACCAAAAAAAAATATTAATGTTATTTTTAATTAAATGACTCTTTTGCCCCTCTTCATCATTCACACATCTATGAATCTCTTGAGAGCAAAAAGAATATTCATAATAAAATTGTTGGACATTTTTGTCTTTTTTGAGAATAAAACTTCATGATCTTCCTCAACTAACAAATGAGGAGGGACTTGTTCTTCATATTTTTCAAATTCTTCCATGCTAATTCCATCTTTATTATAATCACTTCCACTCATGGCCAATGCTTCTAGTGATATTGTCATTATTTTTTTGGCCATTTTTGCAACTATTAAATTGAATATGAGACTTCTTGGAGGACAAAAATGGGAGGATATTGTGTTATATAAAGAACAATAAATTGAATTCCGAACGAATTAGCTGTTTGATATATTAATGACTTGATGGAAAACTATCACGTTAGGTTTGGAGGGAGGAGAGAAACATTTTGTTGAGTTGTTTTTGTGTAAGAATCATTTAGATAGGACATATATATAGCCATATTGTAGGTGATCAAAAATAAAAAAAATTTGAGAATAAAATTAATTATAGTCTAAAATAAGTCATATATATTTGTATACATGTAAAGTTATTTTATGAAGGAAAAAAATATAGGAAGTTTAAGTTTGAATTATTCCGGGATTGATGATTAAAAAAAGAGTGTCACGTAAATTGACATGAAAAAACTCAGATAATTGAAAAGTATACATAGAATGTTGAATTGACTCTTGAAATTATCCTTTTCACATCTTCTTTTAATTATTTCAAAGCCAAAAAGGTGGTAATTCATGTGATGAGAAATATCCTAGTTGCAAATTGACCATCAATCTCTTAGTAAATATATTTTTCTTTCTTTTTTTAATTTCAATATTGTTTCATACAATATTAATGCATGTTAAGAAACTTTTCAACATATTAGGAAACTTCTCAAGCACATTCAATTGCATGCATGAGTGACTACGTTATTGTAAATGAGACTGCTTTTTTTTTTTTAAATCAGAAGTCTTGAATTCAAACTTTGAATATAATTTGTTTTTAAATAAAGAACGCCTTCATCCAAATAAAACTCCACATAGTGCAAATCTAAAATAATCGAAATACGAGTATTAGATATTGAACAAAAAATTAAAAAAAAAACAAGTGAAAATTGAATAAAAAATTGCACATGTGATGTGGATATATACGTACACATGTTTTGAAGACTCAAATATAGAAATTTTGGAAACTCCTATGAAAGCTTCAACATATAGATTTAATTAGTGAATGTAATTATTTTTAATCGTCCAATCGGCACATAGTTAATTTTGGGGCAGTTAAGTGACAGTTGAGTACATTAATTATATTGAGATTATTTATGTTAAAATTTGTTATATTGAGATTAATTATTTTGATATTATTTTATTAGTAAATGCTTATATATTGTTTTAAAAATAATTATATTGTATAATTTCTAAGAGTTTCATGATTGTAAACGGTAATTTATTGGTTATCAAAATATCTTAGAAGTTTCTTATACAACAAGTACTTTTATGTTGACTAAATTTATTTTCCTCTCTCTTTTTTTTTTCAATAGATATTTACTCAATAAATATTTAGTCAAGGTAGAATTCAAGATTTTTGTTTTTTTTGAAACTCACGAGGTAAATTTAAAATGTGAATGCATTAATACGAAAAAAGACATTCACATTATAGTGCATACGTAATGGATTTTAACGTCATAATATTACATACTCAAATGACTCAAAAAATGTAATAAAGAATAAATAATAACAATAAATTTCATGTGATTCTATAAGTGGATCGGATATGAGAATGAGTACGCGAGAATGGTAAAATATATACAGATATTATGTTTATCTTTGTGAAATAGAGAGCAAACGGGAAGTCAAGTAGGTTGACAGAAAAATTACACTTTTTAAATATATATATGTATGTGTATGTATATATGTATGTATGTATTAAAAAGTAGGATGCATAGAGGAAGGAGGTTAGAAGGGTTATAAGTAGGATGAAGACAGGGAGGGCGATCGGACCTGATGAGATTCCGATAGATTTTTGCAAGAATATGGTCAAGGATGGCATAAAGTGGTTGACTAGATTGTTCAATGGTTTTATGAATACTGCCAAAATGCCTGATGAATGGAGGAGGAGTACAATGGTTCCATTGTACAAGAGCAAGGGGGATATTCAAAACTATAACAATTACAGGGGCATTTAGTTGTTGAGTCACATGATAAAGGTCTGGGAGAGAGTGGTGGAGATGAGGCTGTGAAGAGTAGTGTTTATTTCGGATAATCGACTTGGATTCATGTCGGGGCGGTCGACTATGGAAGCAATTCATCTTGTTCGAAGATTAGTGGAGAAATATAAAGAAAGAAAGAAAGAAAGAACGAAAGAAAGAAAGAAAGAAAGAAAGAAAGAAAGAAAGAAAGAAAGAAAGACCGACCTTCATATGATGTTCATTGATCTTGAGAAGGCTATGAAAAGGTTCCAAGGGATATCCTATGGAGGTGTATAGAGGTTAAAGATGTTCCAATAACATATATCAGGGCAATTAAGGATATGTACGATGGAGCCAAAACTCGGGTAAGAACGGTGGGGGAGACTCAGAGCATTTTCCTGCTGAGATAGGGACTCCATCAAGGATCTGTGTTGAGCCCTTTCCTGTTTTCCTTGGTGATGGATGAGCTGACGCGATCTATCCAAGAGGAGGTTCCATGGTATATGCTTTTTATAGATGATATAGTCCTGATTGATGAGACTCAGACTAAAATTAATGATCGGATGGAGGATTGGAGATACGCCTTGGAGTCCAAATGATTCAAACTGAGCAGGACCAAAACAGAATACTTGGAGTGAAAATTCAGTGTTGCAAGGGATGAAGCAGATAGTGATGTGAGGCTTGCCACTCAACCTATCCCCAAGAGGGAAAACTTTAAGTATCTCGGGTCCATCATCTAAAATAGTAGCGATATCGATGATTATGTCACACATCATATTAGGGTAGCATGGACTAAATGGAGACTTGCCTCGGGAGTATTGTGTGACAAGAATATACCACCTAAAATTAAAGGTAAGTTTTAAAGAATGGTGGTTCGACTATCTTTGTTGTATGGGGTAGAGTGTGGACCAATAAAAAATGTACACGTTCAGAAGATGCACGTCGCAGAGATGAAGATGTTGAGATGGATGTGTGGCCACAACAGGAGTGATAAGATTAGGAATGAGACCATTCGGGAGAAGCTAGAGGTGGCCCCCATGGCTGATAAGATGTGGGAAGCGAGACAGTGATGGTTTGGACATTTGTAGAGAAGGAGTACCGATGCTCCTGTTAGGAGGTGCGAGAGATTAGTTTTAGGAGACACACGGATGGGTAGAGGTAGACCGAAGAAATATTGGGAGGAGGTGATCAGACAGGATTTGACGAAACTTGATCTCACTGAGAACATGACCTTAGATAGAAAGGAGTGGAGGTCGCGAATAAGAGTAGTAGGCTATTAATTAGTAGGGTTAGGTGGATCTCTAGTCGTGGGGCATAGTAGAATGTCTGTCATTATCAGTTGTATGAGTGTTAAATTTATCGTATTTACATATTGCTATGTGCTTTCCGTTATCAGTCGTCCTTGCTATTCCCTTTCCTTTCCTTTTTGTCATATCTAGTTTATTCTGCTTATGGGATTTTGAGACAAGGGTTTCTAGGAAACAACCTCTCTACTTCTAGGAGGTAGTGTTAAGGTCTGTGTACATTCTAGTAGATATTAGATCCCATTTGATTTTTTTGAGTATTTACTTTTCATATTTTAGATCGTAAAACGTTAGACATATTCTACTTGAGGCTGATGTATATCATTAAAGAAGTAACATATTCTATGTGGTTAATTTCACTCTACCTAATAAACGCTTGAGATCACATACCACAAAAGAATATTGAAAATTGGAACTGAAAGTGCCTGATATATAGAAGCACTTTATCATGTGTTTAATTGAAACATACCATAGTTCGAATGTTCGATAAAATTTATTTAAAAATTTAGAGAAGTCTTTACACGAATAGCCAAACAACTTCATTGTTTACTTTTTCTAGTTGGTTATACATAGATGATGGATTATACACTCACTAAAAGATCATACACCTATTATACATGAATTATATGACACTATATAGACTATCTTCCAAGGAACACAAAGACCATTATTGAAATAATAAATAAATAAATCCAAAAAACTCCTCTAGGAAACTAACTAAATTTTTGTGTTTATGATCTTTGATTATTATTTTGAGGAAAAATTAAAATATTATATAATATGATTATTCCTACTAGTCTCATAAAACTTTCTATATCTTTCTTTTCCAAGAATTCCAATAAAATTTGATTTCCACTTAAAGGCTTCTTCTTCTTTTCCTCCTCTTGAGAATAACAAAAATAATTATTTTCATATGAATTTTTTGTGGACATATTTTTCTTCCAACTTGAAAATAAATTTTCATCTTCTTCTTCATCATCTACTAACAAATAAGGAGGCACTTGTTCTTCATATTTTTCATATTCTTCTAAGGTAATTCCATCTTTAATATAATCATTTCCCATCATAGCCAATGCTTCAAGCGAAATCGACATTTTTTGTGGCTATTTTTGCAAATAATGATCAATCGAATATAGTACGAGACTCGAGAAAATAACTGATTGAGTTCTGAATGAATTAGCTCGGTTTAATCTATTGATAGAAAGCCCTTTGATGATGAACAAAAATATTAGAGACAAAGAAAATAAGAGTTTGTAGAGTTGTTTATGAAAAAAAAAAGTTAATTAAGATCTCCCATTTATATATAGATGTTTGAATTACTTTTTTGAAATTTAGAAAAAGTTTAATAATGGCTTCAAATTAAAGTAAAAAAAAAAAGAAGTAAAATGTTTGAATTTTATCAATAGAAATTGCTTACTTTAATTCTCGTGATTTCAATCTAAATACTAAAAAGCTTATATTCTTTTATTATATTTTTATTTCACCAAATTTACATTTCTTCTTTATTGATATTTTCTTCGTTCTATTTCAGTTGTCATTATTTTCTTTTTTTAATCAAATTATGTAGAGTTTACTAGCATTTTAAGATTTATATATGTTTTTAATCACATTGACATGAACAAGATTGTAATGAATATTTTTTAGTTTTTAAATATCTAAAATTTTTATTTTTAAAATATTAAATTGATTTTATATAATTTAACTTTATAAATTAGTTCATAACAACTGAAATAGGACAAAGTGAATAATTATTTCAATGATTTCTTTTGGGGTCAAATATTAATTAAATTTACTTGACAACATCCATGATGACATTGGAATACAACTAGGGTATACGTTGAAAATCATGTTAGTAAATTAAAAATGTGAACGCATTAAATAATTAATGCTAAAAAAATCACGTTTTAATTCAACCACGTATCAATGAAGTATTTACTAACGTCATCACATACACAACTTTTGAAAAATCATACAAAATTTTGAATTTTAATTTTTTTTTAAAAAAAATTGTCGTTGTGTTGATGATGAATGAACTAAACGCTAACATTCAAAACAGAATGTTATGATATATGTCATTTGCAAATGATGTAGTATTGAGTGATGATATATGTAACAGAGTTAATGATAGACTAAATGATTGATATTCTAGTCATCGCTATCCAAGAATAGAATGGAATAGTAGTGAAATTTGACCTCACACATTGTATTAAAGCAGAATAAGTGAAATGAAGACTAGTATTTAATTTCGAAAATTCGCAAATTTATGGAATATTCACAAAGAAGAGATCAAAATATGTCTGAATTCTCCTTGACAACCAAACAATCAAGAAGATCCACAAAATCCTTTCATGGAGATCAAGCTCAAATCATCCCAGCTAGTTCGAGAAATACATCACGGAAATGTACTCTAATCACGATGGAGATCAAGTCTAAATCATTTTAGTTTGAGAAATACATTACTACTAGACCTCAAATAAGGAAAAAATTCAGAAAGCGGAATGTATTCACATTGTTTATCAATAAAATTTCTGTTTCTTCAAACAAAAACAAGAAAAAGACTAGCATCCAATTCCACCGAGCAGTGGGGAAACCACATAGTACTCAAGGGATTCATCCGAACCCCCTTCGATGAAAAATTATACAAATCTTATATGGTAAAAATACCTTTTTTTATATATATAATAGATATCGAACCACTTTGATTAGTTTGTGTGTCAACTTTTTAAAATTTTGAATCCCCTTAAAAGAAAATTTTGAATCCGCCACTGTCATCAAAATCTAAAAGTAAGTTATATAAAGTGATTATTGGACCATCACTATACGTTGAGATAAATGCGTCAAGCAAATTAGTAGGAGAGATAAGATAAGAAATGACGATACTTGAGATAAAGTCATGGTGGACAAGATAAGAAAAGTGTGAGACGTCCGTTAATTATCATTTTATAACTATTTATCGTTATTATTCAGTACTATTTATTTCTCAATATTTAAATAACTCATTATAATTAATCGACGTGATATAATAAAATTATTTTTTTATTTATTTATAAGATGGTAGTTGAAAACCCCGCAATATCTTCCACAACATTCCCCCCACTTAGCGTCATTGCAATATTGACTTAGTTTCTTTTCCCTACAATTTCCCATCTTATTGTTTTCTCCAACAAATCTGCCCCTTTTTTTTTTCTTCTAAAATTCTTTTATTAAAAAATATATATATATGTTTCTTCTCAAAAGTATATAAAAAAATTTGAATCTTGAAAAGTACCCTTTTTGATTTGCCTTCTAAAAATGCTTTCTTTATTATTAAAAAATGTTGAATCCATGAGAAAAAAGTGATTTTGGCAAGAAGGAAACAAGTTGATTATTCTTATTTATTGTTTCAAAGAACATGAAGCCATTTGTAAGTTTATTTATTTCAATGTATTTGTATACAGGGTCTATCGGAAATAATATCTCTGTTTTTACAAAGTAGGTGTAAGGGTGCAAACATGTAATAAATCATTTCAGAAGTTATTTGTGCGATTACACTGGATATGTTCTTTTTTTAATTTGCATGTGTTTTAAGTTCATGCAATGTTGTTTGTGTGCTCAAGATTTGAATTTGATGAGTTCATGTTCTTATGGTTGAAATATTTGTACTTTTGAAATTTATTGGTTTTGATTTAATGTTTGTATAAAAATTTAGCATTTCTTTTCACATATATCTATATATCCACATTTCTATGTTGAAAATGCTAGATTCACTTGAGAGTGTCGCAGTGGCGAAAAATTTCATTGAGGAGTTCAAAATTTGAAGAAGTAATTCAATATGTACTATTTATCCAATAAAAGAATAATCTTGATCTTGTATGAACAGTGTAATTTTCCCCTTGCTCCCACTTGGCTCCGCTCTTGCCGTGTTTGTTATATATTTATTCGCCTCCATGTATACCCTACCCTCCCCAGACCGTAGTTAGTGAGATTTCATTGGATATATTGTTGTTACCTCCATGTGTAGTCACTATCTTGATATTTTATGTTATGTTCTTTGGAAAGTTTGAGTAATGGGAAAAAAAGATTTGATCTTATAGCCTATGTTGCTCAAACTTCTCAAAAGATGATTCCGCGCCCTTGCTAGTTCCTTAAAAAATACACTACTTTTGGAATCCAACACGCACTCGGCTACATTTTTTAAGAGTCCAAGCGACATAGTTTGTAGCAATACAAGACATTTGTTATGGGTAATTAGTCATGGGGAGGCCAGTTCTTGTGTCTCTTTTTCTCTTAGATTGATTTTTAGTATATAGTTAACGTGTCTTCGGAAGAAGGGAAGCCTAGGCGCAGTGATAATAGTGTTTGTGAAGAAGGGATTCTTTGTTCTTTAAACGCTAAGTTAAAAGTTGGTTGTTGTTTGTGTAACGATCCAGTCCACTAGTGATATTGTCTGCTTTGGGTCACTAGTAGATAAGGCCTGTTTACTTATATAACCACCATGTCCCCTGTGTTTTTGCCGATGTGGAACTTCTATCTAAAGATGGGTTGTTACAGTTTGCAATATTCAATTCAATGTGCTAAATGAGACTCTTTCTTTGGTATGTTTAGGTGTCACTACTCAAAGATTCCAAAATCAGGAGATTGTGTTTCTGTGCGATCTTTCCTACAGCTTCGTTTTTGTGTCTGCTTCTCGTGTTAGGGAGCGACTTAACAGAAAATCCTAAAGAGGTACATGTCGTATTCTCGTCACCTCTCCTGTAGTTTATGGTATATCCCCTGCTTGAGATTCCCCGTTTGAACATGCGTATATGGTTGAAGTTGACAAGACGAGCTTGATTTTGAAGTTGAAGTTGAAAAAAGTAATCATTTCGTTTGTGTTTGGACATGAATCAGACTTATTTACAAAAGAAACTTGTATGGGAATGAATAATCATAAGAATTCTATTGTGCAGAGAAGTTTGTGGCGGAAAGTGCGAACCTCATGTCAGGTTTGTTCTTCTTAGCATGTAAATGTTATCAGCTATAGTTTCATAAGCATTTGGTATCGACTGTTCATTGTTTTACGAGTACTTGCTATATTCTTCGCACAAATAATTTGTGTCATCCGTTTTAGAATCAATGCAGGCCTAACGGAAGTGAGACATTACCTGAAGGTATTATCGCCAAGACTTCTAACTTGGAAAGACGGCCCTTATGGGGCTATCCAGAGGTTAATTTCACATCTATATTTTTCTGTGTTCCTCTGTTCTAAATGTGGAGTTAAATTTTTCTGTTGGTAATGTACTCTATCCATTCCGATTTATATGATACTCTTTCCTTCTTGGTACGTCCAACAACGTTTAATACCATTTACTTTGTTTATGCTTCACAATACGTCTCAGGTTGGATCTTGTTTGATGAATACATGTTAACTACTACTCCCTCTGTTTTAATTTGTTTGTCTGGTTTTGACTTGGCACGGAGTTTAAGGAAGTAAAGAATGCTTCTGAATCTTATGGTCTTAAACTAAAGATAGTAGAATGTACCAGAATTTCCTTTAATCTTGTGGTCTCAAACATGACATGTAGAAAGTTAGAAGTCGTTCTTTTTGAAATGGACTAAACATGAAAGTAAGCAAACAAGTTCATGAAACGGAAGACGTATGCCACTTTCCTGATATAGATTTTCAGCAGCACGAACAGTCGCTAACATGTTTTACGCTTAATTAGCAGAAAAAGAAGCCTTCAAAGTACTTGTTTGCTGCAGCGGTTGGGATAAAGCAAAAGGAAACAGTAAACGAGATGGTACAGAAGGCGAGTATTCATTCTTGTCAAGAAAGAGACGAGCGTTTAGTTGTCTTGCATGTTTTATGACATACAGTTTCCATAAGTTTGCTCATTTGAATTCGTTTGCAGTTTCTATCGAGTGATTTTGTGGTGATGCTTTTTCACTACGATGGTATTGTCGATGAATGGAGGAGTTTTGATTGGAGTAATAGTGTAATACACATCTCAGCTTTGAATCAAACGAAATGGTACAGTTTCGATTTGCATCTCCAACGGAGTTGCATCTTAGGCTTGCACGAAAACTCTCTTGACATTTTCGATTGTTATGAAAACAACAGGTGGTTTGCGAAAAGATTTTTGCATCCAGATATAGTTGCTGTGTACAGTTATATCTTCCTCTGGGATGAAGACCTCGGAGTGGAAAATTTCAACCCAGAACGGTATGTGAAAGTTGGTATACTCCCTTCGATCCTTTTCTATTTGTTTGTCTTACTTTCGTTTCTTAGTCTGTTTCAAAAAGAATGTCTCTTTCCTCGCATGACATGTTTAAGACCACAAGATTGAAAAATCTTTCTTTATTTTCTTAAACTACGTGTCCAGTCAAAACCAAACAAACAAATTGAAACAGACGGAGTACCATCCGAACTAGCCATTGCACTTTGCATTTGTAAAAATAATCATTTTATGATCCCTTCCCAAGGATCTCCCATCCTTGTTACTTGAAAAAGACACCGATTAGAGACAAACGTAACACTAGAGTTCAGTCTTTTTGTGTTAAGGAGTAGAAGCCACTTGACTATGAGAAGAGGAGCTCACAGACGAGAGTAAAAGACGGAACTATTTCAGTAAAATACAGTGTTTACTAAACCGGACTTGCATTATCCTTGTAGATACATATCTATTGTGAGAGATGAAGGTCTTGAGATTTCACAACCAGCTCTAGATATCAGAAAATCAGAGGTGCATCATCAGATTACCGCTCGTGGGAGGAGATCAAGAGTGCACAGGTTCTTTTAACAACTTCCCGTCTTAAGCTCCCGTTTTGCCCATAAGTTTTGAAGTTGAAACTTAAAAATTTGAGTTTACGAAGTTGTATTTGGACATACATTGCAGAAGGACTTATAAGGCTGGCGATTCTGGCACTCGGTGTGACTATACCAGTATGGCTCCTCCTTGTACAGGGTAACTTAATTTTGTTTTACGCGACTCTGCAGATATCTTCATCAGAAATGACTAGGAATTGTTACAGCAGTAATCTCCTTTTATGCACGGAAGAAGTAACAACAACATACTCAGTGGAATCCCAAAAGTGGGGTCTGGGGAGGGTAGAATGTACGCAGACCGCTACCTCATAGAGATAGAGAGGTTGTTTCCTGAAAACCCTCGTCGCAAAAACCCATAAGCAGAATAAACTAGATATAACAAAAAGGAAAGGAAAGGGAATAGAAAGGACGACTAATAACGGAAGAAGTAGAAACTCAACTATTTTTCGGAACTCATAAGGAGTATCTGATATTGCAGGTGGATAGAAGTAATGGCTCCTGTGTTTTCCCGCGCTGCCTGGCGCTGCGTCTGGTATATGATCCAGGTTTTTCCCTTTTAGAAACACTGTATTTAAGACTACAAGATTCAACAATCTGTTAACTTTTTTAAACTCCGTGCAAAGTCAGCACCAGATGAACAAATTAAAACGGAGGGAGTAATCAGTATTTACTTCTTCCTTCTGTGTTGTTTCACAGAATGACTTGATCCATGCTTGGGGTTTGGACATTCAGCTCGGTTACTGTGCACAGGTAGTTATTTTTCTGTTGTTAAATCGATAGCTCGTTTGAGTTACAGTCATGAGTTGTTGATGCTCCATTGATTCATTTTTGTGATAGGGAGACAGAACTCAAAACATTGGGGTTGTCGATGCTGAATACATTGTCCATTATGGCCTTCCGACACTAGGAGAGCCTGAAAAGAAGGTAACTGACTACGACACGTAGAAAACAAGCACATAAAAATGCTTAAAATGAACTTCAAAAACTGCAACAGATGCACTAAATAATGAACCAGTCGCGTCTGTACTTGCACATTCTCTCCATTAAGTCGACTATTCTTAGTTCATTTCATTCATAGGGAGACATGTAAGATCATATTTACAAAGTTCTAATTCTTCCTGTGTTTTTCGCGAACTTATTCATGCTAATGTCAATTATGCAGAAGAATTTGACAGAGGGCGGAGAAAACATCACAAGCCTCGGAAAACAAGTATGTTCAAGATAACTTTATCTAGTTATGATATTTATATTAGAACGAGTCCATAACTTACCTAACGCATCCACCATATTAGATGTGTTTACTTACAACTTATGACGCATCTTTCATTTAACATCAGAGCTAAATGTAAGTTTCATGAATGCAGGTACCGTCTCAACCCAACGCTCTCAACTTCAGAGTGGAGGTAAACTTCTAGCAGACTTTTATCAATTACAACTATTGCAGGCCAACTTTTGGTTGGCCTTAATTCCAAGCTAGTTGGGGTCAGTTTTATAGAGGAGCATACACTTGACACCTTTTACATCGGCATAATACATAAATAGACACTCAAACTTGGCATCAGCTGGCACGTAAACACTCCAACTTTGAGAATGCACATCTAGACATACACCTCAACTTGTTTACTGGCAACTAAATACTCAAACTTGTCCCTGTTGTTTCTCATGGATACCAGATGCTGACAGTGGCGGATTCAGGATTTTCTTTAAGGGGGTTCAGAAGTAGACACATGAACTAACCAAAAGGGGTTCGACATCTATTATATATATATAAAAAAATATTTTTACCATATAAAAAATAGTATAATTTTTCACCAAAGGGGGTTCGAATGAACCTCCTGAGTATTATGTAGCTCCGCCACTGGATGCTGACTTGACACTAAAACTTAGTGTTAGACAGATTGAATAACGATTCAACCCGATTTAAGTACTTGCGGAATTATAATTGGACAGAAAAATAAATAACTTGGGCACAAAGAATTGTTATCGAGGTTCACC
>JAOTQR010000007.1:3586431-3608138 GCA_025774065.1 Solanum ossicruentum | reverse complement strand
ATATATTTTGCCACTTGTTTGGTCTAATTTAAAAACATATTATCTTTTTTAACCCTAGACTCATAGAGTACTATTTTAGCAATGTACATTTTTGTCCCACCTATTAAGCTTTTTGGAAACATTCAATTTTAGAGTGTGTTCATATGGATGAAAATATTTTTCAAGAAAATATTTTTTTGGAGAATAATTAGTGATTTTGTTGTTTAAATTTGTTGATGTTTGATTAGTAGAAAAAATATATTATCTTAGAAGTATTTGGTACAATCTAGATAGATATTATAATTTCGAACTCGAATCCCACTCTTGTTCCACCCAAAATCCGACTCCAGCCCAACCTAAGGCTTGATCCTAACCCGAAACGCAAAGTCAACCTAAAATTGACCGTCGACTTGATGCCCTTAACCCAAGACCTGACACCAAACCAAGATCCAACCTTAGCTAGAGACTTGACCCTAAGCTAAGACTCGACATAAGATTCAACCCTATACATGACCCTTAATTGGGGTTGATTTTCATGTTAGGGTCGAGCATATCCCATATTGTGGTAGGGGTTAGATTTTGAGTCGAGTCCACAATTGAGGTTGGGTCCCAGGTCATGTATCAAGTCAAAGTTGAAGATTGGATACTAGGTCGAGGTCTAGTCTCAAGTCGCTTCTTGAGTCAAGTTAGGGTGAAGGTCGATCTCAAAGTCAGGTCAGGTCAAGTCTCAAGATAGGATGATGGTTGGGTCTAAATTGAGTGGGTGTTGAGCTTGGAATTAAAGGATGTGGACCTGAGCCAAAGATGGGGAAAAGTTTGCTAGGAAAGTTGTTTTTTCAAAAGTGAAAGAAAATAGTTCATTTAGAAAATATTTTATAAAATATTTAAAGTCAATCATTACATAATTTTTTTAATCTTTTTTTATGCTTTTAGAATTTAAAACTCATAAAAAAATTAATTTAAGTTCATCTTGCATAGAATTTATTAAAAAAAAAATACTTTTTATCAAGAACTTTTTTAGATATTGCATTCATCTCAGTACTTCTCGATTAACTTAAAATAAATAAATGAACATAATTCAATTATGCAAAGTGAGGGATGCAAATCTTCTTATTTTGTCCCAAGGAAGGACATGTCACATGGGTTGCTAAAAACCAATTGTCCTAAACTCAAGGTCAATTAGATTCCCTATACACTCATCTATAGAGTCAAAAAAGTTTTAGAACAGAAAATTTAGAATTGCTTGGTCAGCAAAATTCCCATCCATTCACATTCTCATCCCTTTTATTTGTTTCTCATCTGGTGTTTAATATTCGTATTAAACCTCAATCAATTCAAATTTAGCTCGTATAAGGCTCATTTAAGAAAAAACCATTCTCTAACAAGATTTTTCAATATCTAAAGCTTGATCTCAAAACCTCTAATCAAGAATAGAGAGATCTCGTCCGTTCTACCAGGTTGGTCATTCAATATTCACAAGTTGCATAGTTTAGGGTCACCAAGGTTCAATTCTTAGCTTAAGACAAAAGAATTGCAAGATGCCTTCTTGGGCATTTGCCTAAACTCAATGGTTAGAGTTTTACAACTATGTTGCTCGAACTCTTTTAAGAATATCAATAAGTGTGTGTCAACATAAGAGTAACAACATTTTTAAAAATATAACGTAGGAAGCAGATATCCAAAAGAATAATCAAAGATGCACACAAACTAACTCGAACGCCACGCCAGGGACAGTTACATGTGCCCACCACATGCTTATATATCATCCATAATGTTTTGGTCCTATAATATCTACTAAAACTTCCTTGTCTTATTAAGAAAAGTTGAACTTCCCTCACAAGTTCAAAACAACTTTGATCTGTGAATACATATAACAACTACTATACACCTCAATCCAAAGCAAGTTGAAATCAACTACATGAATCTTCATTGATTATGTTACTCATTAAACTCATCTTAATTTAGTAGTATACAAAATAAAAATAAGAATTATTAGAAGTAGATAGGACTAAAAAGACAATGGCGGAACCAACATTTTTGTCAAGGATTTTAATACTTTTACAACATGGATGAGTGATTTTTGTATCAAGGGTGTTCAACAATTAATATATATCAAAATATCTATATTTAATCTAAATATTGAAAAAAAAATTCCGACGAAGAGTATTCATCTGACCACCCTTGGATGAATATAACTCTACCCCTGCTAAAAGACTCCTATAAAGTAAATGTAATAACATGACTAAAACTTATAAAAGCAATGGATATAGTATCTACTACTCTACAATTGAACAAGAGTGCATTATTATGGTAGATGAGTTTATAAACTACCCTACCCAACTTCCACCCACCATATCTTTTAAAGTTTGTTCACATTGACAACAACCCCATTCCTTCCCTTCTCAACAAGCAATAAAAGCCCATCTAATTTCTTTATTGCTTAGGGTAAGTGAAAGCCCTCTCCAATCTTTCCCCTTCTTTCCCTTGTATAATAATAGGAACTTGTGGGGGCTGTATCATTTGTCAAAGAGTGAAACCAATATCATATGAAGACACTTTCAACATCAATAATAAACAAATATTGTCCTACTCTATCATAAATTCAGCACACCATTTTCATAATTGACCAGCTGGAATGACAACAAGAGGAAATTCAACCTTAGGAGTCAGTGTTTACACTATCAATTTCTCAATATAAAAGTAAACGCATAATACAAAAACAGACACTTAAACTTGACCTCGACTAGTAACTAAACCCTCTAACTTTGAGTATGCACATCGAGATAAGTCAACTCATCGCCCATTCTGTTAGTTGAACTCGGTGGAGACAAGTTGTTGTGGTTAGTTGTCGAATGAAATGAGATGTGCACTCTCAAAGTTGGGAGTACCAAGTTTGAGTGTTTTGCTAGTGTATTATAATAAATTATCCATGCATTGAAATTGTATTACTAAATAACCTTAATGGTACAACATTACCCCATTGCTCAAAGGCTCCCGTCCATTGCGGGGTAAGGGGGTCGGATGTACGCAACATGTCCCCTATGCTTAAAACATAGATCGACTGTTTCCGGATGACCCATGATGAGCGTCGAATGTTGCATTGACTAATTGCTACTTCACAATTGAAAGAAGCACAGACAGTTTAAAGAGTCATTTTGTTTTATTCCATCATACCCCAAGGTCAAAAAATAGTAAATCTTTGGCTCCATCCGGCTGGGGAAATTCTTAATGGTACAACAATAAACAATTAATTAATGGCCAAAAACAATGAGACAATAAACATAACTATAGTGACAGTAATGAATACCTCAGTAGACATACTCACAAAGCAAACAATATTTTATAATGACAGAAACTATCAACATCAATAAAATAAACAACTTCACTAAGAGAGAGAGAGAGAGAGAGAAACACAATGGATATATGTATTATACTTCAATCTGAAACTAGTACTTCATCCAAGTTTTTTGCTACTTAGAAGAAGAATCACATTTTCATCATCACTGAAAGAGTAAAAACTTAACACTAACTGTTAGGGCACAAATCCCATCATGAAGTGGCAAAAGATTACCTGGAAATAGCTGTCCTTCAAACAATTATAAACAAATCAAATCTAAGAACAGATATTCCTCTCCCCTTTCAGACTCACAGAAACACAAATCAAAGATCAAAAAAAGATCTAATTTTAACTTTTACTTCCCTTTCTTTCTTTTCTTTTATAGATAGAAAGAGAGATACTTTTTGATTTTCTTGTGGATTTAGTAATGGCATCCAAAGCAATTACAAGTTTTGGGAGTGAAAGAACAGTAACCAAAAGGCCTGTTTGGTATGTTGCAATTGATAGCATAGCAACAAGGAGTAGGCAAGCATACTGCTCTTGCCCCACCACAGCAAGTGCAAAGTGCACAAATCTGAAAACTCCCAAGCTTTCTCCTTGTGTTATTCAGCATCATCATCATTTTCTCTGCCTTTCCTGGCTCAATTAGAGGCACCATCTCAGACCCTTTTGCCTACAGAAGCAAAATACATCTCAATATTTCATAAAAATTCAATCTTTATAGTCACAATCTCAGGCCCTTTTGCCTACAGAAGTAAAATATAGCTCAAACCCTTCATAAAAATTCAATCTTTACAGACACCCTTTTGCATACAGAAGCAAAATATAACTCAACACTCCATGAAAATTCAATCTTTATAAGCACAATTTCACACCCTTTTGCCTACAGAAGTAAAATATAGCTCAAACCCTCCATAAAAATTCAATCTTTACAGACACCCTTTTGCCTACAGAAGCAAAAAATTGCTCAACACTCCATAAAAATTCAATCTTTATAAGCACAATTTCACACCCTTTTGCCCACAGAAACAAAATATAGCTCAACACTCCATAAAAAAACAATCTTTATAAGCACAATTTCATACCCTTTTGCCTACAGAAGCAAAATTAACTTAAACACTCCATAAAAATTCAATCTTTATAAGCACAATCTCATACCCTTTTGCCTACAAAAGCAAATATAGCTCAAACACTCCATAAAAATTCAAGCTTTATATCAAGAACTCTAATGGGATCTATCAAGAAACAGTATTGAGAGATAAAAAGAGATAAAAAATAACTTACTTGGGAAATTGGGGCAGCATGAGTACTCATAAATAACACAAAGAACAGAAAGGGGAAAAGAACCCCACTAACAGTACCAGACATCTTTTTTTCTCTTTTCTTACCAAACACAAGATGTGTTTGCTATATATTCTCACAAATTTTGAGGAAAGAAAAAGTGTACTCAAGAATGTAACAATGAGGTTGGTTTGTTGATCTTGTTATTCACATAAATAAAGTGGTTAGGAGGAACATAGATGGGAAGAACAAGTGGGGAAATGGGATTAATGGCAATGAACTGTCAAGAAAGTGTTAAAATTAGATGAAGGGTGTTTGAAAATGGTAAAGGAAAAAGAGAATTGGTGATTTTGGGGGAAGGAAAGAAGGTGAAATGAGTGGTTTAGTTGGGTCACAGTTTAGTAAGTGGGAAGTCACAGGTATAGCAGTGACTAGGTGACTATGTGAGTGTAATTATGTGAGTCATTATTGGCCTCTTAGCCTATTTTACACAATAAATTTTTCATATAAGGCATCTCTATTCTGTTGGATAAATAGAAAAATTTTCCAAAACTACTACAACAACATACTCTATGAAATTTTATAAGTAGAGTCTAAAAAAAGTATTCATATATAGTATCTTTCGCTTCTAGCACTTGATTTTTTACACGAGGTCAGAAACTGTCTCTCTACCTCCATGAAGTAATAGTAAGGTTTGCGTACATTTTATCCTCCTCAGACTCCACTTATAAAATTATACTAGATATGTTGTTGTTGTTGTTGTTGTTGTTGGGTCTGAGAAGGGTAAAAATGTACGCATACCTTATCATTACCTCATAGAGATAAAGAAATTGTTTTGAAAGAATTGGTATTGAAAAAAATCAATTTTAACGAAACAAAAATAACTAGTAAGGTCTTAATATATTTAGTCTGATTCAATAAGTGGATTCTAAAGAATTGATTTGAACATAGCTTTATCTACCTTGTAAATATTGAGATTGTTTCCAATAGACGTTTAATTCAAATTAAAGCATATAAAAACAAGTGTACAAAGTAATATAGTAACGAAGAAGTTATGTTGAGAAAGAGAGAATAATAGCTGCGTCAGAAGAATATGATAAACAAAGCAAATGAGACATCATGTAATATTAAATCGATGAATAAGAAAGTAATAATAATAAGATTAGAAATGAAACTCGATACTGTTTGGTCTACTGACTTTTTTTTATCCTAATTCTAGATTTTCATGTTTTCCTATTTGATATCATATTTCTAATAAACTACAGATGAGTTATATCTTATTTAATCATTAAAATAAAAAAAATTAAAATAATGCATAAGTAAAATTTTAAAAAAAAAATGATAGAAGAATCTCTAGTTCTCTTTTTAATTTAGACACAATTATTTCCTAAAATTGCTTTCAATTCAAAAGCCACAATACTTTTGATTCTTTTGTACTAATATACCATCCTTGTATTATCTATCCATTTTTTATTTATTATTCTTTTTAAGTGATAATTGTGTAATTATAAATTAATATTATTTGTAATTATTAATTAATCAGAGTCATTGTTCATATTAGCTCACAAAAGTAAAGAAACTAAAATGCATATAACTATTATCAATTAAACTAATTCTACCCTTATTTAAATTCATTTTGTTTTTATTTGGAAGATAATATTGCACATTAATAAATTTCACAAGAAAGCTACATTTTATAAAAAGATCTTGATCATTAATTACCAAAAAAAGTAAAATCTAGAAAATGAATGACCTCTAATAACTACTTGACTATAGTCTATATACAAGTCTTTGGTAATAAATTTCAATTATTTTTATATCTTTTACTTTATGTTAGTGATTGATATTGTAATTAAATATTTCTTTAAAAGTGAAAAATATATTAAAAAAGATTGTGAATCCTGTTAAAAAGTCACAGATTATGCATGGTTATTGATCTTTTATACTTCAATTCATACTGTAACATATAGGGTTATGTATCGCAATAAACGCGACCCTCTTATTTAGTTGTCATGTTGCATTGTAACCCTGAATAAACATTAGTCATCAATTTTTTTTTTAGGTATTCAAACACTAATTTTTAAATAAAATAAATTATTTCAAAATATAGTGAATAACTTTTTATGGCCAAATGAGTTTTAAATATTAAATTTTCACATTATTTTAAATTCCATTTGTCCCATCCTCATTTTATTTCACTCTAAAAAACCCATTTTTTGATTTATCATTTTCTCTCTTCAAAGATTTTGTTAGTTTTTTCAATTATTATTATTTTTATGGAAAAATGATATTTTTGGACCTTGAATTATTAGGTAATTTTAGTTTCAGTCCTTGTAATATTTGACTAAGTACTCTTGATCTTCAATTAAGCAATGCGTTTATTTTAGTCCTTTAAGTAACGGATATCATCAAACTTAACGGACTAACAGCTATTGGTAAGGACATTTTGAAAGATTTCTGTGTTTTAATGATATCACTTTTATGAATTTTCCACCGAATTGTTTCAGAATTTACTAGTACTATTTAATTAATTAATTAATTAATTATTTGCATAAATAAATAAATATTTATATATATATTGCCAGATTAGGTAGCAGGACAAAATCCCATGTTATAGCATCAGCAATCTTGAAGTTTACCTACATCAGCTATTTACACAATCACATTATTTAAAGAAAAAAATCAATAATAATAATAGATTCAGTATAATTTTATTTTGTGATATTGTGAAAATAAAAATATTTTTGATAGATTGTTGTGAAGAAATCATGTAAAAAATAACTATAGCAATAACAAATAATACGATAACTGAAGCAAAAAAGAAAATAACAGATAGTAATAAAATCAAAATATATAGTAGAAAAACAATAATAACAATATTGATTTAAAAAATTAGATAGCATTTGACTATATACTAATCTTCTATTGTAATTGTCGATCTCATTTTATCAATGATTTATTTTGCATCTAACTATTTCTTCTTAATAATTCTTCGACCTACTTCTATTTCTCCTTGGACTTTTTTGTCTTTAATGAAATTTGAACCTAAAACTAAAATAATTTTCAACTCGTTTCAGTAACTACTAGACCACACTCTTAGTGCAAAGGTTTCTCCTTTAAGACTTCTCGGCACCACATGTGAGATAGTAACATATGATGAATGAATTAGACATACGTCGCGTATTCAATTCTTATTACAAACAAAAATTTGACTTGTAGAGAAGAGTAGAATAGACGTATTATTCATCGAATTTTGAATAATGTGTAAGTTGATCCACAACCTGTCTAACAGAATTTCTCAATTATTACTAACAAAAAATAATTATTAGTGTGGTACAAAATAAATCTGTTAGTTCAATGTATCAATGTTGGTTGTAGGGAAGCAATGGTACAAAATAAATCTGTAAGATAATATTTGTCTGGTGGCAAGGACAATCTTGTCATTCTAGTACTTGAATTCACTACCTAAATCCAATCACGATTTTTAGAAAATCCTAAGTCTTAGTGAGCAAAGTTACTTTGTTGATAGAAAGTAGCAGTTATCTCGTGGAATAGTTAAGCACATCAAGAAGAATAGAATCAATAAATACTAAGACGTTGTGCTGTCAGAAAATCTTGACATTCAGTACACTTGGAATTCACTATGTAAATCCAACCACAACTTTAAAAAAAATCGTAAGTCTTGGCGAGCAGAGTTACTCTGTTGATAGAAGATAGCAGGTATCTCGTGGAATAGTGAAGTGTATCAAGAAGAATAGAATCAATAAATACTTAGACATCGTGCTATCAGAAACTCGTCTTTCTAGTACTTAGAATTCACTATCTAAATCCAACCACGACTTCTAGAAAATCTTAAGTCTTGGTGAGCAGAGTTACTCTATTGATAGAAGGTAGTAGGTATCTCGTGGAATAGGAAAGCGCATCAAGAAGAATAGAATCAGTAAATTCTAAGACGTTGTGCCGTCAGGAAACTGAGAACACTTCTTTATTTTCTTAGTTTAACTCCATCAACACAAATGTTTTCTACTTTCTATGCTAATAGAAGAAAAAAGAAAATGACACAAGTAACTCCTATTCTGCTCATGTCAAGCATCACTTGCAAAAAATTTAACGTTCTATATTAACTTGAGGTCGATGTAAGAACTATAAACTTCAAATTTCGAGTCACCCTCTGCGCTGTGCATACGAGCTTCTTCAGTTTAATGGTTTTTCCAATCATCAATCATGGCAAGCTGGACAATTGAAGTAAGTATACCTTACATTATTATCAGAATTTACAACATATGAAATTATTAAATTGAAAAAAAATGAGAAAAACATGTAGTGTATAAACCATGCAATTGCAAAATCCCAAGAACCATCGAGTCTTTGAATGCAAATTGCAGGCAACAACAATTAGGTCGAGGGCACGTCTGCCTGTGCATCAAGCTTTTGTGTTGGAAAGAAAAGAGAGTATAAACCATGCAGATGTTGAGTTCAATACAGATCAACTACAAGTATCTGTTAAGTAAATGTACTGGTCTTTCCGAAGAGGAGAATGTAAACTCGATATTCATAAATTCAAGAAAACAAAATATATCGAAGCAATCTCCTCTGGTAATCCCACAAGTAAGGGTAAAGTATACGCAAACCTTACCCCGACATAATGTCAGTAGAGAGGTCAGCTCAAGTGCAGCAAATCAAAGTAGTTTGAGAAAACAGAAATACAGCAGAGGGGAAAACAGTCAACTAATAAGGAAAGCAGTACAGGGCAGCCAGAAAAAGAACAATAACAATAATGAAATAATGTGGTAGCTGGAACACAAAGGAGGATAGATAGTAATAGCTATCAATAGCAATAGTCATTTATAGCAATACCTCGGAGGAGCATGTAGAGCATCTACGTAAAATCTCCATTCCTTTACTTCTACTAATCATAGAATAAATGACTAGGATTTCTAATGTTTCTTCCATTTAAACAAAAGCAACAACAACAACATACCCAGTGGAACCCCACAAGTGGGGTTTGGGGAGGGTATAATGTACGCAGACCTCACCACTCATCATAGAAATAGAAAGGAGTGGAGGTCGCATATTAGGATAGAAGGCTAACTTGGTGATATAGATCTTCCAAAGAAGAGGATACTGCTAAAATCAGTCATGTTTTTTCAAACTTCTCACAAAATTATCCATTTGTATTTGCACTTCAATACAGAGGGATTGACAAAGTAAAGGAAGCTAAACAAAGCTATCAAAGGGATATATCCAAGTTCGGAATATCCTAAATTCATATCTAAGAGTAGAATATTTCTACAATAACGACAACAAACAACATATCCACATAATCCCACAAATGGAGTAAGGGAACGATAGAGAATATGCAGACCTTACCCTACTTTGGGAGGAGAGGTTGTTTCGGATAGAGTAACCTTTATTTGAATTTCTTACACATCCATGCAATGCAATCTACTCAACTACATTCTTTCCAAATAAGAAAATTACTTAATCCAAAACGACACAAAGGTAATACCAAATCAACACATCTCATCTTTATGAGTCATTGTTTCAACCAACCGCCCCACTGTCTACACATTCTAATTAATGCTGGAAAAACACAACTCTGAACTTTTAAGTAGATTCACTTCTTTGTATTAGAGCCACAATTAAGTGGCTCCTCATCACGAAATAGCACGTGGTTTATCAGGTGTAACTCACTGAACAGTCTGAACTACAATTTATCTTATTCAATTGTTGATAGCTAACGACTCTATGACTCTCTCTTCTCAAAAGATTCAAGGATCAGCTGACCGGAGTAAAATAAGCCCATTTATTTACCAATCCACAAAACCATCTTCTTTTTTTTTTTTGGGTGAAGACAGAGATGTATTTCTACCTTGGGACAGGAGACAAGTTAGAGTTTACATCTTCCTGACAAACCCCATCTTCATATAGGACGACTAGTTACTAGATTGAATATCCTTTGGTTCAGTGTCGAAGTGCAAGGTTGACTACTTCAACGTCATCAAATCATTGTACATCTCACTTAGTAAGTTAAAACTTCACATGTTTCACAGTTCACCAGAGACTTCAGCTTACTATTAGTAGTTACGTGTGTACAGTATGTTAAATGTCTTGCTGCAACCAAAAAAAGTAATTGCTTCCTATTTGCACAAGTTTTCGTTCCAGTACCACGTACCCATAACATATTCTTCAGCGACGATCTTGTTGCCACAAACATGTGCTGCCTAGGGATGCAGCGATCCAGAGATGAGATCCACCATCTTTCACGAGCTTCTTGGATGACAATTGTGGTAATCCTGTAGCCTACAACATAAAAACTACTGAACATACATCATGTGAAGTATGAGTTATAAGGTTTTGTTTAAGAAAGAGAAATGGTATATTACACAAGTAGAGCCACCTAAAAGGCAGAAATCCCTATTCGTGATTTTAAAAGCAATTACGATATTACTAACAACTTCCATTCTAGTTTTGAGACAGATACATGGCAATCATTGGAAACGTTAAATTACAGGATCATTAAGGAAAAAAAGGACAGGTAAAAGAAAAACGAGTTAAGAGGTTACATCTCCCTTTCCATTCTTAACTGCCTTCCTGATGGAACGTGCTGCTGCATAAACATGTTCCTTTCTGTTCACTGTACAATTTCTACAGAACATTCACAGGGGACTGTTAAATAAACTTCTTTAAGATGGAGAAAGAGCCATCGCTTCCATAATGAAAACTATGTAACCACCCTACATACCATGTTCTCTTCGGTGAGCAGCTAACAAATCCAGTTTACCAGATAATAATGCACTGAACAGACGAAGAAAGATCCATATATTTGACATCAATTCTGTTTCTGATCACCACAAGTTATCTCATACAAAACCTGCAAGGGAAATATATATCTGCCAAAAATAAAAGTGAAAACTAGAGCAATAATTAATCATAGTACTGTTAAATGGACAGATAACTAAAAACCATGAAATACCCTTATGATTATAAGCAAAGCACGGCATTGACATATGTCCAGAACAATTCCAAGTACAAGAGTTCATCCTCAAAAAAAAAAAAAAGAAAAAAGAGAAATACTGCAAGATACAAGAGTAGGCATTTGGATTAATACAACCTTCTCTGATATTCACAAAAGCTGGACGCTATTGAGCAAAACCAAATGTTCATACAGGAGATTAGGGGGTTAAATTGATTCACATAGAAAAATGTAGAAGGCTGTTGGTGGTTGAATAATTAACAGTTGGATACACCAATTTGTGCCAACATCGGCAGATTTATACATTGCTCCGAAGTGAAAGTACAGATACGTCAACTTTGTCAACTGAAATGCATTTTCAGAAGAATAAATTGATTTTTACTGAATTCTGTACATCTCCACCGATGGAAAAGAATTTACAGGCAACTGTTATTGATTCTCAAAAAGAACGAAAATGATGATGCTGGCTGGTAATTGATAGATAAATATCACCCCTCTCTGTCAATGTTATTATCACCAGATGGCATCTTTCTTGTTTCTGAGAGTGACAGTCGCCTGGGCTTCGTTGAAACTGTTTCAGCAAGCCCTTCTGAAGTCATGTTCAATGCACTGGTTCCTGATGATGAACCCAATAGACGCTGAACTATAGGAGCATCAGTAGTTGATGATGATGCAATACTATATGTGAAAACCGTCATTGGGTGATCAAACTTGCAACTTGGGCCAAATTTGCAGATCCCATATCTGGAATAGAAAATACACAATGGTTCTCCCTGCAAAACAAATCCAACAAAAGAAAACAAATGAAGAGAAATTTTTTCAGATCGCCAAGTTCCACAAAAGGTTTATGGAGGGAAAAGCAGGAAGAAATAACCAGTCTTTAGTCCATTTCTACTTATTTTTTCCCTACATCTGTACTTCTCTTCCTTTATTTTTCTCCCAAATATGTTCTAGGACCGTAGCAGTCATGCAGATTATGGAACTCTTACAATAACATAAATCCCAAATATGTTCTAACATGATACACCTAAGTTCAGTAAGGTGGTATTGAGTTAGAAATCGTTTGAATTTGAAAGAATCAGCAGTTTTGTGAGTGTCAAAAGAATTGTTTTCCAAGAATTTCTTTTTCCTTGTTCCCCTTTTGCTTACTGTAGATAAAAATAACTTACGTTCGGTCTAGAAAACAGTGGAATCTTTGGCCAAAACGGTATACTAAGAGTTCAAAGAAGCGAAGGATTTCTATGCCACGATTGACACGAGGATTTCTATGCCACGATTGACAGTATAACACCTGCTAATCCCAGAACTTGGATTTATATGCCACAATTGACAGTATAACACCTGCTAATCCCAAAACTTAGTATGCAGATGTTTGTTTCTTCATTGATAATATCCTTAACCCCGATGAATGCTTTTCACAAAATGGCTCACTAAAACTCAAAACAATAAGTAGATTAGTCAAAACTAGTGTTAACGTGTCTTCCAACTAATCTACAGGTCCCTGCAGATTTGAAGTGCTAATCAACATAAAATTATTTTGCCTTCTTCATTTTTTGAAGCACACTTTTTAACATGGACTACAAGACTACAAGTCCATCTTCCAAGTAGAAAAATAATGAAGACTCCATCTCTTTGAACCCATGAAACCTGTAATGTCAACTTATCAACTTAGGGGCACTTTTTGTGCAGTGAGAATGAAAAATACAATTACAGAATTGCGAGAGGACCAACCTTCCCGATTTAACCACCAAGCACATCAAGCATGAGATACAAATACAGTAAACTGACAAAACACAAGTGTGGAAGTTTTAAACAGCAAACTTATCATTAGACTGAAACCAAAATGAACTAGCAAATAACAGAAAGTTCTACTCACAGGGCGTAAAGGAAGTCCAATAGGACTTAGCAGACAATCAGGAGGAGGAATCAGCCTTTCCCTTGGATGATGGAATCTACAAACAGCACCAAACTTGCAGTCCCCAGTCTTCATGTAAAACTGGCATTCAGGTTGTCCAGGTCGTTCAGGGAAGACATTCTCCCCTTGCAATGCATAGTACCCCATAGGACCAGAAGCTTGACGATATGGAGAAGTGACTACTTGGGATCCCATGGTTGCTGGATCACTGGATCGTGAAGTTCCATAGACCTGGTTATTTCCAGCTGTCTGTTGCTGGCTCTCAGAAGGAGAAACTGAGCCCATCTGACCCTGAAAAAGATATTACGTCTATGTAAATTGAGTTTGTATGCATGTAAAACAAGACCTCAAAGCGGATATGCAACAGTTCACAAGCTAGTGCAATGCAAGAGAATTCAAAACACTTGAGCATAAATGGTTGCAATATCTTGCCCAAATAATGCCTTATAAAGGGCAAAGAGTTTTAAGTTCATTATTTAGGAATACTCCTACTGGGGTTAAGGTCAAGTTCAAACTCAGCCAGCTCCATTCCCAATTGCAGACCATTTCTTTCCCATAAAAAAAAAAAAGACAATTATTCAGAAACCACATTCTCACAATTTCATTCTAAACATATTTCCATCTGGATATCAGCCACAATAAGAACTTCATACCATATGACTACAAGAGTGGTCCATTGCTTCATCTATAAGAATTATAAAGGCAGTGAATAGGCTCCTTGAAAATTTATCTCATACACAACATGCAATTGCAATTTGCAAGGTATCATGCAGAAGCTTACACTGTATGCATATCCTGGAACTGATACTACTCCCTGAGGCACTATCAATGGAGTGTAACCTGAAGGACCTTGCCAGCGTGCACCAGGAATAAAAGAACCTCTAGACAAGGGATAGGACAGCTGACCAGGAGTTGTTGCAGAAGGAACTGGAGGGTAAACAGGGGAACCACGTAAGGAGACCATCATGTTAGAAGGTTGGGGATGGTGAAATTTACAGGTACTTCCAAACTTGCACTGTCCGGTTCTCATGTAATAAGCACATTCAGACTCATTCTGCAGGCACAAAACAAGGAATTATGTATAACCACAGAGCACACGTCTCAAGGAAGAAGTCTCGATCAACCATTTCCACAAACATAACACACCTAGCAAATCCAATGAAGCAATGCATGTATCCATGAATTTCAAACAAAATGCAAAGTCAATAAATTCATTTATCAGCTATTTTTTCTATATTAACTTAAGTATGGCTCCCTTAAATCATTACAATGGATCTTATTTTTAACTTTTACCAGCAACAGCAAGCATGTGAAATAAAAGAAACTGCAAATGCCTTGTTCAAAAATATAGCAACTGAAAAGAAAATTGCAGGTTAAGATTCATTAGAGTCATTGTGAAATGCAGACCTTTTTGCATGAATTAAAAAGTAGATCTATCAAAATTCAACAAATATTTCTGGTAATGAAGTCAAACCGTGCGAAGTGGATAGCCCAAGACATTTAGGGTAACTCGTCCAGCAATCCCAGCCTTGTCTTTAGGATGATGAAATTTGCAAGTGGCTCCAAATTTGCAAGTTCCCGTCTTCAAGTAGTACTGCAAAATTGCTAGAATCATTCAGTGCCTGAGCTAAATTGGTTAAAGGGAATTAGCAGAGACAAATGAAAAAGCTACCACATGACTCTTCAGTCACAGCTTAGTCATTCTCTACCCTTAAAAATTTACTTGTTGGGTATGGGGAAATCAACTTTAGTCACAGAGTTCAGTTTGTGCTCAATTCATTTCCAAATCATTTAGAGAAAGCCAGTTTATTTCCAGGATTTACTGTGACGTAGAAACAGACCAGGAGTCGATGAATCTTATATTTAAGCATTTTACAATGCTTTGATAAGAGATTGGTGCTTCGTTTTACCATGAATGTTCATGTTCAAGCTTGCATCTCCTCTCAGTTAACTTTATCAAAAAAAAAAAGCTTGCATCTCGTCTCTGGACCCTTAGAAAATTCTCAGCATATAATATTACTTCTAATTATTATATCGTAATAGCTACCATTATTTTCTTTTCCTTATAGGTGCAGATTCGTCAATAATTATTTGGTAAGTGATACAGAATAAAATGGAACTTCTTTTTCCATAGTGCAAAATGGATCTGTTTCACAAGCAAAATTTTGTAAACAATGACCTCCTTATCTTCTGTTCCTTCGAACTCCGAATGATTCACAAGCAAAATTTTGTAAACAATGACCTCCTTATCTTCTGTTCCTTCGAACTCCGAATCAATTGCATTGTCCATTACAAAAATGATGAGATGAAAATGTCCAGTCAAACAGTATCATAAAGGCTAAGTTGTGGGGTGAATTAAATAAAGCTAATGTAATTAGTCAAAGTTTTTTTTTTGCATAGATATATCTATTCTTGATTTTTGTGAATATTTTTAACACATCTATATCTCGACCAACTAGATTCAATCCAATGCAATTACCGGACTTAACTATGTCCCTATGCATCATAAAAGTTTTCAGTTCAGCGTGGTAATAATCGTTGGTTCTTATTGATCAGCTTTTCAAATTACGACAAGTCACACATTGTGAAAAGGGTTAGACTTCTGTATCTGTAAACAAAAGGGACTAGTTAAGTTCTATAGCAAAACCAGAAAAAGGGAGCAGATATGCCATGACTAAATGTTGCATGACCATCAAATAACAATGAGTAAACTAAAAGAATTTTTTTCATCTTTTTTTTTTTTAAAAAAAAAGTAACTAAAGAATTCCTTTTCAAGTTGTATTTCTAAAAGGAAAGCAAGATACCATGAACATGCATAGCAAATAATGAAAATGAACAAACTTAAGCTAGGCTTCATTTAACTATATGAGTAAAAGAACAGCCAAACACACAAAGTCAACACAATTTTATCTTGAATACAAGGATAAGATACTAGACAGGACATAGAGGGAAGCCCGAGCATTTCAAGAAGAGGAAGAAGAAAAGAGCTAATATACTAAAACATAATTAATTACTAATTCAAGCTAGAGAGAGACAGCATTTAAAATCAAACAGTGATAGAATTTTTATTTAAAACCTCCTTTTGTAAATCCAGCCCCCAAGACCCCAACTACTTTATGGTTGAGACTATTTGTTGTTGCTCCATTTCTACGATAGGTGCTATTACACTGCTAACCATTTCCTGCATGCCCAGCAAACAAAGACATGGACCTGGCACGTACCTGGCATTCAGGTTGTCCTAGTCTTTCTGGATACTCTCCTTTCATCCTTGCAGTGGCGATGGCCTACATCAGACACTTCGCATATCATCAATTCCCAAGATACAGACAAGAGAATATACAAGAATTTAATACATAAATCTTTTTAGATCAATGTAAATGCAAATTCTGAGAAAATTAGTAAACTTCTAACAGGAAGACAGTGTAAGCATTATACATCTCGTAATTATCATGAAGAAATAGGATCCCAAATGTACATGGGAGACCAGGGTTCAACTCCCAACAGAGACAAAAAGTATGGTAATTTCATTTCATTTGCTTAAGCCTTTGTAAGTAGAGTTACCTGATGCTTGTGCTAGTCAGAGGTGGCAGGTACCCGCCACAAACTGGACTGGCTACCACCATTATCACCAACAAAAGAAAAAGATCCTAATTGAATTGCTGTGCCCAGAGATGCTTGTTGCCTAGTATACTAATATATGTAAACTAAGAAACGAGGATTCAAAACCTACGGCAGAGATCCCCCCCCCCCCGCGCCAAACACTTAAACATAGAGAGCATGTTCAACCTTCGATACTTTTTCCTTATGATACAAGGAAGGGGAGAATCTTCTCTAACCTGCCCACTCTCCAAGTTTTGCATAAATGTGCTTACAAACAATATGACCTTGTCATCAAACATTCTTAGTGAAGGAGACAAAGTGTCGCACAGCAGAATTATTTGTCAGTTCAGCAAAGCCAAGTCTTGGAAGCCCATCTAAACAGTTATCAAGTTCCAGTAAGAAGGAAAAATGAGTGATAATATGTAAGGGCTCTACATATAGGGATTTATGATCCTAATTTATGAAATTATTAATTATGACCCTATCAATGAAATATTTTGTACATTGACCTAGACAAGAGGAACAAACAACAACACCAAACAATAATATCATTCCAGTTTGCATAACTTCTGGGCAATTTTCTCTAATTCATATTCCCCTATTAGTAGAATTCAGTGCCTTACCAGTTTCCTATTAGGAGGATGGTTGAACCGGCAAGTTGATCCAAACCTACAAAGACCAGTTCTGATGTAGTAAGAACAATCCGGCTCGCCATCGCGGACAGGATAATGTCCCGACTCAATTGATTCCCTTGATCTCAAATTCATTTGCCACAAAGAGTCTAAAAAAACAAGGAGTGAGCAATGAGTACTATTATTGATAATTGGACTAGCTTAGATGATACTAATATTTTACCAGTTCCATAAACTTCTTCCAAATGCTCTCAGTTTTGGACCTTGACAACTTATTTTACCAGTATTTAATCGAGTCTCATCAAGAGCACACAAAAAAGCTCAAAGTCCATTGGGGCTATAAGTGCAAAGTGCACAACGTGTGGGTTTAACGAAGGAAGGTGTGAATACAAATATGTATGTATAGTCGAAGACTAATAATTGTAAGCATGAATATCAAATATATGGACAAAGAAATTGGAAAAAAGTTTTATAACTGAAATATCAACTCTAATGTCGCCTCTCTAGGATTATGCTTGTTGGGAAAAAACAGTTGGTCTTATAGCCTTGATGACGACACTGAAGTGCCCACTAGGAAAGGCAAAGCGCACAACATGTTTTGCACCATGCTTCAAGGCTTAAGCTTGCCTTTGACAATACTAGCTTAGTGTTGTGAAAAGAAAAAACTTAAAGCTCCAACTTAAGTGTTTTAATAGCATCACATTTACAAGTTAAAGCCTCTCCGGTTGAAAGCTAACTTCTCCTTGCTTATTATTCCTAGTACAACCATACATACTTAAGGTGCATTTCATCGTCATCATAAGTCATACTATACAATTAGAAATCATGCTTTACAAAAGTTGCAAGAAATGAGAAAAGCACCTAACTTGATCAGCAAAGCATATCTCTCTATTTATAAATTCCACAAGAACTCTTCTTCCTTTAATCATATCAGATAATTAAACACCTTATAGTGACCAACCAAAACTTGCAATTCACCTGCTTAAGTGATCAAAAGCGCACGCTTAAATTAATCGAAGGTCACACATGCTTAGTCTGATATCAACAAGAACAACAACATGCCCAGTGGAATCCCACAAGTGGGGTCTAGGGAGCGTAAAATGTACGCAAACCTTACCACTACCTCATAGAGATAGAGTCATGGCTCTTTCTCAAAGACCCTCGTCAGCAACCAAAATCAAATTTATCAATAACTAGGAAACCAAATGTGCTATTGACTCAATATCCACATATCAATAGAAGCAACCAAGCAAAAAGAAAGAGGGGAAATCAGTATGGATGAAATGCACTATCCTAATATGAATGTAGACACACAGAGAAAGACTTTCCTTTTGATCAATTTTTGTGAAAATAATATATACTACTACTTCTTAATGAAAAGGCAAAAAAAAAATCCAAAATATATGAAGAGCAAAAAGGACAATAATATCACATATGCATTCTGACATGCTCAGAATAATAAAGTATTACCACCATACAGAGCAAAGCTGAAACCTTTTCCCAACAAAAAAAAATCCCAATTATAAAAATTGCATCTTTAGTTACCAAGAAAAAGCCAAAACAAGAAAAAAACCGTCAGTCAAATTACAAAGGGTGGAGTCACCGTTCGTTCGACAGAACTCAATAATTTTAGCTCAAATCTCATCTAAAAAATTCATTAAATATTTACAAATACTAATCAAAATGAATCATACTTCAAACCCCATAAACTAAAAATCCTTGCTTTTTACATTTTTCACCATAATTCAAGCCCAGAAAACAGCCTCTTCAGCCCCCCCCCCACATAACAAGAGCTTAGTGCATCGAACACCCTTTTTTTCTTTTAGCTACAGTGATGATCCTCAAACCAAAAAAAAAGATTAAAAAAGAGAAAAAGAACAGTACCTTGGTCTAGAGAAGGTGACAAAGAGGAAGGTCCTTCAGTCACAGACAAGGAAATTCCGGCATCAAAATCCATGATGATGGTTATAAAGAAGCAAAATAGAAAGATTGTTCTTCCATTAACAGCAACCCATCACCGGAATTTCCATTGATTCCGACCAACTTCTTCACTGATCTCAAGAAACACAAAAACAACAACACCCCTCTTTGTGTTTGATGAAATGCAGCAAAGAAAAAAACACTGAGAGAGAGAGAAGAAAAAGGGGAAATTTGAGAGAAAAGTAAAAGAGGGGAAAACAGAGACAAAGAGAAAGAAGAGGAGAAGGAAAAGGAAGTGTTTTTTCCTCTCCACACAAAAAACCAAAAGAGAAGAGAAAAGGAGAAGAAAATAGAAGAAAATAAAAAAAGAGAGTGAATATGAACCAATCAAACATTGGAGAAGGCAAAAATATACCACAACCAATCAAGATTTTACACACAAATTTTGCTTTTTGACAAAAGTGTTTCGACGACGTATTTCAAAAACAATCTTTCTATTTCTACGAAAAATACTGATAAATTTTACATACATTATACCTCTCCAACAAATTTAGCTTGACAAAAGTAATTTCATTTGGTATTTCAGAAACATTTTTTCTCCACTAGATGCTAATAAATTTTGCATACATTGTACCTCTCCAACAAATTTAGGTTTTTTGACAAAAATATTTCTATTTGGTAATTCAGAAACAGACTCTCTGTCTCCACGAGACATTGATGAATTTTACATACATTATACCTCTCCAATAATTTTTTGTTTTTTTGACAGAAGTGTTTCTATTTGGTATTTTAGAAACAGTCTCTCTGTTTTCACAAGATACTGATAAATTTCAAATATATTATACTTGTCCAACAAATTTTGCTTTTTGACAAAAGTTCTATTTGGAATTTTTCAAAATAGTCTTTGTGTTTCCACTAGATACTGATAAATTCTGCATAAATACGTAGTGGGATTTCACTAAATTATCATTATAAAGTGTTTCTATTTATTATATATACGTAATCACACTGTTCATTTTAATTTATAACATAGTTAAAATTTTGAGAATGAAACTACTTTAGTTTAGTTATTTATTCAGATATATTCTTAATTCATTTTTCTTTTAATCATGTATTTGGCCATAAAATTTTGAAACTCAATTTTATATTGAGTCTAAATTTTTCAAGGATTTAAAATCAACAGAAAGGTATTCTCATTCCAAATTATTCAAAGAAAAGTAAAAAATAAATCCAGTTTGTACTGAAAGTAAAAAGTATCTTTTAAAAAATTATAATAAAATATAATCAAGCATCACTTATTTCAATGTTCACATGTTTAACACTACAAGATTTAATAATAAATTAGTGCATAAGTTTAATTTAAGAACAGAAGATTCAAAAAACTTATTTATTTATTTAAACTATGCATCGAATCAAATACAGACAAATAAATTAAAAATATAGAAAAATAATCTTTAAGATTTTTAAAATTAATCTATATATTTTGAAGCTACATAGATCGAAACTACAGATTATGAGAATTAATAATTTAAAATACTTAAAAAAAACAAACGAATAAATCACGATCACAATTATTTTTGCTCTAACTCTTTAAATTTAAGTATTTTTATTAACTATTTAAATCAAAATATCCTATAAATTGAAATAATTTTTTTTATATTATATCCAAAACGCACTTGATGATAGTCTCTTTAGCACTTGCTTAATATCATGGGGGTACTAATTTTTTATATATTATTATTTATTTTAATATTGCTGATTTTTTAAGTTGACTTTAACACGTGTGCGTATTTTCTTGATAAAATATTCTCAATATTTTATGTGATAATACTGTTGTATAACTTTTTTGATTTAGTTTCTATTTTTTTTAATCACGAAAAGTGTCAAAATTATATTTAAATTATGTGAAATAAAATAATCTTATTTTTTATCAGAAAATTGATTTTTAAAATACATCTCTCTTAAAGAAAATGTGTTAAAATTACTTTTCTCGATTAACTTGACTTATTTTTTAATTATTTTTAAAAATAATAAATAATTTTTATTTTTATTATGAGTAGAACTACT
>JAOTQR010000007.1:3575953-3586331 GCA_025774065.1 Solanum ossicruentum | reverse complement strand
TCGATTAACTTGACTTATTTTTTAATTATTTTTAAAAATAATAAATAATTTTTATTTTTATTATGAGTAGAACTACTCTTTCAATCTTATATTATATATCAGAATTTAGTTGGATCAACTTATTGAAAATGACTTTACAAACAAAATTTATATTTTATTTATCGATTTTTTTATCGTATATTACTAAATTCATAAAAGTTTCCATGTAAAATGAAAGAACATTTATAATTATTCATGAAGCTGATATTTTCTTTGTTTAGTAACTTAGTTTTCTTAATTAAATAAACTAAACACTCAATAATAAGATCAAAAAATAGAATAGAGAAAAATATAGTTTTGCTTATTTTTCATTTTTCATTTGATGTTCAATTATTTTTAAGACAATATTTAAATTCAAAATCTCTAAATAAATGAAGAAATTTTAATCGTTCTAACATAACTCATATTAACTAGATTTGTTTTCTTCACTTGTTGCAATGCAAAATAATAACAACAACATTACCTCAATACCCCAAAGGTTCTCACCTATTACGGGGTAAGGGAGGATCGGATGTGCGCAGCCTGACCCCATGTTTAAAAAACATAGCTCGACTAATTCCAGATGACACATGCTTGGCGTCGAAAGTTGCATCGACTAACTGCTACTTCACAGTTGAAAGAAGCGCAGACAATTTAAAGAGTCATTTTGCTTTATTCCATCATACACCAAAGCCAAAAAATAGTAAATCATTCGCTCCATCCGAGATTAATTAATTAATTGATTAATTAACGACATTTACAAGAGGGCATTGACCTAGGCATTAACGACTAATTAAAAAGTTAAATAAAATGTGTTACATTGAATAAAAGGAAATTGAAGTCTTATTTGAATTTTATTTTATCACATACATATTTTATTTTTTATTTAGTAGTTTTATTTACTCTAAATATATTTAATTTACTCAATTATATACATTATTTATAAATAATTAATATATTCCATTGAAATTTATGTGAATATGACATTTGATGACGACTTAAAAATGGTTAACTATGCATTTACTCCCATATCAACCATCACCAAACACATTTATCACTAATTATTGTCGTATCAATTTTTTTTTCAACAAATTCTACTATACAATTACTACTTCTATGAACCTTTTACGAGTTATAAAATCGTCGCCTTTGATTAATCTCAAATTTAAATTTTTTTATCTACTTTGTTATTCAATATCTAGTAAGCAAATTCACGATGAATTCTCAAGGCCGATAATTTTAGATTGAACGTTTCTATATTTCAAGTGATCAATAGCCTGGGTGATGATGCATTCGTTCGTTTGTACGCTTTGTCGCAAATATAAAAATCATATAGTTGGTTGCTAAGAAAAACATGTGATACTGACATATAGTCATATAATATTAAAATTATTTCTTATCGTTGAGTAAATAATTTCATCGAGTAATAATTGACTCTCACACATATATACACAATGTCGTATTAGAAACATTAGTAAAGTTTAACATTTACATATATGGTATGGCTTTGCAATTTATTGCATTTTTCAAGACAACACGAATATATTATAAAATCTCTTAAATAATTTTATTTAATTATTTGATCGAGATAAAGTGGAACATTTATTAGACATGGTAACAATACTATTTTATTTAAAATGATTTCATGCTAATATTACGCGATACAAATTTTAAAAGTGATTTATATCTTTTAAACGTATTAATTTTTGTTTTAAATTTAGATATAATATAACACATGTCTAAGTAAGAATATCTTTTCCATGATATCTGTATTTTGAGGGATTTTATTATAAGACTAACGAGTTTTATATTATTTGTTAATTTGTTTACAATCATAATCTTTTAGTCGATAATATCAGTAAGTTTATATGGGACAAAATTAAAAATATATGAAAATGCACACAAACTAATCAATGACAATTACATATTCAGTAGAATTCCACAAGTGGAGTCTCAGAAAGGTAGAATATACGCAGTCTTTGCCACTATCTCATAGATATAGAGAGACTATTTCACGCAAATTAACCGAATAATATTATTATTTAAATAAAAATAAAATTTGACATATTTTATTACCTCGTCAGTGACCATACAAGAAAAATGTGAGATGAAATCATCAACTAATATAAAGTGGAGGGTCCATTTTTGATGAATTTAGGACTTGTAATTAATATATTTTAAAATTTAATCTTGGAATAAAATTTATAGTATATAGTTAGATTGATAATGTGAATTTAATTCAAAAATAAGTATACATCTCACAAAAATAAATAAATAGACATATTCATCTTACGTGTCATCCTACATGATTACTTTTTATACTAAAGCTAGAAGGAATAGATGGTAGCTAACGTCGTCAAACTAAAAAATATATTTACATATTATGTTTTTTTATTCCCAACTTAATTACCAGATATTTCATCTTATTTCATTTAACTTAAGAATATCTCATCCATCTTTAAATAAACTAAATTGCTTTAAAATTTATAAAGTGTAAGAGACAAAATTGGGGTAAGATAAAATATAATAATCTCAAAATAAAATACAAAATTAATTTATATTTCGTGCCAAATCGAGAAAAAGAAGCATATAGAGAATATATCTTTTTCATTGTCTGATTTACTTTATAATTTATAATCACAAACTTCAGCATCAAAGGATGTGATGCAGAAAATGAGACTACTTCTTCCTTAATCAAAAGTCTCGAACTAAGTCCGAAATTTGACAAAATCTTTAGTAAGGAGTGCTTCTTCCTAATTAGAATCTATCGACATGAATTCAATATAATTGGACTCCAATCTGAATATGAAATATCAAACAAAAAAGTCGTAAACTTTCACATGACATTCTGATTATATCAAAAAATACTTGAGCATCAAAAATATGGCATAGGAGATGAGACTACTCCTATCTCAAAAATTTCGAACTGAGTTCGAAATTTGAAATAATTTTTTAACAGGAAGTACTTCGCCGTAGAGCCCATATAATATGAATCCTATTTAATCAAATTTCAATTCAAATATCAAATAAAATAATTATAAACTTTTACATGACATCTTAATTATTTCGAATTCAATAGATAATTTAGTCCGCGAACCAAACGAGCCCCATTCTTCATGTTTCACCATGTTGTAGAGCCACCGAATCCATTAAACAAGATCCCACTTGCTAAAGCCCAGCTTTAGGGGAGATCATGCTGTACTCTCTTTGCTTCTCCTTTGTCTCCGCAAGATCTCTCCTCTTTCCATTTCCGCGTTGATCCCAACTCCCAAATTTCCCTTTTCTCAAGATCCATTGACACCCTTTTCGTCTCCCTTAAGAAAACATCCCCTTTCCCCCCTTCAATTTCGGCTATTTCTTGAAGTATTTCAGGAACTGGGGTTGATACTCAATTACCCAGAAAGAAAAACGATATGGGTTTGCTTTCAAACCCCAAATATATATGGATCTTGTTACTTCTCATCACTATCCCTCTGATTTCTGCTCAGGTAGTGTAAAAGATTGTGTTTTTATCAGTTTTAGTGAAAAAGCTTGTTTGTTTTATCAGTTTAGTTTAGGTTTGATAATGGGTGTGCCATTGATTTCGAATTTTTTTGCTTGTCTTGGGATTGTTTAGGAAGCTGGGGATGAAACTGAAAATGTTGAGTCAGGTGGACGGTTCAAAGATCTGGGGAGGAAGAGTAAAGTGAGTATACTCTTGTTCATTTGCAGTTTATTATCTGTTGAGGTTCTGAAAATTTTCAAGTATGTGTGTAATTTTATGCTTAGTAAGGTACAAAATTAGCTTGAGGTGGATAAATATATAGAATTTGTGTAGTTTTTATGCATAGGAAGGTACATCATTAGCTTGATGTGTGTGTGTGTGCAACGCTTGTATATATATATTTTCTGTGCTGTTTTGCCTTGCTGGAAGCTACTTCTGATAGTGCTAGACAGAGGTGGATTCAAAGTTTAGAGTTTGTCACTAAGTTCGCCCCCAGTGCTCGAGTATTATGTCATAGGATTACACAAAGAGTGGGAATAGAATATCTTCTGTTTAGTTTTTGTTCGTATCTACGGAAAATATGACTGAAGTAAAAATTCGAGTTTCTTATCAATGTGAAGAGATATAATGTGTACAGAACTAGAGGCATGCACCTATAGAGACCTTATTTACAAAGGCAAAGGTGTAGCAGTGGATTACTAGTTTTGCTTCAGAGTAAACTGTTGAATGGAACTAAGATGAGATGCAAGCATGTGATATACCAGGTGTGTGGAGTGGTGAGCATCCGTTAGAGATTCAAATTTAGATTGATTAGTTTTTGTCTCAGAAATAGTTCTAGGAATAGTTGTCCATGTCAGGAATAGTGCTAGGAATCAATGAAATGTGTGAGAGATAAATAAATTGAATATTCTTCTACACTTCTCAAAGAGATACGATTTTCCATCTGAATAGGCTGAAGGAGGGTGAAGAGGCGTCTACTTATTTGCCTAATATTTGCGTCTTAACTCGTAAAATCCGAATGTTTGGGGAACATGTAAACCTTGGATCTGTATATAGCAGGATCAAGCTCATCAAAGATTTGGCTTTGTAATTATACTATTGATCTTTTGTAGAAAAGGTTTCTGTGAACAAGATGCTGAATAAGATCAAATATCCAAACGGAACTATAATTAAGTAATGGCTTCTAGCCCTTTGAGATCATCTAAGGTGTTGCTAGTGGTTTTCTAGATGTCTCTGATATTTCCTGAGTAAAAAGAAAGTAATTCATCGTATCACCTTAAAAGTTGTTCAAATAAAAAAAATAAGTAGGTACAACCAAGTGGTGGAAGTTCTCCACCTCCAACCATGAGTTTAGTGGGGTTCAGGTCACCAAGGGACCATTTTGGGGAAGGGTCATTGTTGGGGTATGGTTGGGAAGGGGGTAGGTCGAGTTTACAATATTGGGGAAAAATAAGAGACTTGAAACATTACGTCTATGAAATGATATAGCCTGGAAATTATGTGATTGACTTGATGTGTTGGTATGACTGCTGATAACTGATGTGTAGTGTGATTGAAGGGAATGCAAATAAGAATAAGTAACCCATGTTATGCGTGGTACAAAAGCCAATGGGTTATCAATAATTCTATGTCAAAAATAATGTGATACTATTTGAGGACCCGAGGTGTTAATTTGACTTATATATTATATAAGTAGTAATTATACGAGTATCAAAATAGTAATTGGGACGTTAACTTTATTGAAATATCATATCAAGTGTCAACTTGTTTCTTCAAATGAATTCTGATGGTAAGACGTGTAAAAGTCATATAAGATAGTAATATAAAATAATTGAATGGTGTCACACATTTTGGTATTTCTCCAATTAATGGAACTCTTGTTGAATGTGGATGAGGGAAATAATACTTATCACTAAGCTTAAATGACCTTGCTTTGCATTTTTCCCGCATGGCTTATTTGGTTTGTTGAGTTTGCATTTCTTTGCTGCACAGATTATAGTTGAGAAAATTAAGACTGGTGTTGTGAGGGGTGATGATCCAGATTCTTTTGATGTTGGTCTGAACGTGGACTCTGGTCTTGGCGCTCTTGATGCCTTATTTGCTAGTTTGTCAATGATCCTTGTCAGCGAGGTCAGTAACTTCCGTCACTGTATTCTTTTTCTACTGTTGTTTACCTTGCGGTGAATTTTCGGTTAGTTGTGCTCTTCTTCATGGCAGAAGTTGTATAGTACTAATTTGTGATTTTCTGTTGTATACGGTATTAATAGTGACGACAATGAGGTTGTCTGTTGAATATGTTTAACTTAAGACAGATGGTTGGTGAATTTTAGATGAAAACCTCTGTTTCTCAAACCAAACTTCAGTTTTGCAATCAATTATTCATTTTTTCAGTGCTCTCCTCAAGATATTGCCTTACTCTCTGTTTAATAAGTGTTTTATGGATGGCTATGCTGCTAGATTGGTGATGAGACATTTATTATAGCAGCTCTGATGGCAATGCGTCACCCCAAATCAATCGTTTTATCCGGTGCACTCAGTGCCTTGTTTGTTATGACTGTAAGTAATTGAATTTCCTTCCCTACTTTGTTAGTTCACACATGCAGCATTTCTCTCCCAATGTCAGTGCTAACTCTAGGTCTCCTCTTTATATAATAACTAGATACTTTCTACCGGCCTTGGTAGGATAGTGCCAAATTTGATATCAAGGAAGCATACAAATAGTGCCGCTACAGGTTGGTATCTTACAAATGCTGTTGTAATTGTCTCGGTTTACTTAACAATGTGATGCTTTTAAATTTTGGATTTTTAACTGCCTCTTAGATCTTGACGTGAAGAATTTTTTCAGTGTTCTTTATTTCAGTTTCTTGCCAGATTTTCTATCTTTTGTGCAAAGTTGAACTATTGAATAGCTACTCGTTTCTATCCAACGTAAATCATGATTTTTCATTGGGTTGCAATACTACTACTTTTTTTTTTCTGTTTTTCCTTCTTGATATGCCTAGTTTCCCCCTTTTATTCCTTTGCTGCTTTATATTTCTTCATATTTTGTGGGACGAGGCTGATTATATCGTTCCCATCCTTATTTTGTTCAATTAGGTAGTTGCAAAGTTCTATCTTTCCTATTTTTGTGCAGTTCTTTATCTCTTTTTCGGGCTTCGGCTGCTCTATATTGCATGGAGATCATCCGATTCAAAGGCTTCCCAGAAAAAGGAAATAGAGGAAGTATGTTCCCCCCCTTCTATTGTTTAGATGTTTTATATTACTATATGTTCTTGCTTAAAACCCTGGAGAACTTTTGATTCTCTTTTTCTAGAGATGGCGGTAAGTTTTTGACTCCTTGGTGCATATGAAATATCTCAGGTGGAAGAAAAGCTTGAAGCTGGACAAGGGAAAGCAGCTTTCAGACGATTCTTTTCTCGATTCCTTACACCCATATTTTTGGAGGTATATATGTGCATTTCATTCAGAGGAGTGTTCTGTTACTTTTGAATTTCATTCGGTTTGAATCAAATACCTCACTTCAATGGTTCAAATGATATATTGAGGGATGGAAATATGAATACTTTGACGAGGGAATTGTATGCTCTTTTCCTTCGTAATTTTTTTAACGAGTTCAAACATAAATCAAAATTCATTGGATTGCTTTTAAGTATTCATTGAGCGGACCAGAAAATTGTGTTCAGAGGCCTAAGTTATCAGATTTTCTCTTAATTTCGTGGAGCATAGCACTTTTTCTTCCATCGATTAAAGGGTGGAAATTATTTTCCTTCCTGCAATTTGTGTTAAAAGTGTATTCTGTTGCTACGGCAATATCAATTTAGTACTTCATTACAATCCTAGAATCTATAAAATTTAGTACTCCCTCCATTTCAATTTGTTTGTCTGGTTTTGGCTCCATTCGGAGTTTAAGAAAGTAAATGGAGCAAGACTTTTAAATCTTGTGGTCTTAAACATGCCATCTAGAAATAAGGGATGAAACATTCTTTTTGAAATGGTTTAAAAAAGGAACTAAGACAAACAAATTGATACGGATGGAATATAAAATAACTAACATGAATGGAAAACTGTCATATTATGGGTGCTAGCAATAGAAAAAAACCACTAATGTTATTTGTCGTCTATGCAGGCCTTTATCTTGACCTTTCTGGCAGAGTGGGGAGACCGTAGTCAGATAGCTACAATTGCTGTAAGATTTTCTTCTTAACCCATTTGATTGTGGCTAGTAAAAAGCTAGGCGCTATCTTATCATCATGTGCTCGTAAATGTCTTGTTCATTAGAGCTGCAGTTTAACCTCTGACTGACTCGCTAAGTTGACCCTTGTCTTCCCTTAAAACCTTAATGATGTTCAAGTAATTGGGCATTAATGAGATGCCAATGAAAATCCCGGCATCTCTTAGATGAAAGCAAAGAAGATCAATCATTGGAGAAGGGTCGAGGGGCAGGCTCATTATCCAAAGACGATTAACTAATAAGTAGAATGTGTGGTATTATAACCGACTCAATGCAGTAATATAGCTAGGCAGAAACATGCAGTGTGCATTAGCTTTACGTATGCCATTAACATTCAGGATGCTTTCTATTGATTATGATCTTCATTCTGCAGCTAGCTACACACAAAAACGCGATTGGAGTTGCTGTTGGGGCAACAGTAGGACACACTATATGCACTTCAGTGGCAGTGATAGGTGGAAGCATGCTCGCGTCCAAGATCTCACAGAGAACAGTAGCTACAATCGGAGGCCTACTTTTCCTCGGGTTCTCCTTGTCATCGTATTTCTATCCACCTCTATAACTTTGACTTCATACAATCTAATTCCTCAGGAATCGCGTTGCTCCAACCTTCTTTCGATTATTTCAATAGGCGTAAGAAGAAAAAGAATTATTTGTACCACAAGTGTGTAACCATAATTCTTTTTTGTGTGTAAATGCAAGCATATTGAATATGTTTTACATGAATCAGAAAAATTGGCTGTTGTCTTGTGCTTACATTTTTGTCAAAAGAAAGGAAAATTGCATGGTATCTATAGTATTCTTATTGGCGCTCCGACTAATTTGGATTTGTGCCGCGGAACACTTATTCAAGGGGATAGTATATTCGGGGTTCAAATTCGGAATCTCTCATTGAGGGTGGATTGTTTTTCTTCTCTTAATTGAATAAATAATGTAATATCATCTCCACTTAACAAAACAATATGCTTAAATATGAAATTTTTTTGGGATAATTATAGTGCAAGGTCATTGGATCAAAATAATTACAAAAAAATTAGCCATTTGTTGTATATTTGTATTAGTCTGTATATCTTTTATGTGTAGTTAAGCTATATTCAATTTTGAGTGTATTATAATATATATTTAGTGTATAGCTCATGTATAAGTAATCTACACTGGATAGTCAAAATATATTTTTGATAAGATATATTGAATAGTCATGTACAATTTCTATCATTTCGGCCTATTTTTTATGTAAATAAAATAGGATTATATTTATTACAAATTAATTAGTTTATTATATATATTTGATATTATCCCCCCTTTTTAGATGCCTAATTAATTGGTATTTTCTTCATTCTAATGATTATTTTCAGCCTATATTTTGACTAACAAATAGTTAGGTCTTGTATCTTTGTTTCATTATTAAAAAGAAGAAAAAAAGAAAGAAAGGGATGGCTCAAATGGCTGGGTTTGAGACTTTCATAATTTTGATCGAAATTCATATTCTACGATGATAAAGAATTTATTTTCTAATTCAAATTTGTTGAGTGCGAATTGTGAGCGGGTGCACAAAAGTATAATTTACTTTGTGGACACCTAAAAGATATCAATTGCGAGTCCTCTTATCATAAAGTGAAAATATCAGTAATGTATTTAGTTTAATTTTACCTATATTTGATTAATGGATAATGTAGCCATTTTGTTAGGTTTGTTATTTTTTTAGTCCCCACAAATGTTTATGCACTTGTCTACCTCTACGCCTAAACTTGGCTAAAATGTCCAAATCAAATTAAACACACATAATTAAGAAAAATTTTTATAAGGACCATGACCTTTAGGAATGTTTTATTTTTTAATAAAAAACTTTATTTTGTATATTTTTTTCCTTTTTGGTTTTTTATCTGATTTGTTCGATGCTTCAATTAATTTGAATTCTCGCAGTGAGTAAAATCTGGTCTTTTGAAAATAACCTCTCTATCTCTATGCGGTAGTGGTAAGGTCTGCGTATATTTTTTTCCTTCCCAAATTCCACTTATAGAGTTTAACTGAGTACGTTGTTGTTGTTGCAGTGAGTAAGATCTATCAGGATTTTTTTCAACTTACTTTAAAGATATTTAAATATGACAATATAGAATATATGAAGTTGAAAATATATATGTATGTATATATATATATAATCATTAAATTATGAGTGAATATGAAATAAATCACTCCATACATGAACAATTCAATGCATGACATGATTTGGACATTAATTTAGTTATACTAATATCCTATATTTGCTTGTAATATACTCCATAAAGGTGGAGTCCAATCTAAGTATATGAAGGAAAAAAAAATTCACTAGAAAAGAAAAAGAGAACTTATAAGTGTCATTGGAGTGATTATTGTTTGGTATGATCTCAACAAAAACAAATGGTGACTTCTCCTCTAAGAGTGGCAAGTAAAAAGATTAGACCCCACCATGCATTACCCCGCCCCCACCTCACCCCCCTCCCTAACAACATCAACAACATTACCCAAATGCCTCAAAGGCTCCTGTCCATTGCGGGGTAAAAGGGGGTCGGATGTATACAGCCTGAACCTTATGTTTAAAAACATAGCGCGACTGTTTCCGGATGATCCATGATGAGCGTCGAAAATTGCATTGACTAACTGCTACT